>NW_019167937.1:1853890-2381015 GCF_002303985.1 Durio zibethinus | reverse complement strand
TTATGGATCCAATGGATGACACAATCTCCATAGAAATGTCCACAATATCTTCAGCTTCAGAATGCAAAATAGTTGTTGACAACAGTGCAGCTGATAAAGGAAGAAATCCTCTGTCCTGCTTCCAATGAGACAGTTTCAATATTAATAATAGAACCACTAAAATTTGATCAAGACCCACCCACCTCACCCAAAATGAAAATGGAAAAGAATAGATCACTTGCAGAGTAGCACTACGCCATCCATAACAACCAAAGATAAAAAACACTCCATGTATCAGCTCAATAACCAGAAATGCAAAAAAGCTAAGTTGGGATTTCAAGAAGGAATCCCATGGAAAACCAATAGCAACTAACAAAAAAAAAAAAGGGCTAAGGTCACTGCTCCTTCATCACAAAGATGTCTTTAACTCTAATAGTATCTGCACCAAACATGGCATGCAATAAATATTATCATATTCTACTTTTGATATTGCATAAGCCAAACATCATATAGGATAAGATTGTCCACTTTCTAACCTTATCATATCCACTTCATCATCTTGCATACCAAATATAAAGTAAAAGAAATAAAATAATGATGCAAAGACAAATTGCGTGAAGGTTGCATTCATTACTTAAATCATAACACTTCTGAAAGATAGATAAACAAAGCATTTGTCTCAAAACAGATCATCTGCTATAAGCAGAAATCAAATATGCAAAAGCAACAAGCATAATATGAAACACTCAAAAAGTGCAAAAGAGCTAACTGAGCAATCTACCTTAAGAAGTGTCAGCAAATGCAAGTCAATTTCCCAATCTGAAAAGCAACAATTTGATGAAGCAATCAACCCACTGGTTGCTTTGTATGATACTAATCCATCAGTTTGACGAAGAATCAAAAATCTGCTTGCGTGGGCCACTGGAGATGGATCTTCAATTGGGCCATTTGAATTTATCAAATGCTGCATTAATGTTGTGAACATGACAATAATTACATTTAGAGTAACTACCACATATTTCACAAACAACAGGAAAAAAGAAGTGCAGTTGAAAGATTGACAACCGACCAGGAGCTTTTTAAGTAGTGATCCAACATCCATGAGCTTGTTTGAAGCAATGCTTGTCCCTTTAGCAGTAGCAGACAGGCCACCCAGTATGGGTATGACTTCACACTGGTAAAGAATAAAATTACAAGGAAGTAATGTTAAGATTGTCTCAGATATAAACAATTGCACAAGCAAAAATGCACAACCATCTTAAAAGCATACCTCATATCTCGAAACAACTTCATAAAATCTAAGTCGATGAAGGACATAAGTTGCTAGAGAAGCAACATCATGTTGTGGTTTTTGCAGTAACAACTTCAACAAGTGACTATATCCATCACTAGTGCCGGAAGGGATATTTTCATCCTCACGAGGCCACCAACCTAGAAATCCCTCACATCCAACAGAATGCCGTGTAGCCTGCTCAATAACTCCAAGTAGCAACAATTTAATGGCGGTAGATTTCTGCATCTCATGATCAAAAAGATATGCAAGCTGATCCATACCACCACAGTTAACAAAGTAAAAGCAGCTCTCCTTACTGGAGCACAAGAAAAGAGCCACATTCAACCCCAAGATGACATTCTTACTCTGTAAATCAAGATAGCATATCAAATATGGATGAGCTTTCATTTTATCCTGAAGTAATTTTCTATCTTTAAATTCAAGAAGGAATGCCAATAGATGATATAACAAGTATAGCAGCCTCTATTTGAATTACCTCTGAGAGCTGGTGATGTCCAAAACTAGAGGAGCTCCTATTGAAATGAAGTATGGTGATAACATCTCCACCAACTGTTTGGAAGAAGCCAAATCAGCATCAGACTCCATAAAGCTGAATTCTGTCAATGATTCAGAGGATCCATTCACAGCTTTACATTGAAGAGCCTCATAGAGCTCAAGGAGCTCTTTTCTAGCCTCACTAATACCATGGTCCAACTCGTTAAAATCTTTGTTTCTTCCTGACATAAGATGCTTCTGATTGATTACATTAGAATCTAAGTTTATGAGAGAAGAAGCAGCTAACGCTACAGCACTGACAACTTTATCTACTGCATAACCAAGGTTTGACAATTCCAAAATTTTCAACATTAGCTGTAGTAATTGCTTAACCTCTATGGATATATCTAGTGTGACTACTGGTAAAGATAAAACATTCAGAGAAGATAAAGATTCCTCAAATGTCCGATTAAATGTGCATAATGAAGAGGTAGGTCTTCACGCTTTCCGTCAGTAGAGCTAACAAGATTAGTTAGGAGAGCTATCATCAAATTCAATGTTGAACTGGCCCAATCCTCTGCTGTATTTCCATATATGACCAAGCTTAGACTCCGGTAGCTACCTCTTACAACCAGATGATTGGTTACAACTGGCCTGCAGAAAATAACCATACAATTTTAAAGAAAATTCAGTGTTGGCATATAGCTTTCACAAATATTAAAGCACACCAAGATGCATAGCTAGGAAGCTTAAAATTTTTCATTTTGTTAACAAAGGAGAGGTAACTGCAAATAGGAGACGCGAAGATAACCTGTACTGAGCATATTCCAGGATTGACCATATGCAATGAATATTTCCAGGATCACTACCATATACTAAAGATGTTAAATGTTCTTTATGGCCTCAACAACTGTTAAATTGCATTATGCATCAATCAAATTGCTGATGCTAGCAAATATAAAAAAAGATTTTTTAATTCATCTCTTTCTTAAAACGTTTTATTTTCATCAATCAAGCATAGCTGTACATAAAATACATGTATATGGAGACACTTGTCTTCTTACATAAACCAAGGTATAAGTGAGACAGCATAAACTGAAAACCAAAATGAAATTCAGAATTCAAAAATCCCAATGGTCAAAATGTAGAATCACCTCCACTTCAAGCACATTTGATGAAGAATGAGGAATACAGAAAGGCTGACAGAGGCGCCTAAATTCGTCTCTCCCTCGCACTGAACAACACCTCCAAAGCAAATGAAAGGAGGTGAAGTGGCCCTGTAAAATTACAGCATAAAAAATCAGGATTTCCAATACCGACCTCAATACTTCCAAACATTGAGCAGCTCAATAGCCAAATTTATGAAATTGCACCAATTAAAAATAAGGTATACCTCTTCTACTAGCATGTCGCTAATCCCTAACATCAGATACATGCTAAAACTTTTTATTAATGTTCATAATAACAAAACTATACTGGAATAACATATTTGTGATACAATAATTACTGTTTCTAATCAACAATTCTCAGATTTTGAATCTGTCATTTAATTAATTCAAAACTTCACATCTACCACGTCAAACAAGATATCTGATGCAAGTTATGTAAGACTTTAATTCTAAAGCTCCTTTGATAGGAAGGCAAAGGGAAGGAAGAAAAATTCCCAGGGAAAAAGGAGAAGATGAGAGAGAAACAATGCCACTCGTTGGCCGAGAGAAATTGGACAAAAGCAGAAAACGAAGATCTGATATCTTTCCATGCCCATAAAACAATATTCTTCAATAAATGCATTGTTCCCTCTCAATTAACCTCTCCGTACCATAACCATTCTTTCCCTTCCTGTTCTTTCCCTCCAACCAAACGTAATCTAAGTGCCAAATTCAAATCTCAACTACATCATGCCAACAAAACAAAGTACTATATTTTTGCAAGACGGATATGCCAATCTTATTCCTAATTCTTATCATCTAATGACCCATAAGTCAATTATATCACACGAAGAACACAAAACCCATAACATTGCCATTATCATGCAAGGAACATTTCTCATGAGAAAATTAATTGTAAATACAGTAGTAAGCTCAACATACCCAACAAGTGTTACCGCTTGAGAGGCGGAGGACGCATTCTGTTCGAGGAACTCACACGCAGTTATAACAACTGGGTTCAGCAAACAAAACCTAAAAATAAAAATTTAAATACAACAAATTAAAATAAAAACAAACCAAAAACTATAATTAATTCAAAAAAAAAAGAAAATGTAATGCTCCATTCAATCAATAAACAAAAACCGATTAATAATTCAATAAAAACCTGAATTAACACTAAAAATATTGACTTTTTAATTCTTCCTTGCTACCCAATTCATAAAAATTATATGTTAAAATGTCGAGAAAAAAGAAAGAAACAATCACACCAAAAAATAGAGTTACCTCGTCGACGTATTCGTCCAAGTGAGCGTGAACGAAAGTCTGAGAAAATAGAACACATGGCTCGGGTCGACCCATATTGTTTTGGGTTTTAGTTTGTGGATCTTCAGGTCGGATTAATGGGGACATGAAAATTTGAGGCAAGTTTCTGGATTTGGATTTCTTTAGGGCTTTTAGGGTTTCTTTTCTAATTCCGCCGCCGGCTCGAGTGTTCAGTTGTGTTTGGAGCGGCTTTCTGTTTTAGTTTTGTTACGAAACGGAACTTGAACCAGAAAGGGAAGCGGAGTTAAAAGAGGTTTTAGTTGACATTTTAATCAAATCTCCTAATTTTACCCTAACCTTTAAATTTATTCAATTTAGTCATATTATATGCTACAGAAAATTATGTAAATAAAATATCTTATTGAAAAATTAATTTTCAAAGTATAAGATTATAATTCTTATCAAAGTAGGAGATTATCAGGAAGTTGAATGTAAAGTTTATACTTAATAAACAATTTCTGTACTAGAATTTCACAAAACAAGTTTAGGAAGCAATTACATTTTCTTACATTATAATAATAAAATTTTTTAATATTCAATAAGTTTATATAATCATTTTTAAGAGATAATATTAAATATATTTAATATTTAAATCTCAATACTTGTAATTTCTTTTTTATGCCTAAATTACAACCTTTGTTGATCAAAAAAAATTATTTATTGTATTATTAAATAAAAATGTTACAATTGTTAACTCTAAACTCTTTTACTGTTTAGTAAGTGCCAAATTTAAAATCCAAAATTCCCATTCATCTGAGAATCATTAAATCTCTTCTCATGTTGATTTTTTTTTTTTAATTTCCTTCTTTCTCTATGCATACTAGCAATCCTACATAGAATTTGATAGTTTAATTATTTTTGCAAATTTTACTTGAAAATTATGGCATGAATTATTTTTCTCTTTGCCTGCGGCTAACTTGAAAAAAATTAAAAATCGATTATGGTTTCAGCATGTCTCCGACACACCTAACATTAGCAAGGATGCAACCTGCAGAATCCCTTTTGTCTTTCTTTTAAGGTAAGAGTGTGGGAGGAAAGAAATCAAAGAATGGCAAATCAGCAATAAGCCAGCCAATTCTTATGAACCTTTAATGAATTCTGTTCTGCTGTATCAAATTTTCTTGGTTGAGCAGGAGCCAGCTAGGAGGCATATACCAACAGCAGCATCAACGTCATACTAACAGAAAGGAATAAATTAATTGGATATTGCCAGTAGAAATGACGGGGACAGATGGTAGATTTGTGGACGATTGGATTGTTCATCTAAGTGTGTAGTAAACAAATCTGAGCAAAAACATCGTAAGTTCAGTCAGTGGACCGGTTGGTTATTCGGATTTTCGGACATAGAAAATCACCTGGGTATTGGTCACGTGTCTAAATGTCGAATTAGTATTCGTTTATTCCTAGGAGATTGGAAAGCAACATATAGGACATTCAAATAGGCCAGAGCTGCCTCTGTTGTAGATTCCATCCATGGCAGCTTCCTCGTATTGTCTTAACATTTTGCTGTCCGTTGTTCATAAAATTATCAAAATCAGAACACAAACTTCCAGTTCATATAACAGTGGCAGTTTCATATTCCGAGGGGCAACTAGATATCTATTTCTTGGTCTGCAACCAAATTATCACCTCTTACCCTTTTACCATATGAATTTTATTTCAAGTTTTCTCCTCGTTTTCGTCCATCTTTTCCTTCCCTTTGTTCACTCATTTTCTTTTAACATAACCAGTTTTAATCCTGATTCTAGTAACATTATTTATGAAGGTGATGCCACAGTTTCTAGTGGAGCCATGGAACTCAACAGGTTTGATTATCTATGTCGAATTGGCAGGGCTATCTATGCTCACCGTGTCCCCCTTTGTGACTCTTCTACACTGGCAGTTGCTTCAGTACGCATTTCTCATTCATCATTGATACTCAAAATGCCACTCTTTATGGAAATGGCCTTGCTCCGGTTGGCTATCCAATACCACTAAACTCGGCTGGTGGATTTTTGGATTACTAAACTCAACTACCAGGGCTGGCTCATCCCAAAATCACATCATCATGGTTGAGTTTGATAGCTATCCTGATGCAGATTGGGATCCACTATTTGAGCATGTGTGAATCACCAACAACTCTTTAACATCAGTTAATCCTACCCGATGGGATGCTCGCTCAAACAGTGGAAAACTAGCTAATGTCTGGATTACTTATAATGCCACTACCAAAAACCTGAGTGTGTTCTGGACTTGCGTTGAAAACCCCGTTTTTATGACTCTTCCCTCTCTTGTCAGATAGATTTGTCTGAAACTCTCTCAGAGTGGGTCATAATTGGATTTTCAGCAGGTACAGGCGAGTACCCGGAGTATAACACCATTAAATCGTGGGACTTCACTTCAAATTTGGATACCAAGGGAAGAAGGTAAGCCATGGTAAAAAGATTTGGGGGACATATGTAATAGTGATTGCTTCGGTTTGTTTCTTCTATTCAGTTACAGGTTGGTTTCTGCTGAAAAGGAGGTATGGTAAGAATGTAGAACAAAATGGCCGTGCAAATGCAATACACAGTTGCTCTTCTGTGTACAGTGATTTTGAGAGAGGAGGCTTTTCCAGAAAATTTTCACACCAAGTAGTATTTAGAAATTAGAACTACCAATGGCTTTGCAGATGATGGAAGGTTGGGCCAAGGAGGGTCTGCACATGTTTACAAAGGAACATTAGAGGATCAACGCTTAGTTGCTGTAAAAAGAATATTTGCTGAATCCGAGGGTTTCTTTATCAATGAACTTAAGATTATAAGCCGTTTGATACATCGAAACTTGGTAAAGTTCATCGGATGGTGTCATGATCAAACGAATTGTTACTTGTTTATGAATACATGCCAAACGGCAGCCTTGAGAATCATCTTCATGGTAATAAACCAACACTCCATTGGGATGTTAGGTACAAGATAGCTATGGGTTTGGCCTCAGCCCTTCACTACCTGCATGAAGGCGCAGAGCAGTGCGTCCTACACAGAGATATAAAATCAGCTAATGTCTTGCTAGACACAGATTTCACTACCAAGCTTGGTGATTTTGGAGTAGCCAAGCTCGTGGACCAGAGACTTAGGACTCAAACAACAAGGGTTGTAGGACACCTGGGTACTTAGCACCGGAAATATGCAGGAAACAAAGAGCTCGTAACTAAACAGACATGTATAGCTTTGGAATCGTGGCCTTGGAAATTGCAACTGGGAGAAAGCCTAACCAAGATGGTGGACTCCTAAGGTGGGTTTGGCAGCTATACTTTGATGGCAATATTCTTGATGCAGCTGATGGAAGATTGAAACATTTTATGAAAATGAAATGCAATGCTTGTTGATGGTGGGATTATGGTGTACTCATCCTAATGACAGGGAAAGGCCAAATGCAGAGCAAGTCATTAGAGTTCTTCAACTGGAAGCACCATTGCCAGAGCTTCCACTTGATATGCACGAGCATCCAGCCCCTTTACCTCGTCTATCCATTGACAACTGAAGGAATGTGGATATAGTGCTGAAGTTTTCAAGATATATTCACGTACTTCGCTGAACCATGATACATTCCTTTTGCCCTTATTTTATGTTATTCCCAAAAGCAGATCCATATTCTACTAATAATAGGTAAATTATTATACTGTAACAATTTTATGTTAATAAACTTGTTAGATTTTGTACACAAAGCTTAATTCAGTTGGTTCATACAGTCACCTTTAAAGGTGGCATCTATTAAATTTGAGATTCAAATCTCAGCACCTATAATCCTTTTTCCTATCCCCTAAACTACGGCTTCCTTTGTAAAAAAAAAGAAAAAAAGCTCGCTATATATTTTCTTATGAAAGTAAAAAGGCAAACAGAGCAAGAATACAGAGTCATAGTTAATCGAAGATTCAAGTTTTAGTGAGGCATTGCTTAAGATAGCAATTCCAGTTAACTAATTGGTTGATATTCATAGAAAAAAAAAATCACTTACTGCAGGTAACAAGAAAGTGAGTCACCATGATTCCTGAAATGCTACAAGAAGCTTTGTCTTGCTGTAGTTGGATGGTTGCTGGCAGGTTGGAAGCCGTATGAATTTTCGTCTTTTTCAGCAATAGTTTAAGACAAACTAGGAAGTGGTTAACTTGATTTCTGGGATTCTCAGTTAGAAGTTTTTGGTATCTCTTTTGACCTTTTTAGATGCATTCTTGCGTACACATCATATTATCTGTTAAGTTAGTTCCCATTGTGATGGAGGAATCTACTGCCCCACAGACTGAACTTTCAAGAAGAAATTCCCACCTGGTGCATGTAGATTTATGTTAAATATTAAACTTTCATATAGTTCGCTGCACACGAGATCCTTTTAATACATAATAATCTCAGAAGCAAGGACAACCACAGTTTTTCCAGTGTAACTTCCTAAGCTTAATTAATGCTATCAATTGTTCATAAAATAAAGAAATAAAACCCAAGGATCCAACTATTTAAAAATGACAAGGCAAAGTTTCTCAAGGGAACCTAAACATCTGATATCTGATAAATCAACCAAGTATCAGCATTCTTAGCAACAGTCAGAGCAAAACGTCTGCTTATAAATCATTAAGATGTTGTCTTCACCATTCAAATGCTCATTGATCTTAAAGCTACTAAAACCAGTCGTGTTAGTCTTCGGCCCATTGGCTGGCGTGTGTATCAAAGCCTATCCACCTGTAGAACTCTTCAAACATGACATTTTGCAGCTGAGACGTTCGTACTTGTTTCTCATTTCACCGGCATACACTACGAAATGTTGACCCCAATGACAAATGTCTTGCATCTTCTGCTTGCATGCCCTGTGGGCTAGAAATACCGCACCGATGACTCATCGTGAAATTTGGGAGTTACATGAAAAAACCAGTATCATCACTCCACCACGGTCCCATTATCAATGTCCATCCCAGTTGAGTTCAACATGAAATCAATAGCGTTGGGATCAATAATTTTGCATCTGCTGCGCCTACTGTCCCCAAGGGTAGTGGACTCACAATGTAAGAAATTGACTAATGTCTCGATTACTTTGCAATGCCCCCTGACCAAAATCCTGAGTGATGTCTCCAGAACGAAGCCGTATGAAAACCTGTTTTTTATAGGATAGCTTTCTTTTGGTTTTGATATTGATATGATGAAATTTACGGAAAGCCTCTCCCCAAAAGAGGTAAGCAAATGGTATTTCGGCAAGGACAAACCAGTACACTGACTATAACAACATTAATCATGTTTAAATTTGGTCGTATGTTTGGCACCTCAGCGCTTGTCCTCGTTGCAGTGAGCTGGTTGCTGCTAAAAAAGGAGAAAATAAGCCAGGAATGAAGCCCAAAATGGTCAAGCAATTAGAGATCAGGGTGCAGTTAACCGGTGGCAGTTCCGTTGAGGGAGAGATTACCAATACAGTTTTCACTTCAAGAACTACACACAGCTACCAACGACTTTGCAGACGATAGAAGGAAGGGCGAAGGCGGACGCACTGTTTATAAAGGAACATTGGGTTTTGCTGAATCGGAGAGTGAGTTCAACAAGGAATTGAGGTTTATAAGGCGTTTAATACATAGAAACGTTTGTGAAGTTCACCGCCATTCAATATCTTCATGAAGGCCGCAGAGAAGTGTGTCATCCATAGATAAGCTTGATGATTTTGCGATTGCTAATCTCACGAGCTTGAGGACGAGTCAGACATCTAAAGGTACAGGAACACCTGGCTACAAAGCACCAGAATATCTGGAGGAACCCAATGCCAGTGAAGAAGCAGACATGTACAGCTTTGGAATCGTTGCCTCGGAAATTTTGTCCGGTAGAAAACCAGATCCTCATTAATCTGGTGCAATTCATAATTGGATCTGCCAGCTTCACCTTGCTGATGCAGCCAATAGCAGATTGCAAGGAAATTTTGATCACTATCAAATGGAGCGTTGTTTGGTGGTCGGATTATGGTGTGTACACGTCTTTCTAGCAAGGAAAGGACAAATTTAGGAGAAGTAATCAAACTTTTTCAGCCTGAAGCAATATTATCAAAGCTTCCGACTTATATGCATGTTCATCCAGCTACTCCAGTCCAGCCCCCTTGTCCGAAACACAAATCGACTCTTCGGAGGATGTGGACGATCATTCCGCGTTACAAACGGACACTTCAGACGAAGATGATCATCTTCTGTTACAAATTGAAGCCTTAAAGACTTAATGTCGATTCTCCCCTAACGTCAGTAAACTGAACTATAACATAATACACTTGTTTTCTTTCTTGTATAAATTTGTTCACACTTCTGTTACTGAATACTAACTGACCATTTTGTTCATATTGTCCTTCTAATTAGGCAAGATAATGGGAGCATTCCACAGTTAAACAAAGCTAAGAGAAGTTTCCAATCCAATTGTAGATCAAAAACTGTCTTTAGGGTGAGAGCTGAAAGTGTCCAGGAATTTTAAATCCACAAGTAGCCATCAGAATGTCCATTAAAGATTTTCTTAGCTTGAAAGCTAAAGGAGTTTGGGGGCAAACGTATATCCACTTGGTAACTATAAATTGCAATGGCAACTAGCCAACTATTGTATACCATTAGAATTCAACAGGAAGATATCATCGGAAGAGCTGCCTTACTGTATTTTCCATTGAAACAGGAGACGCCTGATTTTGGAAAGGCGGACAGAAGGATAAGTAAAAAATAACCTAGGACCATGTCCTCCTTCCCCCACCCCTTCCCCCTTTTTTTCTTCTCCATATTGCTATAAAAAACGCTTTCAACAATGTGTACAGGAATATTGAATACATTAGATTACAGTACCAGTCCTAATAAGTTATATGTTGCTATATTATGACATAAAAAGAATAGCAGAAGTGCGTCCTACTATGAAGAATGTTAGAGAAAGACAAAAAAGTATGAATTCAGTACCGAACATTTTGACTGTGCAATAATTCAACCACAGCAGACACCACTCCCTTTCCTTCTGCAGGAATGTCAAATCCTGGTTCTTCAACCTTTCTGTTCAAAAGCTTGTCAAGTTCACCACGCAGTTTCTGCAGAATAATAATAATAAATATAATAAATAGATATAAATATATTTTAAAAATTCCTTTATGATCTTCATCTATTGCTTAAACTAGATCAGAGGATTTTATTTTATTTTTTTTTGTGCGAAGGAAAGGCATATGAGACATTACCCGTATCAAGTCTAATACACTCTTTGATGCAGAAAAATGAAGGTACCCTCCAAGCATCTCAATACCCTCTCCTGTTTTGCTAGGAATAAAATTACCACCAAACAGAAGCAAAGCATAATCAGATATGTTTGTTGAGTCTCGGATAAATATGCTGGTTGTTTTAACCTTTTCACTGTAAACCATGTAAGGCAGAGGGAAGTGATGAACCCCTGCATTAACAGATGCAGGATGAATGTCAACTTTTCCAACTTCTTTAGTATAGAATGCTGTACGCTTTCCCTTTCTTTTGCATTGCACAACATTTGGGTAAAGCCCAGCACAAAGGATGGCACATACCATCTCCAGATCATGGCTGTACCGGTTGTAAGCCTGTATAAAAACATATATCGAACTTAACTATAAGCACAACTGGACAGCTCCCATTTTTAAGATAAAAAACCAACCAAAGACCATGATAAAGATCTGCAGCATATGTATAATGTGTGAATTAAAACATCATAAATCAAGCATGCCCATGGATGCTTGAAAAGGTATACATAGGCACAACTATAGAAAAAAGAAGAAATGGGAGGGTAGCAAAAAGGTTTATGTATGGCAAGAAAATTAGATAAGACAAACAGCTTACACTAGCACCCCGTGATTTGTCTACAAAGCCTATGTCTGATAACAGGTCAATAAACTGATTTCTCATATCCTCCATCATCTGCAAGGTCACTGGCGATAAAAAATTTTCCCAACAAAATGCTCTCTCTCTTCCATTACGTTTTGCATCTTTATATCCTTCAAAAGCTTTAAGAAGTGCTATATGGTCACTACATTTAAAAAATTTTATATTTTCCAGTTAGTAACATGATCATAATTAATTTTAATTTGTTATTCAAATGGGAAAGAATGACTTAGCATAGCAGCCTAACCTGCAAGAATCACCAGCAAAGGATCTTTTTGCTGCATCAGCTTCCTCTTTCCTATTTATTGGAAGGACAAAAGGGTCACGATGTGCAAGAGCAGCTGCAATTGTCAAAGCTGGATTCAGGCATTGAAAAATAGCTCCCATTAGAAGCATCTTTCCTATGTTTGGGTCCAAAGGTAGAGAGCAAAGATGGTTACCTGCAAAAACAACAATTCAGATAACAGTTAATATCCTAGAGCGAACATATGTCACAGAACAATTTTTTCTTTTGAAAAAAAAAAGATAGATAGATACCAAGCGGAGTAAGCTCCTCTGCATCATTCAAAGCTCCAATTGTTTTAAGAAGCTCAATCGCATTTTGAACAGAAAGAGGATCTGGCGGCTGAAGTGCCTTTGCCAAAAATGATCCCACGGTTCCAAGTTGCAACCTTTTGATATGAAGGGATAGCTCTTGCAAAGGTGTTCGAAGAATTTCAGGTAATTGATACTCAAGCATTGCATCATGGATTAGTTTTGGATACAGTCTATAGCAAACTCCAGGTTGCACACGGCCAGCACGACCCCGTCTCTGAAATTGACCCACCATATCAAAAAGTGACAAACTTGGTAACAGGTGAAACTAGTCAAAACATGGAATAAATACAGAGAATTACCCATTAACTCTAGGCTTTCTTGAAACTAAATGAATACCTGATGTGCTGAAGCCTTTGAAATCCATGATGGTAACAGACATGCCAGCTTGTTAAGAGCATCATAACTTGTTTCCTTTGCCTTTCCACAGTCTACAACATACACAACATCATCTATGGTGATGCTACTTTCAGCAATATTTGTCGCCAGAACAATTTTTCTGAAAGATAGAGAAGCAGATTCAGAATACAAGAGGAGATAAAGAAGAAACCAAAACAAAATGATAAAAAAAGAAAAGTAAAACTGCATTGATCATTGTAACCAGTTAATGGAAATCTATAGAAAAGATAACAGAGAAGCAGATTCAGAATACAATTGGAGATAAAGAAGAAACCAAAACAAAATGATAAAAAGGGAAAAGTAAAACTGCATTGAGCATGGTAACCAGTTAATGGAAATCTACAGAAAAGATTAATCTATGGACCCATATGTTGCAAAAATTGTGGAGCCATGCAGAAAAGTACATTGCAAAAACAGCACTTAGGGCAAGAAGTTATTACTCTCCACTTGACAAGGAAAATCCATCTTTACTGTCACAGTGAAGATCACCATACAACTTCAAGAAAAAACAAGCCAATAATGCAGAAGTTCCTACCGCTTGTTAGGGGGAGGGTGGTCAAATATTTCGCATTGATTAATGGCAGGCATCGAACCATGTAGAGGAAGAACCAGAAACTTGCTAAGATTCCCAAGAAAACTGTTCACTTTGATCTTGTCAAGGAGCTTAGAAATGTCATCCCAGCCTGTGAGGAATACAAGAATTGCTCCATCACCTTCATGGCGGCAAATATGTTCAATTGTGGCCTCCACCTAGAAATTTCCAACAATGGTAACATGATTAGACATGCAGCAACAGAGTAATATAGTTTAAAATATTATTGCAAAAAGTGATTTAGTAAAAGCAACAACATATGTTCTTTCTCTTTAAAAAAAAAGAAAAAAGACCGAAACTTTGTTTCACTATAACCATGACAAAGGCAGGAGCCAAAAGAAAATCAATAAGCAAACAAACATCCATCAAATGATAATTAGAAAGTCGCACTACATACATTTCCCTTTCAAGCTGGCAACAAAAGCAAGTTTCAGTGATTGGCTAACTTCATAAATTACATACCAGACCCAAATCAATCTGTGAACCCGACCATGCTTCAAGTGAATGTCTCGTAGATGCACTGTAATTCTTATAATGAGACTCAATGTTGACATCCTACATAAGAAAATGCCACAATGTAATAATTTATTTAACAGAATTAAAGAATAAAGTTCACAAACAGTAAATGGCTTGCTCTCCTATCTATTGATAGAAGCTACCTATTTACATTTGACGGATGAAAGCATTAAATCCCCAGTTAATATATGCTAGCTAAACTGCTAATAACAGGAATATGAATTAATATTCATACTGAGAAAATGGGGAGAGAGAGAGAGTAACACAACTGAAATCAAGCTAAAATGTGCACTTACAACAAGCACATTTATCCTAGAAGTCTATTAAGTAAGCATAAAAGGAGGCGGAACAATAATCTTTTGTAAAACTTACTAGACATAAAATACTCATTATTGGCACCATGTGAAAAATTATTAAGATAAAGAACACAGCAGTGCAAGTACTAGATTTGAAACCAGTTAGTTTGCCAAAAATGAAAGTGTAAAATGGTTTTCAGACCACTCCTATCAGCACCTTGCTTTGGTTGGACCCCTCAAGAATGATTCTCTATGGTAAACTTATGTACTATTAGTTAGTTCAAAAATTTTGTATTAATTAAAATTTTCAAGGAAAAAACTTTGCAAGAATGGTAACATATATAAATGTTTATGGCCCCGCTTTAGTGGCGGAATAACTAGGCAATGACCCTTTGATTGTATTTGTTAATTCTTTCCAAAATTTAATAGTTAGAAAGAGTCTGACGATGATTGAATTTATCTTTGAAGACATGCCTCAAACAGTACAGTTAAATCATCTTTCTTCAAATCCAGCTCTTTCCTTCTTCTTCGTGAATTGCCTTGAAAGTTGTCAAACTCTGATTTAATATTATATCGAGTTTTCTGCAGCACATCCTCTAGAAATAACTCTGCCACTGGAAAAGTCAACCCCTGCATATACAAAGTAAATAATAATGTTAAAAGACATGAAAATACAGTATACGCAATGAACAGAACAGAAAACATGTTTCACTATGTAACTTCACCACTCTCTATACCAGTATGTGAATAGTTGGTGCATTTCCGAAATATTTGGAGAACAAATCAGCATTGATGGTTGCGCTCATCAAGATAAGATGCAAGTCCGGACGCCGAGGAAGAAGGTCACGCAAAATTATTAACAGAAAGTCCTCATTCATGCCTCTTTCATGAATTTCATCCACTAGCAAATGGCTCACACCATTTAAATCTGGGTCCTGAACCTGGAGTTTCAGAAAAAATATAGAAATAAAAGAAAAAGATGTTATAGCAGAGAAATACAGAATTAAGCACAACTAGAATTAAGCACAACTAGCTGACTAGAGGAAAAATCACATCAAGAGAACATGAAGCAAACAAATGTTCTAGTGCTTTTTAAGCAACCCAAAAATTCACTAAAGCAACCAAGAACACTTTTCCCAACAGAGAGAGAAAACCATGTGGTTTAATAACATCAGGTGTGCTTTAAGCATTCCAAAAATTTCCTGCAAGAAGCATCACTGAAGTAACCGAGAAAAATTTTTGTAACAGTGAGAGAAAACTGCATGATTTGTCAGTGACAGGATTGCTAAACACCATAAAAGTCAAGTAGCAACAAGGCTGTAAGAATCAGATTTCTAGCCAAAAAAAACTTAAATGCAAAGTAGAACTAGAAAACTGGAAAAATTGAACTACAAAGAAAACAACAAAATAGAGATTCAAACTTAATTTAAACAACAAAAGAGGACATAATAGTACCAACTGTCTGAGTAACACTCCAGTTGTGCAAAACAAGAGTCGTGTTTGAGCAGAGCACTTTGAGTCTAGGCGAATCTGATAACCAACTGTTTCACCAAGACTCTCTCCCCTTTCTGAGGATATTCTAGCTGCGACAGATATGGCTGAAATACGACGTGGCTGAGTACATATTATGTTACAATCAGCCCCGCGTAAAGATGATATCTCCTCTTCTAAAATAAATTGAGGAAGCTGTGTTGTTTTACCACAGCCCGTTTCTCCTGAAACCACTAGAACCTGCACCAGTGAATAAATTACAAAAATCAGAAAATCAGTTTAGCTTGAGCTTAAGCTTGTCACTAGCTCATCTTGCCTACAAAGCAAGTGCCTCGACTCTTCTAATGATCAATTCAAGCATTCAACTCCCTCTTTGATTTAAATCAAAACTTTGTCCGCTTATGGTCAAAGTATCAAGGATCAATATAACAACTATACAAGCATGTGCATAGAAAGCCTATGATTTTAGCATATGAATTTATGAACAGGTTTTTTCATGACCCGTAACTTACAATATAACATATGAAAAAAACTCATGGATAACTTCGTAATACCCTGTAATGAAACTTATAAAAAGACTAAAGAATCATATATGCACTGTTCAAATTGGAGTATCCAGCACGAGGAAGACTCTTCTTTTATTGCAAAAGAAGTGCACAATTATTGCAAAATTCTTTAAGCATAGCATGCACTATGAATATTTATTTAAATTCCTTGTTTATATGAAAGTGACTATAATTTTACACTACCATCTAGTTGTCGGCCTCCTTTCTCCCGGTTTGGCAGTATCAAGCATGTAATCAGCAGAGCTAGTAACACCTAAGAAAAAAAATGATGTTCTCGTAATTCATGAGAAACTAGGTTTAAACAAGTATTGGACCTGATTTTCATTAACAGCTTTCAGAAACTCAGCTTTCACTTTGAATGCAGGTAGTTTTTCTCTAAAAGACTGCATCACCTTCACACTATTACTTGCCTGCAAGAGATTAATTAACATGAGAAATATTTAACCAGAGCAACCTGGACCATTGGGATATATGGGATGTTAACAAAGATAATATCATAACATGTTAAGATAAGATACACACCTTCAATGTTTCCTGCTTTTTATTGAGTTCAGCACTGAGTTTTTCCTTGGCAGAATCCTCTTCAGTAGTAGAAACTGAATCAGTTATTTTTACATCAGGTAATTGTTTTGTGGCTTCCCTATTGGATGCCACACCAGAATCATCAGCAGATCTTGTGTCCCTTGAGCTATCCAAAAGATTTCCAACTCGCCTCTCGGTTTCAGTAGACATGCGAATCTGTACAAAAGTTGAAAAAGAACTTACATGAACATGCTCTGTAAGAATACAATGACATTAACAATATACGTAGCATTCAGTTCTAACCTCTTGCTGTGTAGATCCATGACGTTCATCAAGATCTGCCCGATAATTTGGCAATGGAACTTTACTAACCACAAGAGCCTTCCCTTTATTATATGCATGGCTTTCTTTCCACAAGTGCAAAATCAATGAGAAAAAAAAAAGAAAATGTAAAATTAAGAAAAAAAAAAAAAAATATATATATATATATTAAAATTGGAAAGCAACCATCTTTACTTCGACCAATTGCCAAACCATAGTCAAACTAAATATGACGCTATATATTAAAATGATTGGGCAAAACCATTATATATTAAAATTGGAAAGCAACCATCTTTACTTCGACCATATATATATTAAAATGATTGGGCAAAACCATAGTCAAACTAAATATGACGCTAATTGCCAAGCAGTAATGTTACACATACAAGTAAAGACCTAATTGGTAAGCCATATCAGAAAGAACTTGCTGGTCGGAACGGCTGAAATTTCGTTTAATGATCATCTCTTGCTCCCCTCCTTTTTTCATTTGATCCATCTTATCCCACCATTCAACCTCATCAAGAACTTCCATCTAAACATAAACACAAGCATATTAAAAATAACAATAAAGTTCCATTTTTGTTGTTACTTGTGTTAGTCATAATTTGCTTCTTACTTTGTTGTTATAAAGCAAAAGCAACTGATAAAAAGTTAAATGATATACTTGGTTAAAAATGAGCAAAAAGTTAAACTTGCCAAGCTAACACTCATTCAAACAAAGTAAAATCATAAATTTTGATATTAAGAAAAACTTTTTACAATCATTCAAAATTGTTAGTATTTACCTTTGAATCCAAATGCGCCAATAAGAACAGCCAAACAGAGGTTAATTACATAAAGAGGTATAAACCTAATCGATATGCTTACAATTAGCAGCTTTAAACCTTTATTATACAATTTCAAACGGCCAAAAACAAAAGTTACAGTTTTTATAATCATTCAAAATTGTTAGTATTTTACCTTTGAATCCAAATGCGCCAATAAGAACAGCCAAACATAGGTTAATTACATAAAGAGGTATAAACCTAATCGATATGCTTACAATTAGCAGCTTTAAACCTTTATTATACAATTTCAAACGGCCAAAAACAGAAGTTACAGTTTTTAGATACCTCGGCTGCCTTTTGACGGAGTCGCTCAGCTCGCCAAACCGGGTCCCACCAGCGCTGCTCACCGCCACGACCACCGCGGCCGCCGCCGCCGCCGCCTCGACGTCCGCCCCCGCGTCCGGAGTTGGGACCGCCTCCTCGACGGCTGCCTTGGTAGTTAGGGCGATAAGACATGGCGAAAGAGGAAATCTGGAGTGGAGGAAAGGGAGAGATCAGCGCAGACGCGAGAGGGAGCCGTTTGGAAAGAGGCAAAGTAAGCTTATTATTAGCGCTCAGCAAGCGCAGGGACATTTATACAAGGAAGGGAAAATAAACGGATCGCACTATGGGAAGTGGGGCGGTGAGTGGGTTTTATTGGCTCCGTTTGTTAAACACAGTGAAGCGAAGCGAGCAACGGTAGTGTTACAAAACACAAATATTTTTCATTTTTCACATTAATTTTATAAATTTTTTTTCTACAATTTAGGAATTTACAATATATAATTTTAATTTGAGTATTTTTTTTAAACATAATAGTTTGATTTCATTTCCACTAAACCCTACTCATATTTAATTTGTGTTTTAAGTTTTTTTTAAGTTATGTTAAGGTTATATCTTTTTTACTATTTTTCTTATTTTTAATTTTTTTCTTATATTTTTTATTATTTATTTGTAAATTTTTAAAATATAATATTAAAATTTTTTATTGAACCAAAAATCAAACGTCAAAATTTGTTCGACCTTTCGATTATCAAAATACTACTTTTTTTTTTTTTTTAAATACTGTGTCAACGCTCAACATGGATGAAAATAAAGACGTTCACCGACTCAACCCAGTGCGTGCGCATCGATATTCAGAGCCCGTGCTTTTACGGGCTATGAACCCGTCTAACACGGCCATGGATAGTCGAAGCTTATCTATTACAAAACGGGCCACAAGCCCACAACTTCTTCTCCCAACGTCACAAGTCACCACCACGTTCTCTCTCTCTCTCTCTCTCTCTCTCTCTCTCTCTCTAACAAACTATAAACCTCCATCGACAGCAAACCAAAGATCCGATCGAAGAAGCGGCAGCTACACCGCACTATTCCATCGCCTCTCAGAAAACCGAATCGACTCTCTAACTCCCCGGTTCAATCAACGTGGATATTTAGAAAAACAGATCTCAGGCTCTTATTAGAGCAACTGACAATTGGAGGAGAAGGAAAGAGAGGGAGAGCGATGACAGATCCGGCAAACACGCCACTTGGCAAAATGCTATTGGAGGAGATCACTCCGGTGATTATGGTACTCTGCACTCCACTTGTAGAAGAAGCTTGCCTTAAGAACGGCCTCTCCCTTATCCAAATGCTCTCCCCTTTCTGTGACTTCACCAACATTGACGGTGAATAATTCAAAATTTTGTCTACGAATTTTTATACGTAATTTTATGCATATGTACGTCCAATTGTGAGGTGATTACTTTCTTTTTTTATTACTTATCTGAATTGTGGTGGCAGTGCCTGTACGGACGGCAAGTGATCAACCCTACAGGCTGCAGAAGTTCAAATTGCGGTTGTTTTATGCCACGGATATTCGACAACCCAATCTCGAGGTAATTTTTCTTGAGATTACAGGTTTTGTAGCTTAATAATATAGCTGCTTTGTTTTTTTTTTTTCTCTCTCTCTCTCTCTCTCTCTCTCTCTCTCTTTTTAAGGAGGTGAAGGTTACTTGAATTCAATTATGTATGAATTGGAAATGGTGGATAAAAAAATTGGGTAATTGGGCACATAATCAACAGCATTAGTAGGCTACTATTTGAGTTGGAAGCCACTGAGAGCTATTTCAGTTTTAAAATACCTGACATTGGTTCTTTAGCTTTGATAAAGTATTTTAATATTGGACTATGTAATTTAAATGATATGATTGAGATAGAATTATTTGTTCATTGCAAATCAACAGATGAGGGAGTTTGACGGGTTTTGGTTTAGTTGGAATAAAAGTTGATTGATTTTAGCTCTGTCGTGTGTGTGCAATTTCAATCATCTGATAAATTTTCTTCTTGATTGACTAGGCAGCAAAGGAGAGGCTAAAGCAGGTTATTACCCAGGTGGGGGAGAAAGATTTTTCTGAAATGTCTTCAGACCCACCTCAAGTTAACGATCTTCTCTCTAGTAAGTTACATTTGATTTTGATATTTTTTAGCAGGTATCAATATGCACAGTTTATTGTTGTCATTTTTTATTATCATTTTGTTTCCATGTGGCTAGTTTTTCATTTTTAACATACTAGTGAGATTGTCTGATTTCTTAGCATGCTCTTTCTCTCTTAGTTTTATTAAAACTTTACCTAGCTGCTTTGATTTATATACGGTGAATGTTTTCTGCAGGGCCTGAATCTGAAATTTTACCATCATGGTTTCAGTTTTTTAACAAAGAGCTTGTACGCACCTTGTCTTTTTCAGACCATGAAGCTTTTGATCATCCTGTGGCATGTAAGCTTTGGAAATTTATTAGATACCTTTCTTGTTTTCTTTTTCCCTGTTGCTGTAATTAAGCTCTGCTAATTTTGTTCCTTCCACTTATGGGTTTCCTTAAAATGTTCATTCTAGATGCCATATTGCATTCATTTGTTGATTGCTACTTGTCCAAAATGATTTGCAGGCCTTTTGGTCGTTTCTTCAAAGGATGAGGAACCCATAAATAGATTTGTAGACCTCTTTAACACCAACAAATTGCCTTCTCTTTTCAATGACGGTGCCATGGACCCAAAGATTTTGAAGCATTACTTACTTGTGCATGATAATCAAGATGGTGATTCAGAGAAGTATGCCACACTTTCTTATCTTGCTGTTCTTGAAATGATTAAGTGCAATAAGCATGACAGCAATGCTGCTAAAAACAGCTCTATAATTTCAGACTGACATGCATGCCTGTATAGGGTTAACCATTTGTTTTTCTGTTTTAGGAGCAATGTGCAGATATATATTTTTTCTTACTAGGACATGTAATGGGCTGCATGTAAGGCCTGCAAGAATATTTAAGCCGCACCGAATTGAATATAGTAGATTACCAACCAGTTGTACGTATTTAGTAATGAGACCAAGTGGAGAATAAGCAAGAACCTGTGTTTGAATATCAAAAGACATGGAAAGAGATTTCCATCATGTATGAAGAAACCTAGTTTATAAAAGAATCCTACATTACATGGAATAAAACAAATGATTGTGATAGAAAATGTCCTCAAAGAAGCTGTAGGTATGGAACATGTGAAAATTGACACAGATTGAGCTTTTGTTGAGGCTGGGAGAGCCAATTTTCTGACCAATTTTTCTTTCATCATACGTCAATCAGGATTTTGTCATAAGTTCTACTTGGTTGCAGGTTGGTTTTGATAATATGATCACTAAAACGGAAGCTCAAGTACTGATATAAGTTTAATAATTTTATGTATAGTTCAGTTAACTAAAGCAGGTGCCATGTGGGGAAAGCAATACATGATAAGATCTCAGTGTAGCCAGATGAAACTTGCTTTAAATTTTTTTTTTTTTTTTGTTTCCAGGGCTACTAAACTTTTGAATGAGATGAGAAGTACATTTGGGCCAACTGACTGTCAATTACTTTGCATTAATTCTTCTCAAGATGGGCAGATCCATCATCAAGAGAACCCTTGGGCTCCTTTTGTAAATTACTCGACTTTGAAGATTATTATCTTTCAATTATTTACTTGTTCATAGGAAAATAATAGGTGAATCTTATGTTGGTTCGAGGTACCAAAAAAAGTATTTGATAAAGTCAGTTTAATGCTTTAATTCATGTACTTTTATGACAGAAATCTGATGCTTTACCTACCAAACATCTTGGTTGTTTCCTCAATCTTGATAACTTCAGTGAGGTAACTTTTTCAACAAGTTGATATGATATTCTTGGACAATATTGTTTGTAATTCTACTTATGCTTGCATCATCTGGGAACAGATAAAAGATCTCATGCAAGAATTATCATCTAAACACATCATTCCTTACATGGAACAAAAGATACGTGTGTTGAACCAACAGGTATTGTTTTAAATTTTTTATTTCTTATTTACTTTTTAATGTTCTGATTCCTCTTGTCATGTTTCATTTTAAAATTAGGTTTCTGCTACAAGGAAAGGTTTTAGGAATCAAATAAAAAATTTATGGTGGAGGAAGGGGAAAGAAGATGCAATAGATACCCCAAATGGTCCTGTGTAAGTGTTGCTGTTTATTCATTGAAATTCAAGTCTGTTTCACATTTCTTCTTGAGTTATCCTAATTTAATTTATTTTTCTCTGTTCATAGGTATACCTTTAGTTCAATTGAATCTCAGATTAGAATGTTGGGCGACTATGCATTCATGTTACGAGACTATGAACTTGCACTATCGAACTATCGCCTAATTTCCACTGATTACAAGCTTGATAAAGCCTGGAAGCGCTATGCTGGTGTGCAGGTTGCTTCAAAGGGTTTTTTTTCTTTTTTTGTAAAATATAACTATTTTTTTCTGTTCTTTATGTTCATTCTCCACTTTAAGTTTATTTTCCTTTTCTTTTGCTTGGTTTGTGTTTCATGTGAATGGTTTGAATCTTCAAATTAAAGGAAAGTACAAATTTCTGTTTATTCTCATTGACATAGATCTCATGAAAACTTTCTACGGTATATTTGGGCTTGCTTCTAGGGTTATTCTGCTTTTCTGTTTGTAATCTTCTCATGTCGTGTTCATTTCAGGAGATGATGGGGCTTACATACTTCTTGCTTGATCAATCAAGAAAAGAAGCCCAGTACTGCATGGAAAATGCATTTAATACTTATTTAGTATGTATAGTTCTTGGCTCCTTTCTTTTTTTCTTGTAATTATTTTAGGCTTTAAAACTGAATATGTTTTGTCGATATGGTTTACGAGAATTTCATTAATAGCTTCCCTTCAAGTAATGTTTATTTTCTAGAATTGTGATCTATAGCATGGAATCCATTGATTTTTAAGCTGAAGAAGAAAATTGATGTCTATTTGAAATATAGAATCTGCAAAATATAAGTGAACTGATTCTAGATATCATCATTTCTTTTCGCCATATATTTGAATGATCTCCTGTTTGTTATAGCCATTTCTGCCTTATATTATCAAGATATCCTTAACATCCATTTTTGCTATAGTTAGCATGGGTGAAGGATGCTTTAAAGATGAACAGTTAGGGTGGAACCTTGAATGAAATATCTGTGTCTATTGAGAGTGGAGAAGTTATTATGTGAATGGCATTGGATAGATTTGGTAAAGTTTTCTACATGTGATTTTTTGGTGGATGGGGATTGATGGCTTGCAATAGCTTGGTCAGATAAATGTTGTTTTCTTCATAAGCCAAGGTAAACTTAATGGGTTCTCCAACAGTAAAGAAATCCCCTTGGCCCTTTGAAAAATGTCCTTCAGCATTGTTATGTTATACACTGGTCCAATGGTTTACATGAAAAGGATTTATGGTCTTGGGGATGTTTTCTGGATTTTTATTCTGCTAGAATGAGCTAAGTCTTAAGATTCAAAATACAACCTAACATGATTCCTTTTTTGGCTTTTCATACAGTCGACCCTAGAGTTATGGGATATAAGGATTAGTTTTGTTGTTATTGTTGTTATAGAATGAGCTAAGTCTTATATTGGTTTGCTTAAGTAATTAGGACCAGTTGTGTTGACAACTAGGAATGGAATGTAGCAAATTCCAATTGAGTTTTAACGTCTTCCATTGTGATTCTTCTTTTTCCTTTATTTATTCAATTCATGCAGAAGCTTGGATCTGCTGGTCAACAAAATGCTACCAGATGTGGTCTTTGGTGGGTAGAGATGCTGAAGACAAGAGATCAGATTAAAGAAGCTGCCACTGTTTATTTCCGCATTTGTGGTGAGGTAATGTTCTATTTCTAGGAGTCACTTTGGGTTGAGTTCATATTCTCTGTCACTCACAACCTTTTTTGTTTTTTTCCCTTAGGATCCTTTACATTCAGCTGTGATGCTTGAGCAAGCATCTTTTTGCTATTTGTTATCAAAACCACCAATGCTGCATAAATATGGGTTTCATCTTGTTCTCTCTGGTGATCATTATAAAAAATGTGATCAGGTATTTGAATTCTTTAGTATTGCAATAACGTATCAAACCTTCCCTCTTCTAATGTTTTATATTGTTTTGTTCTTCAGATTAAACACGCGATTCGCACGTATAGAAGTGCTGTTTCTGTTTACAAAGGAAGCACATGGAGCCTTATCAAAGATCATGTGCATTTCCACATTGGACAGTAAGTTACATAAACGATGCAGCTGGATCTTATACAAATTTAATGATTTCTGAATTTTTATTTTGGAATATTGCTAATAAAACTCACTTGATATAGGTGGTATGGTATTCTTGGCATGTATGATGTTGCTGTCTCTCATATGTTGGAGGTCTTGGCCAGCAGTCACCAGTCAAAGACAAATCAGGAGCTATTTCTGACAGATTTTCTTCAGATTGTTCAGGTGGATCACAAGTTACTAATTTAATTTCCTTCCTGCTTGGTAGATGGACTGAAAGTAAAAATAAAATAGGAGCTTCTTAGAACATACAAAATCTTCTTAGAATATACAAAATCTACCCTATGTTATGAAAAGTGGGTTTGTTTTTCATTAGTTTGTCATGTTCAAGTTTAACAGGGTTGTCTAATTACCTTTTTCTTGGATGATATAGAAAACTGGGAAGACATTTGAGGTGTTGAAACTTCAGTTGCCCGTTATCAATATTTCCTCACTTAAAGTCACTTTTGAAGATCATCGAACTTATGCATCTGCTGCAGCAGTAAGTTGAACTACTATTTGTCGTTATCTGGAATTGTGGTTTTTCTATTCAATTTTCTTGAAGATGCCTCTTTGAGGGTTAAGGAAGTAGATGAAAAGGTTGTTTTTCAATTGAAATGAATGGCGCAAGAAGATTCAAAACTACGATCTAACATTATTCCTTTTTTTGGACATTCATACAGCTGACCCTAGAGTTTTGGGATATAAGGCTTAGTTTGTTGTTGTTCTTGTTGTTCTTGTTCTTGAAGATGCCTCTTTCTAGCTTTTGTTTTTCCCCTTGTTCTTATGTCACTGTTAATTGTTGGATTGTGCATGCTTGCTTGCAAAAGCACACATATATTTGTTGAAAAGTGATCAAGTTGATGTTGGCTTATGGATCATGTTTTTAGCTATCTTCTCATATGAACAAAGTAAATTGGATGTATAGATGATCTTCATATGGTAAAATACTAAAATTTGTGAAGAAGTCATTGCTAAAGAGTTGCTTGTTGGGACTCGTATAGTTTTTAGTTTAGTTTTTGTTTATGATTGTGATTTTTGTGCATGGAATTACTGAAGTCAATTTTCAAACATAAACCACATATGCTTCCCTGTGGTTCATTGATATGCTTAGTCAGTATGTTTCAATAGTGGTTTAGATGATTTGTGGTTGATGTGATTTTTTTTTTTTTTTTTTGCAGGCTAATGTCAAAGAAAGCGTATGGCGTTCACTGGAGGAAGACATGATCCCATCATTGTCTACTGCCAGGTCCAACTGGCTGGAGTTACAATCAAAGCTTATGCCAAAAAAATATAAAGAATCAAATATTTGTGTTGCTGGAGGTATGAAGGTGTTAGTACATCACATAATGCTAAATTATGGTTTTGTAGGACAAAGAAATGTTCACATTCTGACTTAGAATTCTGTCAATACAAATACTTAGAAGATTTTTGGTTGGTGAGTGGTTCACATTCGGCTATTTTTCTTTAGCAACAAAGCATTCTATATATAATAGCCAGTGAGGGCTGATTCGTTGTTTATTGTTTCTAAACTAACTGGATAGGTCAAAAACTTGAACCTAGATAAGGCCTGGTACCATGTACTGCAATAATTTGTGCTCAAGTTCCTCATTGCCTTATGCAAATTCTATTCTACAGCTCTATACTCTGTTCTATTAGCGATTAATCTGCAAAAATTTCTAGATCACCTTTGCAGCTGCAGAGTTTCAGCCTACTTGGTTCCCTAATTTCATCTTCTTTGTGCTATGAAAAACATCTAGAGGGAGTTCCTCTGGGAGATTTCATTCATTTCATTTGTTATTTTTTCCCAATTGGATACGTTTTATAACACGAGGCAACTACCCTAAACCTTTACCTAATTCCATTCTGATGCCTAGAATTAAACTCTAAACCTCAACTTCTTTCTAGCAGAGATACAAGTTCCACTATGCAAGAAACTGATTTGCTGACTCTATTTAAATTTTGAAATGTATATTAGTCTTAATATATATTGTGGGAACTTTTTTTTTTTTTTTGTTTCACTTAACAAGGATTCATTTTTCAGAGCACATTTCAAAACTTTCCAGCAATATAAACTTTCCTGTAATATAAAGGTGAATGAAGTCTATTGGATGTATTTTATCAATTTCAAATTGAAAACAAGTTTTGCTGAACTTCCAAAGTGTCCCTCGTTTCATAGGCATCCAATAGATAGAAAAGTCTGTAATAAAGTAATTAATAAGCAAGCTCATTGAGCCTCTTGGGACAAACTGGATGAGAGAATGACAGTCTAAAGCTCTGAGACAAGGTGGTTGCAAATGGGTGAGAGTTTATGAAAATGAAAGGGGACAAAAATGCATGCTTTGCACTAATCTTGGAGGGACATGATTGGTGAAGTTTGTCAACTTAAGGGAAAATATTTTCTTTGGTTGTGCTAATTTTTGTTCTTTCTTGTTCTATGAATTTGTAGAAATGTTATGCAACTGTCTTAACTGGATGGGGCCTTGGTAGCCCAGTTTATTGTGATTGGGGAGGGGGAATGACAACCAATTTTTTGTTCCTGCTGCCATATTTAGCTGCATTATTGATCTCTTGCTTTTGTTGTCTGGTTATGGCTGTTATTTAACTTGTATATAACAAAACATCGTGATGCAAACATATATGGATGGCTTATTTCTTGTGGTAATTCGGTGTCAGTTGCAAACAGTGGGTTACTTAGTAAAGTGTACAGTGTTATTGTGCTCATTTTACCCTAGGAGATTCATCTGCCACATCTTACATGTTCATATACCCTTGAAAAGCCATTCTTATTTATGAGATTGATGACTGGTGTCTTTTCAATCTTTTGAGTTTTGAGTATGACATGATATTATGATTTTAAATTTTCTTGTGCACGAAATTGATTCATATATTGTATACAAGCATACGCACTTCTTGTTGGCAGCGACGTTATGGGCAGGGAAGGAGAATTTTCAAGTATTTATATTCAATTTAGGTGTCCTGTACTAATGGTTTCCTACCACAGAATCAAGCTTTAGCATTCCTGGGAAGGAATTTTAGATTGAACTTCTACTCAATTGAAATCTCAAACTTTAACTATTAGAAATGTAAAATGGTGATTTAATAGATAGCAAAGAGAAGATGCAAAAGGTGTAATTTATTTTTACATTGATGGATCATTTTTATATATTCTTCTTCATTTGTTTGCAGAAGCAATAAAAGTGGATATTGAATTTAAAAACCCCCTGCAAATCTCTATTTCCATCTCAAGTGTTTCTTTGATCTGTGAGCTTTCTACAAATCCTGATGAATTAAACTCTGGCAAGTTGTTAAAGTCTTTTACCTTTTACCTTTTACCTTTTACCTTTTACCTTTTACCTTTCTCCTTTTGTCTTTGTTCCTTTCTTCAACTTATCTATAATGTTGATTTAAATTGGTTTATCAATGCATCAATTATCATGCAGATGCAAATAGTTCAAACATTGAGCTCCAGAATCATGAAAACAACACATCAACTTCCAATGGGTATGTAGGGCTGTTTCTCTCTCTCTCTTTCTCCCCCTCTATATATATATATATATATATATATGTTTGTATGTATGCATGTGTGTGAATACCATATACAACTGCTGATATAGGTGTTTGCATGATGACTGCAGGGATGTCAACTCATCTTTGATTTTGTCTGAGGTTGACTTTTCATTGGAAGGGTGTGAAACAACCTTGGTGCGTATCTTTCAGGAATACTTGAATAAATTATAGATGGGAGTGTTGGTATGAATTGTCGTCTGCAATTAAATTTTACTTGTGAAGATTTCAAAAAGTTTAATTTTGTTTCATGGACTGTTATAGACTTATAATCTTATGTTAGAAACTGAAATCATGAGGAAGAACAGCTATATTACCTAATTGATGATCTTATCCATGATGTAGTGTAACTAAAATACTTCATTCATTAGTTACTAAAATTTTCTGAATTTTTATTTGCTATATCTTGTTATTCAGGTGCAACTAATCGTTACTCCAAGAGTAGAAGGCATTCTGAAAATTGTTGGTGTTAAATGGCAATTGTCAAGTTCAGTAGTGGGTTTTCATAATTTTGAGTCTAACTCTGTGAATAAAAAGGTTGTGAAAGGAAGAAGGAAAGCTAAGCATTCTCCTAGCAATGACTTGAAGTTTATAGTGATTAAGGTGCATGTGTCCTCTGAACCTGCTTTTATTGCGGTCTCCCTCCCTCTCTCTCTCTCTCTCTCTCCCTTGTGGAACTGCATCTAACTTACACTGCTTTTTGATTAATGTCTAGAGTCTACCCAAGCTTGAGGGTTTTATTCATTCTTTACCAGAAAAAACATATATGGGAGACTTACGGCATCTTGTGTTGGAACTAAGTAACCAGTCAAAATTTCCTATCAAGGTATGTTTTTTTTAGCCATTTTAATTTTTAGTGTTATAATCTTTACTATATTGCTGCTGACTAAGTGATAACGAACCTTGTCTCATTTTTAAAAATTCAATCCACCTTAGTGTTATACTTAACTCAAAACTTTTTTTCTCTCCCTATTTCCTCAAATAACAAAGTGAGTTGTATAATATTAAAAGCAATTGACCCTTCACTTTCTCTCCTAACTTTGTTTGAACTTTTTTACATTACTAAAATTATTGGTATTTACCCTTATCTACCCACATAATGGTGTGTACTGTGTAGGGCTAGTGAATAACGATTTGTTTGCATATTTGATATAATTAGTGGCTACAACAACTCTGTATGGGCTGTTCTCCTTTAGACCTCTTATTATGTTTGGTGCCACTGCATGAGCTGAAAGACTTGTTATATTGATTAGTTTAGCGTCTTGATATTGTTTTTGGTTGGGTTTTCTTTTCCAAGAGTAATAAAAGTCAGCCCAGACATCAAGTTGATGAAGGTGGGTCATTTGTCCCTTTGGTCAATTGTTGAACCACAGTTATATTATGTGGACATCTACCATGTTCATTTATAAAATGGTGAATATATGTTAAACTATCAAATGCCTTTGCTTGTTAATTATCCCTAATTTTACAAATAGATGAAAATTGGTTTGACTGTCTGGGTCTTGACCAGGTTTTGTCAAAAACATGCGTACTCAGTTACATTGGTTGGGCCTGAATTTGGTTGGTTCAGCCTCAAGTGAAACCTGAACTTGGCTGTAGGGCTGAGCAAAAAAACCAAGAAAATTGAAAATAGATTTGAAATTATAGTGTTCAGTTCAATTCAGATGCTAAATGTTTAAATTCAGAATGGTTTTCAGATTGAAAAGTGAAAAACTGAAGATATCCGAACCAGACCAAATTATACTTTTATTAGTTTTTATGTAACTTTTAAATTTTTATAAAATAAATTATTTTATATCTAAATATATTTTAATATATTAAAAATAATATTAAATAATAGCAAACAGTTTTTTTTTTAATTAATAATTGACGAATCGAATTGACAGAATTTAGTTCGGTTTCAAAGGAAGTTCATTTTGAAATCGGATCAGTTTCAAAAAATCTAGAATACTATGCATTAACAAAAATAACTGAACTAAACCGTTATCACTGTTACTGGCGGGGATTAATTACTATGGTTTTCCTTCATATATGTACATACATGTTTGTGCTGTGTCTCTTTTTATATAATGGATTAATAAATGGTTATTGGTTCTATAATGTGGTTTATGATGATGTTTTGACAGAATCTGAAGATGAAGATCAGCAATCCTAGATTTCTAAATGCTGGGAATCAGAGGGAGTTGAATGTAGAATTTCCTGCATGCTTAGAGAAGAAGATGAATGTTGAGCAAATTGGTGGGCATGCTAATGTTAATAAAATGTTGCAGAATGTGTTTCACTTTCCTGAGGTCAGTTTGGAATGTTTCCCTGTGCATGCTTTATTGACAATTTATGTCAAGTTGATAGCACCTCATCCTTTTTAATTTGTAAACTTTACATTTTGTCTATGCTCCAGGACATATCAATGCAGGAGGAAACATCATTATCTTGGCCTCTTTGGTTTCATGCTGCTGTTCCTGGAAATATTTCTTTGTACATTACAATATATTACGAAATGGGAGATGTATCAAGCATCATGAAATATCGCACTCTACGAATGTATTATAATCTGCAGGTATGTTCTTGAATAGGAAAAGGTTGAGGGTTCCTAGTTTGATTCTTTGCACTTGCTTTTGCTATATGTATTCCCATTGGTAGCTTAAATTATGGATTGTTTCTTAATGAGTGTTTATTTAGCTTTGTCTTGTGAAATTCATTTGTAAAGTAACAAGGGGAAAATGAACAATCAACAATAGTTTTAATCTATTTATGGTAGAGCACAAACAACATGGGGTCATACAAAAAGTAAAGATGGAAAAGGAACATGGTTAGGAGCAATCTGTTTTAAATTTAATTGAATGGAAATTATATGGAAGTTGAGTGCTAATTTCATGCATTTAAATTTTCTAAGGAGATATTTACTGATAGTGAGGTCATAACCACCCACCTGTATGTCAGCTGATGGTAGTCATGCAAAATTTCCTTAGAAAACTATTTATATTTACTGATTATGTAGAAGCAATTTTTCTGTTTTATGTTATCCAAGTATCAGTTTAGTTAAGTTGGCTCTTGGTGGATTCTTTTCCTTCTTTTAATTGTTTATTAGAGAAGCAATTGTTATTTCAAATGGTCATATGGGTGATACTTTGTTGATCATATGTATTTTTGCCTCTATATGTATCAATTGGCTTCCTAGCGAATTCTAATTTATTCTCTTCATGTTTGTTAGGTTTTACCATCGTTGGATGTATCATTTGAACTTAGTCCTTGCCCATCAAGATTGACAGAGTTCCTCTTGCGCATGGATGTTGTCAACAAGAACAGTTCCGAATGTTTTCAGGTTCTTCAGTTGTCATCTATTGGGCAGCAGTGGGAAATCTCATTGCTTCAGCCGGTTGATAGGATCTTACCTTCTCATTCTTTATTTGCTGGTCAAGCACTGTCATGCTTCTTCATGCTTAAGGTTGGTACAACCATACAAGAACTTGCACCTTGGATTAATCATCTGGTAAAATATTATATGTACTTTTCAAGTGGTAGCATAACTATTTTGTGTCTTCCTTTAATTTGATTGTCAAAGTAATATTACCATTGGGATAATTACATGTGCTAGCTAATATTAGGCAACTTTTGTCTTTTTCTTTTGTTGGGCTTTGACCAGAGGGTGGAGGGCGGGTGTTTGATCAAATGCCAACATGTAATAACTTTAAATTGTGATGTGGTACCTAACCTGAGCCAACTTCAGTTGCCATTGATAGAGACCTAACATGCAGTAAATGAGTAAAATGATCAGGCAAGGGTTAAATCTGGAGCTGGGTTGTGCATAAGTTGCAATTCTATCTTGTATCAATCTATCAACCTTATCGCCTAGTAGTGTTAGTAAGTATGCTATTAGCTGCATATTGGCTTGTTAAAGGTTTGTTTGTCATTGTGAATTCTTCTATTGCCATATAATATTTGTTTGTTTCTTTGAGCTTCACCAGTTGACTTAAAATTATAATCTACTTTAATTTTCTCTTCAGGATCGCAGGAGGTCATCAACTTCTGAAGACAGTATTCCTTCACATTCCCTTCTTCAAAGTGATATAAGATTGGGCCCCCAGGGTAACAGTGAAGCCCTCTTTGATGTATCTAGTTCACCTTTGGCTGATTTCCATGATTGTGAAAGATCGTACCAGGGAATGTCATGTCAGGTTGTTAACCTTCTTGCTCTTGTTGTGCCATTCTTATAACAATCAATTGGAATGTTTATCCTAATGTTGATTATTATATATCATCACTGTCATTACATTCCAAATTTAACTCAGGTTACGGTTGTCTCCTATCTATATCACCATTTCCTTCTTGACTCTCAAGCTTATGTTACTGTTGATGATGATGTTGCCTTTTTTTGGAAAACTAGAAAAATTGAAGTGGTTATTTGTTGATTCTTTGGATCTTTTACTGGCCTGCTGATGCTTTAAGCTTTGATATTTTTCATGGACCAGGGGCATGAATATGAAGTTGATTTCATTTTCATCACTCAACTGCTGAAGGGTAATGTTGATTCTGGTGCTCCTAGTACACCATTTCTCTTCTCCCATCATGCTTGTCATTGCAGGTAAGACTCAAGCGACAGCAATAACTTTTAATGATGAATTAGTTGATACCACTTATTCTGATGATTTTCCTTTTTTTTTTTGCCTGTTAGTCTTTCAAGCAAGAGTCCAATATCATGGTTAGTGGATGGGCCTCATGCCATACAACATAACTTCTCAGCTTCTCTATGTGAAGTAAATTTGAGGATGACTGTAAACAACTCATCTGATGCTGTTGCATCTGTCCATATCAACACCTTTGATTCCTGCAGTAGTAACAGCCAATCAAGTGATGCTGCTGGATCTCAGTCAGGTCTCCCTCCGGAAAACCAAGCAGGGTGGTTTGATATTCCAGTAGTAAATGATTTGAAAGTCATCACAACTGATACCCTAGCAGCGCGATTTGCGAACTCAGTGTCCCTGGAAAGTGTCTCCCAGTTCATATGGTCAGGGTCAAGCTCAACTAAACTCCTACTTCAACCTAAATCAACAGCTGAAATTCCTCTTCAGATCTGTGTTTTTGCTCCCGGTATATATGATTTGTCAAACTATGTTTTGAATTGGAATCTTACACCCATTAGCGACGAAGAAAATCCAGGAGAAGCGAACAAGTCGGCCGGAGTGTGCCATGGATATCCCTATTATCTCACTGTGCTACAATCTTCTTAAAATATTGGCTCATGTTCACCGGTTATCTGCGCCATTAGCATTGAGATCTTGATTGTAGTAATTTTGTAACTTTCACATGTAAATTACGGTGCCTTAAATGTATAATTCTTGGTATAATAGGATTTGAGAAAAGCTTAGTGAAGGTAAGAGATGAAACTTTCCTTTTGGTTTTCAAAATAAGGGAAACTAAAAATGAAATTATTTTGTTAGTACTTAGTGTGAATGGACTCAATATATCTGAATTGAGAAAATTAGTTACATTTTATACAAATCACAGTTCCTCAATTTAAGTTCGAAATTCATTCCATTTTTTAGCTCTACTTCGTTTCGTGGGTGATTTTGCATTTTTTTCTTTAGCTTCTGGATATGAGGTTTTAATTATTTTTATATTTCAAGTAGTTTAGGGATTTTTTTTTAAAATTTTGAATGAATAAATTAATAGATCTGTGCTTCACCCGTTTTGCTTGCATGAAGATGGAGATGTCATTCCAGTTAAATTTATTTGATTAAATGCTCAATTTAATACTTAACACTTGAGTGGTTGTACAAATCATAATTTTTTTTTAATTTTAATGATTAAAGATTTAATTTATTCCAAATATAATAATTAAAAAAAATTTTGAATGAAAATTCGAGGCGTGTATTCCATGGGCTGTTAAATCGCGTTATGAATAAATTTTTGGGTGAGTAAAATAGTTCAATTTAAATATTTTATAATAAATGATATATTAAAAATAAGAAACCCAAAATTGACTGTCCAAATTCTCACCAAAAAAAAAAAAAAGCCTCCTCGTAAAAAAAATCTGATTTGAGAGGAAATTTTGGGGGGAAAATTAATCTTTCACTCCTAAACTAATTCTGATCAAATCGATTCATGCGAAGAATTGCTTGCAAGCTCTCGTTATGTCTTGGGCTATTGTTTTAAAATGATTGGACATGGTGGCAGTTACGAAGGGAAAGAAGTTAAGTTGGGGAATTGAAGATTTGCTTCCTAGTGGGAAAGCTAACAATCCTTGTTTGGGCAGTGGGGCTCGCATGCTGGCTACTATGAATTTTGTTCATGCTAATTCGGCTAGATGTTCTCAGGTTATGAAATTTTAGGTGAATTTTTTTTTTTACTCTTTTTTCGGTTAAAAATTTTAGGTGAAATAAATAGAATTTCACATTTTCACCTTTTTTTTCTTCAATCATGTTTCCATGGCATTTTTCCTTCATTTGCTTGGAAAAGAGAATGATTTTTTTTTTTTTGGGCAATATTATAAAAGGGGGTTTGATTAGATTTTTTTCATATTATAATATTTTTATTTAATTAATTCTTTTACATTTTTTCTTAAAAACAATTTTTACATGTTGACATTTTATTTGATACCATTTCTCGTTGTTAACTAACTTAACAATACGGGTGTTGTAAGCCTCAATTTTTATATAATAAAAAAAATCTTTAATTGTTACATTTTAAATAAATAAAATATTTAATTATTAAAATTAAAATATGAGATCTTAGTTTGAACTTAAACGTTGATAATTAAATTAAGTATTTAGCTAATTTAATTTAATCATGATCCAAGTCAACGTTAGCAGCCAAACAAACAAGACCAATATGGTTGCATTGTATCCTACGATAAGGTTGCCCAAAACAAATCCATAGCTTAAAATAAGTTTATCACACCAAACCCATGTCCTAAAACAAACTAAAGCTTATATTTTAATAAAATTATTATTGTTTTAATTAATATTTTATTAGAGGTGTTCATATAATCGGTTATGTTATTTTAAATTAAAATTATCTAAAATCAAATTATATTTTTTTATTTTTAAAATTAATTTAGTTGATTCAGTTAATTTTTTTAATTAATTAAATAATAAAATATATTAAATTTAATTATATTTTTATATTTAAAATAAATTAAATAAAATTATCTAATAAAAATATTCAAATACTAAAATATTAAATTAAAATTTTTAATAATTTGAAATGATAATTACAATTTTATATATTTTTAGCTTTACATATAAGTTTTATTATATTTTGATTAAAATTTTAGTTAATTTCATTTTTAAATTGAATTAATCAAAAATTAATTTTTTAAAATCATTTTATCAAAATTAATTTAATGATCAATCAAATTTTCAAATTAAATCGATTTAATCTTTTAAAATCAAAATTTTTAAATTCCCTTATATTTTATTATAAATAAAGCTTTTAACCAATCTCAAAAGAAAATATATCGGATAAAAATCAAAAACTCTGATTCTTTAAAAAAAATATTACCAGTTTATTATTATTATTATTATTATTATTATGACACCGTCCATGACTCAACTGATGTTCCAGTTGTTTAGCTTAAAACAGAGCCACCCAAAAGGAAAAATAAGGGAAATGAGCAAACCTTTCTCTCGGCTGCATCACCATCAAAGACTTCTTCTTCTTCTTCTTCTTCCTAAAATCATTAATTTTCATTAAAGGTACTGTAATCAGAAAGGCTCTCATACAATAACTATTTACTTTCATTGGAGACTCTGATCAACTTGTATAGACGAAACAAAGAAATTTTGGGACGGGAATGACCGAATCAAAGTGCAAGTGTCACGGATCGAGATTTAAGTTTTTATCCGTACGATTTTAAGATCTGGATATACACTCATCCGATCTCTCAGATCAGTCTACTTATCATGGTTTATACCCTTATGAAGTATTGTCCACTCTGACCCCTCTGGTCTCACGATTTTGTCAGGACTCTTTCTTATATTCGATGTAAGATTCAGAACTCTTCTTTAAGTCCGTGATATTTTCATCCACCCAAACTCAACCCTCGTCACGGAGGCTGGACTCTTCTTTAGGTCCGTGCCATTCTACACCCAACCTCAGCCCTCGTCACGGAGGTTAGACTCTTTTTTAGGTCTGTGAGATTCTTCCTCACCTAACCTCAGCCTTCGTCATTGAGGTTGGTTAGCCTACCTATATTCGATGTGGGATTCAGAATTCTTCCTTAGGTCTTTTTTAGGTCCGTGATATTCTCTCCCACCCAATCTCGTGACACTCTCGTCACGGAGACTGACCACCCTACCTACCTCTTTCAAGGCACTTGATGTGGATCGAATGGTTTAGGGTTGGTTTTGATATCACCTGTCATGGGTCGAGACTTAAGCTTCGATCCGTGCGGCTCAGGGACCTAGGTATATACTCATTTGATGTCTCAGATCAATCTATTTATCATGGTTTATATCTTTGTAAGATTTTATCCGCTCTTGCCCTTCTACCCTCACGATTTTATCTTACAAAAGGTGTCTCACAAGAGAGAGTTGATGTGAACCCTTTTATATTTCAATGATCTTCTATTATGTTCGATATGAAATTTAAGATTCTTCTTTAAGTTCGTAACACATGCAGCATACCAATTAAAAGTAACGTGTTATAAAAGCACTACGTTGGTTTTCTGTTATCTACCACCTGAAATGCAGTGATGAACGTTTCTTAAACAGAAACTAAGCTATTCTTGAACAGAAATTCATTGTCAAAAACACTTTCAAATCTCAAATTGAACCCACAAACCATTACTTGTTTCTAAAGTTTGGCCAAGCGTTTTGATGTCTTCTACTGCCATCTAGCTGATTACTGTAACTGACCAAAAGTAGACAATTTCTTTAACGAGTTCAGACAACCCAAATCAGTATGAGACCAAGTCTTCTTCCCTTGCTAAACTAGTTTTCAATTTCTTTATTCTTCCCACCAATAATAACACCACCAAAACAGAACAATCAAACCATTGAAAGAACATTCCAAAACAAATGACCTTTTCTTTTCTTCCCCTCCCTTCCACCTTCCAAGAAGTTTCATCCTCTTTTCAATTCTTTACTTCTTTGATCTTTCTCATTAAAAAGAAATAAAAAAAAAGGATTAAAAAGAATGCATGTCTGTTTCAGGTTCTCATTTCCATTTGACTGCTCCAATCCCTCTTAGTTGAAACTTCAGACCTTCTTGACCAAAATCCCACCTTCCCCAGCAGCCTCTTTCCTTCCAACCCACCTCAAAAGCCTCTCTTTTCCTCCATTTCTCTCCACTTCTTCCTTCAATCTCCGATACCCTTTTCTCAAAACCTCCTAAAAGGTCTTTTTTCTGATTAAGAAGTTGGTTTTTATGACTTAATTTACCCAACACCTTCACCCAGTTTAATACCATTTCCTTCTGGTCCAACCAACGTTTTTAAAGCCCTGAAGAGTTTCTAGTAAAAAAAAAAACCAAAAAATGAATGATCTATTTTCAGGCTCTTTCTCTCGCTTCCGAAGCGAGGAAGCTTCACCTAATCACCACGTTATCCAGATGACACAATCCCCCTCCACCTCCGGCGGTGTCAACCTCGACAAGTTCTTCGAAGATGTTGAGTCCATCAAAGACGAGCTTAGAGACCTCGAGAGGCTGAGCGACAACCTCTCGTCATCCCATGAGCAAAGCAAGACGTTACACAACGCGAAAGCCGTGAAAGAATTGAGAGCAAAGATGGATGCTGACGTAGCCATGGCTTTGAAAAAAACCAAGCTTATTAAGGTTAGGCTGGAAGCGCTTGACCGGTCCAACACTGCCAACAGGAACTTGCCTGATTGTGGACCGGGGTCTTCTTCGGACCGGACGAGGACGTCAATTGTGAACGGATTGAGAAAGAAGTTGAAGGATTCTATGGAAAGCTTTAATGGGTTGAGAGAAAAGATATCGTCAGAGTATAGAGAAACTGTTCAGAGAAGGTACTTTACGGTTACTGGAGAAAACCCAGATGAGAAGACTCTTGATCGTTTGATTTCAACAGGTCAGTTTCATCATTTTTTTCCATTTTGGAATTTTTAGTACTTATGAAAGCCTTTGTTTAATCCGAGCTCATGAAAAAGGATTCTTTTTTTTTTTATTGTTTTCATTCCATAAAGTTCATTATATTATTTTCAAGATTCGTACTTGAGATTCGGACGGAAAATTTCAAGTTTTAACTGTTAGCCCGCTAGGAATATTTCCTGAGAAGTTCGGTATTCATGGATGGTTTCATTTGATGAAAAGAAAGAAAGTGAACTGAGATGTTTTTAGTGAATTGTGATGATTAGAGGGCAACTACACGTGATTATTAGTGAATCAGTCATATGGAAAATTTGGTTGTAATCTTGATTGACACATGCAAATCGTAATTTTTTAACATTGTAAAAATGAAGCTTTTAGTAAATCCTTTTTCTTGTGATAATTTTGTTCTAGAATTATTAGTATTATTTATGGAATAAAATCTGAAGTATAGTGTGTTTTCACAAAGCTGTATTACATTTCTTGTGCAAGAGAAATCTAAGAACATTTGGGACAATGATATGAAAGACCCTAACACTAATTTTGGAAACTTGTGTTAATATATTGCAGGAGAGAGTGAGACTTTCTTGCAAAAAGCCATTCAAGAGCAAGGAAGGGGAAGAATTTTAGACACAATCAATGAGATTCAAGAAAGGCATGATGCTGTTAAGGATATGGAGAAGAATCTGAAGGAGTTGCACCAAGTTTTCTTGGACATGGCAGTGTTGGTTCAGGCTCAAGGTGAGCAACTGGATGATATTGAGAGCCAAGTGAACAGAGCTAATTCATTTGTGAGAGGTGGAACTGAGCGGTTGCAAACAGCTAGGAATTACCAGAAAAATACCCGGAAATGGACTTGTTATGCTATCATACTTTTGCTGGTGATCATCTTGCTTGTGGTGTTATTCACTGTGAGACCATGGCAAAACTAATAACCAAAGGTGGTGCTGGTGGCGACAGCAGTTTGAAGCTTAATTTCCACTGCATTTTTTGTTGTTTAATGGAAAGCAGGGGATAGGGTTGGAGTGCAAAAGAATTCTGATAGACTTTCTTGGAGAGAGACCATTTGGATTGTTGATTCTTTCCTGTAACTAATATTTTTGGTTCAGCTATTTCCTGTTTTATTGGTTGCTATAGATACTGTTTATGAAAGTTTGTTCTATATAATATGTACTCTATAAATAAAATTTAGTTCTTGGATATTATACTTTCTGAAATCTGAACACCTGTTGATGAATATTCCTTTTTGGCTGTACTTGGATTTGGAATCAAATTCAACAATGGCGACCCTCCACCAACTACTCTGGCAACAAGCAATAGGAAAAGAAATAAATAAATAAAATGCAGACAAAAAAGGAATGGTAGATTTTCCTTCTGGTTGGCAAAAGATGATGATGGTCAACTATCCATTTATTTATTTATTTATTCCATTCATTAGTATCACAATTCAGAAATGTGAAGCGTAAAATTATTGGAAAAAACAGGAAAGGCTAAGAACGGTGATTTCGTTTTGGGGACATGGGGGAAAAATATAAACTTTCTATAATAAGTGACAAATATGACTACTTTTAGAAATAAATGCTTGACCTTTTGCCATTTACTTATCATAAATTCACATAAAAATTGTAGTTTTTCCTGTAACAACTCTTTCTGATTACTGGTTTTCCTGATACGTTTTTTTGTTGAATTTTGGATTAGAAATCGGCGTCAACAAAGATGGCTCCCTGGAACTACGTTTGGCATTGCAAATGTTCCAAGTTTATATGGTCAAGTCAGCCTAAAATCTAGAATCTGTGACTTGGTCCTGATGATGGTTCAACTCCCCCCGTGAGAGGGTGAATTTCCCTCAGGACTGAGGTTTTTAGACATTTGAGTTAAAATAAAAAAATTTGGAAAATCTGTCAAATATCTTGTAATTTAATAATAAATCGCGTTTGAGTTAAGAAATCGATTTAAATCACCTTTAATTCATAAAATAAACAGTTTTAATTGTAACTGTGACAGGTTTTGGAAAACTTGAAAAACAGGCGTAAGAGAAGTAGACAACTGAAGCAAAACTCTGCTGCAGAACCTAGAATTTTCTTGAATTTGAAAATGCGTACAGAACAGATAATGACTTGCAGAACCTAACAATTTTCATTAAAGAATATATTTACGTCGCGAATTTCTCGACGTGTTGAGATGGCCGAGTTGGTCTAAGGCGCCAGATTAAGGTTCTGGTCCGAAAGGGCGTGGGTTCAAATCCCACTCTCAACATTTGTTTTTTCTCGCTCACTTAACTCTTTCACACATTTCATCAAACAGATCATGCCTTTCTCCCCTGCTTTTTCTCGCTCACTTTCTATTGCAGTCAATTTCAGGTAACTCTTTCACACATTTCATCAAACAGATCATGCTTTATTCCAATCTTTTGCTTCAAGTAATCTTTTCTCTGTCTTCTCAATTTGGGTTTCTTCGTCTCCACTTGGATGATCATTTTTTTTTTTATAGATGGCATGTTTAAAGGCATTTATAATGGCAAGCAACATCACCTTTCTGATATTGCCACTGTTTTAAGTCGAGCTTGGAATGCTGGCGTTGATCGAATTATCGTGAGTTAATCCCATATTCTCTTTGCATTTTACTCTGTTTGGTTATCAACTTATTATAATATTTCAGTTTCATCATAAGCTTTATTTTCTTTAGTGAACTCGTGGACTTGAATAAATTGAGTTCAAATATTCATTTCTTTTTGGAATTACTGAAATGGTATTTTATTTTTCTGAATTCCGGATGAATGTATTTACTTTGGAAGCTTTAAGAAATAATTTTCAACTTATTCAAAACGTAGTGAGTTTTAGTTTTGATGTTGTTGAAAATGCATAATTCCTAGTAATAGATTTGTTGTTACAGGTTACAGGTTACAGGTGGTTCCCTGGAGGAGTCAAGGGAAGCTCTTGCTATTGCAGAAACCGATGGTCTATTTATCATGCTTTATTCATTGCCACATCAGCCTTTACGTTTCTTTTGCTTTAAAATACATTGTTTTGGTTATCAGTCTAAAGGTTATTATTCATCACAGGGAGGCTTTTCTGCACGGTTGGTGTGCACCGAACTGGATGCAAGGTTAGTCTTGTCGGAAAAGTTGTTGCCTTTGGTTCTTTTTGTTGTTTTTTGAGTAAACGTTTAACTGTGTGGTTTTGTTAGAGATGTTTGTGAACTTGGATTTTTTTTATGTTTATTTAGGAGTTTGAAGAAAGTGGGGATCCCGAAAAACATTTTCAAGCTCTTTTGTCTTTGGCTAAAGAGGGAATTCAAAAAGGGAAGGTGGGTTTTCCTTATTGGTTCTAGATCTTTTAAATTTTGTTGGATTTTAGGTTGGTGCATTCTCATTTCTAGCCGGTAGATGTGAGATGATTTTTTTTTATTTTGGTTTCAAAGGGGGGGGGGGAGGGCAAAGCCCTATTAAAGGGGAGAGGGGAGAGGCTTGGAACATACTGCTTTCTGCGTAGGATGTGTTGATTAGACAAGTGAAAGATCTTAGAACATACTGGTGCCCTGTTTTCCCTGCCTTTTTGTTTTTATACAATGTAATTTCTATATAGCTTCTTTTACATTTAACAGTTTCACATGCATGTAAGTAGGATTTCCATTTGCAGAAATGTATTTTAATAATAATGTAATCAAAAGTTACAAACTGCAAGAATAAAAGGAATTTTCTTTTTATCAGTTTAAATAGATCCAAAAACATTTAGTAAATTAATAACTATTCCCTATTGCACATTCACTCTTTGATCAGGATTGTTAGTCTTAGTCTTACTATAGTTAGATACAATATATTTTGCCTTAATCTAGGTGGTGGCAATTGGTGAATAATGTGGATTGGATTATGACAGGCTTCATTTTTGCCCACCAGAAATTCAAAGGAAGTAAGTGGTTGCCAAGAGAAATATTTGTTGGTATTGTGTTCCTTCTTGTCCTATTATCTATTGGCTTGTTTTCTTCTGCTCTAATGATTAATGTTTGTTACTTATCCATGATAAAACTATGTATTTTGAGAAGCAGTTTGAATTATTAGCTTATGCCACAAAGCTGCCTATGTTTCTGCATATGCCTGCAGCTGCCGGAGATTTCTGTGAAATTATGGAAAGAAATATTAACAAGTTAGATTTCTGGATCTGTCCTACACGTGACTATCTTTTTCATTTTATCTCTTCTAACTTTGTAAACCATCTTTGTCCTTATCTATGAAAAGGATATTAGTTAATTGGTTCACTTGTTGATGTGTAATTGCTGAGGTCTGCTGTCTTTTTTCTCTTTTTCAATTTAATAGGTTCACCGGAGGGGTAACTCATTCATTTACTGGTAGTGCTGAAGACTTTGATAAGCTTCTCTCATTCCATAACATTTATATAGGTGAGAGTCCAACTTAGACTCAGCATCTTTGATGCATTCACCAAACATGTCTTATTGCCATGCATGCAGTGAGGCGACATCTGCTGCCTACCTCGTATCTTCCAACCAGATCTTTTTATGTTCAGGCTGATAGATTTTAGCACTTACATTAATTTTTTCAGTTAATCAAACAAGTTGATGGAATTCCTATGTCCTTGATTGAAGCCATGCATTGTTATGGATATACTGAGGTTCGTGCTAAACCTAATGAGTTGTCCAGCTTTGGTTGTGGCACAGGTGTAAATGGCTGCTTTCTGAAGATGGCTGAAATCTTGATGTTGTGTGGTGCATACCTGTTGAAAGAATGACGATTGAGACTGATTCTCCATATTGCGAAATCAAGAGTACTCATGCTGGGATTAATTTGTGAAATTATTAGGGCCTTCTAAGAAGAAAGAGAATTATGGTCAAGAACGTCTTGTTAAAGGATGCAATGAACCTTGTTTAGTGCAGTGAGAAAAACTGTTTTTTCCAGTGCAGTATCTCAACTTTCTTTTTTGAATTTTCATTTTTAATAAAACAGAGATAATGCTGGAGACAATGTTTTGAGAATAGAAATCTTCACTCATCATATATTCGTAGCTACTACGAGTATCATATCATCCAAAACTAATAACCAACTCAAATATGGCAAATAACATCAAATAATATAATGTGTTCTGTCAATGCTTCTCCATAATAACTGTTTCATTTGGTCATTTATCAATGGAGATGTTATTCTGTTCAACACATTTTGTCTTAACTTTTTTTTCTTGGTGGAGAGGGGGGGTGTTCCAGGCAGGTTCTTGAGGTGGTAGCTGGCTGTCAAGGAATCAATGACATTGCTCAGCTGAGTGCGACATAATACCAGAACACTCTGTTTGCAATTTTAGGAATTTCTCAAATTCAAAAATCAGTGGTTTGGGCATATAGATGAAGTGGTCACTTAGTGACCGAACTGATTAGAAGTTAGATTGAATATTTGACCAAATTGGTTAAGTATTTATTCTTTTAGGTCAGTTATGTTAGTGCAACCTGAGTTGAGAATAAGCATTTTTTTCTGCCATTATCGTCCTTACCTCCACGGTTAATACAAAGTTAAAAACTATTTTTTGCTTTAGAGTTTTATTTGCTCTGCCTCATAAGACCTCTAGTGTTATGCAGGGTTTTCTTCCTTCATGACTTGGATGCTGCAGCAAATGCTCTTCTCGCTGGTCGGCATGAAAGTCAATGACAAAGGTTTATAATATTTAAATCCTTTATTGCTCCTTCACATTGAGGAATCCACAAATCTAGAGTTTTTTAAATGAAAATGAGCTTTAGGCATTGGCATCAAAACCATTGAAATCACCTGAATACTTGTCTTTTATTTTGCTTTTATTTTATGTTGACTATGTATTCGTTCAGTTTGGAAATGGGAAATGCTCATAAAGTTCTATCTGCTCATTGCCCATGCACTTTTTTTCATGCCATTCTCTCTTTGGATGTTACAATTCTACAGAAATCAAGGTGGTCTGTGTTAACTGTTCATAACAAACCTAAGAATGGCCCCAGCTCTCCTGTAAGCTGGCTTGAAAAGGCTAGATTATGAGACTTTAAAAGTTAGCAGAATTTTTGAACCATAGGATAAGAATAATGATTGTTGAAAAGAGGCCAAAAATATGATCTTGGTGCAAGGGTATAGCCCAGAACTATATCAAGATCCAAGCTCATAATTGGCCAACTTAACCCTTTGTATTTCTTGTCAGCATGATATTGAACATTTTCCAATTGACAAAATAAAATTACCATGGATTTGATCGATCTTAAACTATTTAACCAAATGCGAATGGACGACTTAAGGAAATTTTGCTTTTGAAACTGCCATAATATGTATAACTCAAGCAGTATAGAAATGCATATACTCCAAAAAAAAAAAAGTAGAGAGAATCATCTCCTTTCTCTATGATTTTACATGTAACATTTGTAAACAGTTCTGGACTAGAGGTTTTGTAAAAAGTAGATTTTTTTTTTTTTTTTTTTGTAAAACCATATTGAACCACCTATTATCTTTGGTTAGTCTATCAAACAGTAACACTGGAAAGCAATTCACTGCTTTCAAGACTGTCTTCTGTGTTTCTTTCCATTTCAGGTGGAGTACGGGGAGCTCTATCGGCAGCCATATTTAATCGTAGAGGTCGACCTTCTACCTCCTACAAGCATGATTACATAGAAACGGAAATTAAAAAGGTAAACAAATTTCAATCCTGAATTATTCTATAACTGAGTCTTACCACTTCATTCATGGCATTTAGAGCAGCCTCAACAGTCTCAGCAGACTCAAAGGATACGAATCCAAAACCTCGAGATCTTCCTGTGTCCCTTTCATATATGACTTTAGCACTTAACAGGCCTGGTTGACTAGCAAAAGCATCTCTGAGACCTTCAGAGGTGACACTCCAACCGAGGTTTCCTGCATAGATCTTGTAAGGGCTATCTATAAAGCTTTTGTAACCTCTACGTATCTCTGGTCCCATTACTTCCCTCTCACCTCCTCTTGGCACCTCCGGGAAGTTCACCTTCACAGTCCGTCCTCCGACTTGCTGTTAACAATTAGGAATAAAAACATTAACATCAGCTTTACTAGCAATTCAAAGTGGAATAACCCACATAAATGGTGCTCCAAAAAACAAAGAAATACATAGCAATTCTAAACCTAGCTACTGTTCACAAAAACTTCCCATTGCATAAGCCATAACCTAGGTTTGGAAAAGGAGAAGTGCAACAGCTGCATCAACACAAATGAAAATTTATAGATAAAAATCATTGCACTCACATTCATTCCCTCCACTCTTGTCACACCAAAATTCAACTCCAAAACTAGAACCAGATTGAAAAAGAACACATAGATTTCAATGAAAAAGAGGTTCTCTCTATTGAAAAGAGAGCTCTACCATCCTAAACAAAAGTAGCATAGAATAGATTAGTTACTAAACTGTTCTTGGCAGGCAAGCCACATCAATTCTACCTCATGGACTTAAATCTGACAATTGTCATGTATTATAATTTAATCAAGCAATTCTAATGAATTAGTGGTAATTAAACTGGTAACACGATTATAAAAAGCTTTCTATGGTCTTTTCGTCTATACATTTATCATATTTCATTGGGAATCAGAACATCAAGTCACAAAAACTAGTGATTTGATGACTTACAGATCCATCAAACAGCCTAATTGCTTCTTTGGCATCATCAACGCTCCCCATTGTAACAAAGCCAAATCCCCTGCTCCTATTCGTAACTCGATCATAAACAATCTATCAAACACAAATCGACAAGAAAAGCCATAATAAAAAATGACCAAAAAAAGAAGGAAAAAAAAAACTAAAAAGATAGCCAAAATCAAGTAGGAAACAAGAAGAAAAGAACGCAAACCTCCACATTAGCAACACGACCAGCCTCACTAAAAATCTCAGATAACTCGGAAGAAGTCATTGAATAAGGCAAATTCCCTACATACAACCTTCCTTCTTCACCGCCAGGCTCTGAAACCTTCTCTTCTTCACCTTCTTCCTGTAGTGGTTGTTCTTCAAGGTCTTGAGTTTCTGGGTATTCTTCTCCAGTGCTTTGGTCATCTTCCGCAACTTCGAAGCTGTCAACAGAAGCTGAAAAGCAGGGTAAACGTGGGAGAAATAGGTGAAGAGTTAAAGGAAGGGAATTGGGGCTTTGGGTTTTGAGGTTGAAAGGTTTTAACGGCTTAGGAGTAGGTTTTGAAGGAAGAGATTGAAGTGATGAAGAAAAAAGAGTGGAAAGTTTGTTGTTCTTGCAGAGTGAAGAAGAGGCAACTGCTGCTGTAGCTGCCATGGAGAGACTCGGAGCTGACATTTTCTGCAAAGCAAACAAACTTATGCAGAAATGGATTCCAAGATTTTTTTTGTAGTGGGAGTAAAGAACTGAAAGAGGCGGTAGCTAAAAAGACGGATAAGGTTCGGACAAGATTTGGTTCACTCCTTCGGAGTTGCATGTTGGGCTGAATCGGATTATCAACTTTGAGTTATATTCTAATTGGGCCACAGTTTCTACTTGAATTGAAACTAATAAAACAGGGACCCCTTCATGTTTTTACTCTTTTATCCTTTATAATTTATTTTCATTTTATTCTTAAGGGTAATTTTCCGGTTTCAATTTTGCGAATTCATTTGGTTTTTCGAAAAAAGTATGTTGTTAAGAGTAAACTAATCGTCTTAGTATGATATAAGGTTATATAAACTAATCGTCTTAGTATGATATAAGGTTATATACGAGTATTTAACTAAAAGATTGTTTAATATTTTTTTTATTAAAAAATTAAATTTAAATCTCTTCATTTCATAATATAGAAAGATATAAGGTGTGTTATTAACAGTTAAATTCGAGAGATTTTCAAATCTCAGCTATAAATAAAGAAAATGAAACATATATATGGGCAATTACAAATCATTTAGCATTGTTTTTTTTTTTTTTTCTGGTTAAAATAAATGTATCATTCTTCACTTTACCAAGGATGGGGGAGAGTATCCTTCAAAGTCAAAAAGGGCAGCTTATGGATGCTATTACTAGAGTAATTGGCTGTTGAATTCACTCTTATTCATAGAACTCCCAAGAGCAAATGTATTCATGAATTATAAGACTTTCAATTTGTCAAAATATTGATTGAGCCTGTGCTCCAGAATCTATGCTGATTCTGGTTTTTAAACTACAATTCTGGTCTGTTGCTGCTTCCAATTTAAAAAAAAAAAAAGGCATGCAACTTTATCAGTTCCTATCTTGAAAAGGAATCACGTCCCAGTTTTCCAGCTCTGGATTATAATTGAGTAAAAGACCTGCCTCTGAAATCATCCAGATACATTCCGTTCGACAGCGGTCAGAATCCCATTCATATGCATAAGCATCAAAATGGTGCCATCCTGACTGATCCCACTGCACATCACAATAATACAATGTAGTGCCCCAGAAATTAATAGAAAATTTCCACTGGAATGCACTGCCATCTGGGAGGGCAACATAGCCAAGATCATCGTCGCGTGACTGGCAGTGTATGTTTAGAATCCTATTATATCCCAGCTGGTTTGTGACCCTAACATGAATTTTTCCCAAGACACAGGGTTTTGACAAGTTTAATAGCAACAAGAGGAGGATGGCAAAGCTTTTGTTTCGACGACTTCTCATGTTACCTTGGTCTTTTTGTTTCTTTGATTCTGGTTCATGGTTATTTGTTATAAGAACCTTTTGGACATACAAACAAAGCATATGACCAGCTACCTCCCTTTTTCTCTTATTTGTTTATATCAGAAGAAAGATTATGAGCAAGAGAGAGATTATATTTTCATTTCTTTGGCCGCTAACTTCCTACACATTTCTTCAACCATGTGAAGAGTAAGAATCGCACTTTTTTATTTCTTTTTTTTTTTTTAATAAAAAACGTTTAGGTTGATGAAAAGCTTTACCAGGATAGACCTTAAATCTCATAAAAGATTTATTTAAATATACACATTGCCCACCAACAAATATTGTTGACAACAAAAACATAATCCTTACAAGCGAAGAATTCGAATATTGTTAGAAAATGATAATAAATTTCATCCGGTTTCAATCCCATGCTCATTACATAGTTATAAAAGCAAGTATTATTAGGACTCATCTGTCCTCAAACGTGCTTCCACAGAAACCTTCTCCTATCAGAGATGTACCTCCACAGCAGATAAAGAATAGGATTAAACGGGAAAACACAGATAAAAACATAGTATTTTACAATCCATTATTTCTCAAGCATAACAGACATGTAGATAACACAATTTAGGAACACCACAATTCTAAATATTTAGGATTTCAAGCACATAAGCAAACATTAAGTTTTTATTGGATCAGTGAAACACCCCATTTATATAGTCTGATCCATTTCTTATATTAAGGTTTGAGCATCTTCCAACACCCCACGACAGCAGTGTTGCATGGAGTGAAAAGAAGAGCCGAGTTGAGATGAGCCAAGAATGATTTGCCTAGCAACCAAAACCTGTTGCAAAACCTATGACAGCTGATGCAACGAAGTTTCCCCATTTGGTTGCTGCAGGGAAAGTGGGTAGGTGCAACAACTTAGCACCAATCCCACTAATTCCCTTGGTATCAAACTTTCAGGTTGCAACAGTTATCCGCTGTTGCAACCCATTTGCTGGGCATAACAGTACCAAGCCCATTGTCCATCATCACTGGGAAAGAGTGGACAGACAGTCCAAGATGATTGATTGGAAAGTTCTCAAGTTCTCCCCTGGAGTACATGCTGGTCACCTCTGACCCTGAAAGAGTTGAGCCTCCTCCATTTGCTTCCTTGGATGAGTTCAAGGTTCCACTGTCAGATTGCAGGACTTCCGAATTTTGTGACCGTGTACGGTGAGAAAGTTGTACTTCAGCAGCTTTCTTCATCTCCGTTCCATCTTTGCCTCCATTTAAACTTTTCAAATTCAAGAAACGGCCGCCACATCCCCTTGGCCGGCGCATTGCATGCAAATGGCGAGAGTAGTGCATATAAGTCTGCGGAACAAAAGCAGAACCTAAATATTTCTGGCATAGGAAGACATTTAAATTTTCAAGTGAAGAATCATCTAACAATGAAGGGCATTTGATGGTTGTCTTGATTGAAGTAACGCCCAAGAGCTTTGTTAATCTCAATACACTGACCACATCCATGATGTTTATTGCCTTCAAATTAAGACTTTGCTTAGTTTTTCATCTAGTTCAATGAACAAGATCATAACTTTGGCATGTGAGAAACTGATTCATTTGAAACATTGAACTAGATTAAAATTTAAACAAAAAACCCATAAGCATCATGGATATGTTTACCAGAGGATATTGAAGATAACATGTCTGAATTCAGTTATTAACTAAGACCAAGATGCCTAGATATCTTCTTTGGTACTAACATATAATGTTCCTCATTTTGTTATTGATTCATAATTTTTTGGATAAATTGGGTGTTTGCAAATTTTTGACTAGATATTATTTTCTATATTTTATTACTGACCAGACTAACTGTAACCTCATCTCTACCAACAAGGAATCTTGAATATTCTCTTTCTCAAGCTGAAATCCATGCCTGTTACTAGATATATCAGAAACTTCTACTCAAACCACAAAAAGATAACCTTTCCAAGGTTACTGACAACTTTCAAGATCTCTCAAACCAGAGGAATTTGACATGTATAATCATCAAACCTAATATTTCTACAAATGGGTTGCCTGAGGTGGTTAATTCAACAGGTTTATATCCATAAGGCAAATCATTTTTATGTAAATCACATGCGTATAATCAAGGCAAGAAGCAAGTAATAGAGAAAAACAAAAACTTTCTTCTAACTTGTCTCCATAGAAGCTTTGGCCAAAATTTTCCCAACTAAAAGAAATACTAGTGAATTCAGAAACCAAAAGAAGAGATCATACCTTTCGATTTCGAGCTTTAGGTACTTTATTCTGAAGTACAGCCTTTTCACGAGATTGCCGACGCCTAATGATTCCATTGTACTGCTTGGCATTTACATATATCGGTCCGTCCTCTGTTGCCAGGTTCAATGGCAGCATAACACGGCCCTATTTCATATGATTACATGAAACTCATGTTAAGGTACTACATGAAGGACAGGATAAACTATGCATTCCAAGTACCAGACAAGATAGCATTTTGAATATTATTTAGTTAAAGAACATCTCCACCACAAAACACAGTCATGTGGGAGAATATATGGATTTTACATGTTTTGTAACAGATTAAAACTTGTTATTCTTGGCACGCCACAGTTTTTCGCAGGACTCATATTTTGACAGACCCCCATTGGCTTACATATATATTCCAGTTAGGTCCACCAAACATCAAACTGATAGATGATTTGGAACTCTCTCAATCATAAACATCAAAACTTAAACTCAAGTTGAAAAACTTTTTAGGTATACCAAGCAAGGAAAAGAAGAAAGTGCCAGTTTCTGATTTGATAATTATTGTAATATGATAAAAGAATACAGTTGAAAGCAAAAAATGAATGAAAGGTAAAGTTTTCGCATGCTTGGCACTTGGCAGGCCTTGTAAATGACTATTCAATAGTGACACTGGAAAATTCTATATCAAAGAAAATGCAACTGATCATGCCAAAATTACAGTGAGATTTAAGGACTATATATATATTTACTTTGAGCCTTTTGTTGCAAATTACAAAAATTTTAAGGTCATACTTCAAACGAAAAGAGAAAAGAATAACCTAAAACGGTCTCTACAAGTCATGTACCAAATTAGATAGGCAGCAACACTCAAATAGATCCACTACCATATATCGAGAATAACAATATTTTGCTTCATAATCATGATGATATAATTTGGTATATAACTGTTAGTTCTAAATATCTTTCATCTTCCGACGTCAAAGAGTATATGTAAAAGTTATGAACCACGTATTAAGTGGTGGAACTTAAAGAGGGATAAAATGTTAGCTTTTAAGAATAAACTGGTAAAAAAGATTGATTGGAAATCTAATGAGGATGTAGAAGCAATACGGGAAAAAGTTTCTATCAAAATTCAAAGGGTTACTCAAGAGATACTTGACGAATTTAGGGGTTGTGCACCAAGAAAGAAATTTTGGTGGTAGAATGACGATGTGAAAATGAAAGCAAGAGTGTTATAAGAATTTAAAGAGCAATAAGGACGAGCAAAGTTCTCTGAAATATAAAACAGCAAAAAAGAAAGCCAAAAAGGTTATTGGAGATTCAAAAACTGGGATTTATTAGGAATTATACAGAAAACTAAAGAAAAAAGATGGAGAATAATAGTTGTTCAAAATTACTAAGATAAGAGATAAGAAGAGTAAGGATCTTAATGGCGTAAGATGCATCAAAGGTGGAGATGAAACAGTTTTAGTGAAAGATGAGGAGATTAAGAAGCAATGGAGAAATTATTTTGATTTTCATTTTAATGGAAAATTTGAGCATGATATAGATGAGCTTAACATTCCTTTTAAAGATATAAATCATGTGTTTAAACATAATATTAAAAGGAATGAGATTAAAGAGGCATTGACAAGGATGAAAGCAAAGAAAATTGTAGGATCAAATGGAATCCCAATTGAGATTTAGAAACACTTGTGTGAAATAAGGATAGGATGATTGACAAATCTTTCAACAATTAGGTTTACTCAAAAGATACCAGATGAATGAAAGAAGAGTATTTTAGTGCCTTTATATAAGAATAAAGGTGATATACAAAATTATTCAAACTATCAAGAAATAAAACTTATGAGTCAAACTATAAAACTTTGAAAAAGAGTAATTGAATATAGGTTGTGATATGATGTAACTATTTTCGAAATCCAATTTGGATTTATGCTAAGATGCTCCACAATAGAGACAATTCACCTATTAAGGTTTTTGTTGGAGGTTTTCGGCCAAGAAAGAAAGATTTACATATGCTATTTATCGATTTGGAGAAAGTATATGATAAAATTCCCTAAGAGATACTTTGATAGGCCTTAATTAAAAAATGAACTCGTTTAAAGTATATTAACATAGTTAAAGAGATGTATGAAGGAGTTGTAACGAATGTAAGGATATCGGGGGCCTTCACTAATAGTTTTCCTATTACCTCAATATTGCATCAAGACCAGCACTAAATCCATTTCTTTTTGCATTAGTTATGTATGAGCTCACTGGACATATACAAGACAAAGTGCTATGGTGTATGTTTTGCCGATGATATAATCTTAGTTGTTGAAATTATGGATGATTTTAATGCAAAATTAGAATTATGGAGGCAAACGTAAAAATTTTTAGGTTTTAAATTGAGTAGATCTAAAATTGAATATATGGAATGTAAGTATAGTAGTCATAAGGAAACAAGTGCTAATGTAATTAAGTTGGATGGTGCGATAGTGCCAAAGAGTAATCATTTTCGATATTTGGAATCTATTATTCAAAGCGATATCGAGATAGAAAGGAATGTAAATCATAGGATTTAAGCAGAATGAGTAAAGTGGCAAAGTACATTGACTGTGTTGTATGATCGCAAAATACTTTTAAAGTTAAAGGCAAAGTTATATAAAATAACTATAAGGCTTGCACTTTTATATGGGACTGAGTGTTACGCCATTAAGAAATAATATGAGAAGGAAATGAGTGTAACTAAAATGCAAATACTTAGATAGATGTATGGTAAGACTCGAAGAGACAAAATCATAAATAAAGATATTCGAGAAAAATTAGGGGTAGTGCGAATTGATTAATAAATGAGAGAGGGCCATTTGAGATGACTTGGATATGTGAAGCGTGGGCCTATTTGTACACCAATTAGAAGAAATAAGCTTTTAGATTTGGAAGAAATCAAACTTTCTAGAGATAGACCACAAAAAACATGGATGTAAGTCATAAAAAATGATATAAGAATTAAGAAAGTAGATGCAAAGTTTGTTTTTGATAAAAATGAGTGGTGCAAGAAAATTTAAAATTACGGCTTTTGACTTTTCATATGACCAACCCTAGAATTATAAAATATAATGTTTAATTTATTGTTGTTGTAATCATGATGATGATATAATGGCGATGGCGTAAATCCAGAGAATTTGTTAGCTAGAGATAATGGAAGACAAACCGAAATTTGAGGTCCATAAGAAGAGAAAACTCCATAGCATTGATCCATGTAAGGATATTTTGCACAGACCTACAGTTGGAGATTGCAAGGAGCAAAATTATTAACTAAAGTAGCAAAGTGAAGAGAATCAGCTTATGGAAGAAATTTTCTGGGAAATATTTACCGTAGGCTGACCAAATCCTAGTTCAAAGCGAGCACCATTTTCTGACGGAGCTGATTGCAAAGAGATGACTGCCTGAGGTTTTTGTCCATCCCCCGAACTTTTGCAACCACCTGAAAGGGAAACCACTTGGCTGGTTAAGAATAGTCAGTACATTGATAAATCCCGTAAAGGCTAGGAATTGGTGGTTGTTTTGCTCTTTTCTACCACACAAATGAACCAACATAAGTTACAATGTAAAGCATAAAATTTGTAGAACATTACACATGCTGCATTGGATGAAAAAAAAAAATCCTTCAGCGAGTTGCATAAAGAGGGCATAAAGAAAAAATACTTAACCCTTCAATGGGCTCCATTAGATGATAGGAAAAATGGAGAGAACTAAAGCCAACATTAACCCTGGCTGCCAGGCTAGAAAGAACCACCTATTACTACATAATCATCTTTTTCTTCATTGAATTCTGAGTTGATGGAAGGTAAAGAAGCTCAAATATTCAAGTTTAATAACAATCCATGCCGCAAGCAGCAGTTTTAACCTTCACCTGAAGGTGCTCTATTCTTTGAGCAAGTACTGCTTTGTTCCTGGGTACAGGGCAGAATAAACAACTCTTGAATACCAAGGAAATCTTCTACTATTTTTATAATTAACTTAGTTGCATAATTATGCACAAAAGCTTTTACAGGCTGCGTTCTCCAAAGATCCAACATAATGATCAAATTCAAAGAATATCCTTAGCATAAACTAATCATAGTCAAGTGCCTAAAGTTCTAATAACTTTCGACTTTGATGCTAACAAGTCTCACAATGTTCCTTATTGGAGAATTGGTCTCCACAAGCAGCTGTGAATCCTAAAGCGTCATCACAAATTGCAGACACCCCAACTCTTAGCTTGCATTTAGCCGTTTTCTGTCTTAACTCTCAAGTTATAACTTACACAAGTTGATGAATCATTAATCTTGACATAACCTGGGAATGTTCATTCTTTGCACCTCATAAATTGTACTCGATGAACACTGTTAGAAATTCCTTATAGATAGCAAAAAGTGCCCTTAATCTTAATTTCATTTCAGCATTACCTGATTCATGAAGATTATTTAACTCAAAATTATGTGAAAAACTTTTCAAAGTGAAGAAGTGAAATTTATAGACTCACTTAAAGATGCTTTAAGTTGCCTTGTCCTTTAAGTTTCCAATATCCTGCAACTTCGGTGCAGCTTCTAACTACTTTATCTAATATTACAAAAGGAGCATTCACACGTTCAAAAGTTAAAGAATTTTACATCTATTTCCTACGATATTACTTTTCTAGAAGATTTGCAAAAGACTAAAACAAGGCTGGTGGGGAGGGATCCAACCTTGCTACTACAAGCTCTCTTGCCTTGATTGAAACTTGTATTAATATCAATCTTGAAAATGACTTCCATCCAACTAAATAAGCCCAAACGATAAACTTATATCTTCAACAACTTTGGAGGCCACAAATTTTACTCTGCCTGCCACAATCTTATCTCTAACCAATTTGTGATAACAAGCTGGATATAATATAATTGATCTTCATATTGCATTTCTAGACAACCTTCAAATCTAATAACTCTCTGGGTACTGTCTTCACCCTTTTCCTTGTTTCAAGTCAAGGCTCAAGAACAGCTCCCAAGAGAAAAGAAGAGAAGAAATATGGAAATGAAGACCTTTCTCTAACAAAATAACGTCAGGCATATAAATGTTTGGATAAAGCAAACTTAATAACAGAAAATACAAGATTTTAAGTGGTAAACCTAAAAATTGGGATGAGATTATACCAGGGAATATAGTGAACTGAGTAGGATTTCCTTTATTGAGTCCTTGTTCAGTACCCCTCCAAGCTTGTTTAGTAGAAGTAACTTGGTCTCCAGTAGACGGATGTTCCATCAACAAAGGCTTCAATTGGCCACAAGACTCCCCATAAACGGATTGAGATCCTAACCCACTCCACCAAGGCAGTGATGGTACTGGTGCCGTCTGCCCCATGGGATTATGAGCAATCCCATCATGTTCTTTAAGATACCGAGTTTGCATGGCCATTCTTACCTCTCAAACTGATCTCAGCAGTGGCGCCCCCCTTGTAATAAACTATAGTTCAATTAGTTCCTGCAATATAAAATATGCAATTAAACATACATCAAAATATTTTGCTATTCTTTTTATATAAAAATATGGAAGGAGAAATCCAATCAAACATCTCCAATAAGGTTTTATAGAAATAGGCTCCACCATCAAAGTTTGATCCAAAAATTAAAACTAACAAGGAAAAGGGGTTCTCCATCATCAAAGGTCACTCTTTGTAAAACAATAACTTGGGTTTTCTATACAGTACATAAAATCCCAGAAAAAAAAAAAGCCATAGAAAATACAAAAAGGGCCAAACCCTACAGCTAAAAACAAAGATCAATTGGGTAAAAAGGACAAAACCAAAAACCTTGATGGAGCAAAGGGTAAACAAAAGAAAAAACAAACAGAGAGAAGTAATCAGAGACTGAGACAAAGAAGAAGAGAAGATTGTGATGATGATAACCAGAAACTTCAAAGAGAAAAAAAAACAAAGAGAAGTACTCACATAAGAGTAAGATTAACAGAAGAAGCAGGTTGTAGAGTAGTTTCTTAGTAGTAGACAGAGGCAGATAAACCCCATATGTTAGGAGCCATGTCGGTACAATTTCAAGCAAAAGAATTAGAAAGAAACTGTTGAAGAAAGAGAGAGAGAGATACGGCCGATGCAAGTGTACAAATGTAATGCAACTACACGCCACTTACCAATCAGCTTCAGTTTTCATGCAATTATTTTGTACTATGTACCACACAACACTATAAAAAAAAGCTTTAAAAAAACAAACCAAACCAAACCAAAACAAAACCTATTCTCTCTCTTTTCTGGTCACTATCTTTTCTTTGTCTCTCTCTTACTTTTTCTTTTGGTTCTTTTAATAACCCAAACAAGGGTGGACCCCATTTTTTTCTTGTTGCAGCACCATTTTTCTAGTCCAAAATTAGGAGCGTTGGATTCTGTGGTGAAAAGGAAAATAGCCAAATCTTTTCCAAATTTTTTAACCGCCACTAACCTTTTCTAGCAAAAACTATAACTGCCTGTTTTATTTTACATTTTTTACTCTGACAACTTGGGGTGTTTAAGATAACTTCAAATATTTGGGTTTCAAGTTTATCATAGATGATTTTCAAAAGTTAGTGTTCAAGAAAAGAAGAAAATCTAATCTTTTGATTGCTAATAGCTTAGTTGTATTAGATTAACAGTTGTACAAAAAGAAGTGCTACGTACACATAGCTTAGCTGTATTTGACATGCACATATTTCATATATATTTTTAATTTAATTTCTGTATCATCATATGCGTATGAAATTTGTATCATTATTATATTTATAATAATTTTTTACAAAAATTATTAATTATTAAAAATAAAAATTTAATAAATTATCAACAAATCACATAATTATTAACTCAAAATAGTAAATATATTAATTAGCGGTTAATATGTCATTTCATTAACTTCACTTTTCTAGGTAGGCAGAAATATACTTTGGAGATTGGAAAGCATGTACTCCAAATTATTTTATTCTTTGTCCACTAATTAGCAATAGCTTCGTGTTTTTTGTTTTTGTTACTTTTCTCTTCTTTATTATAATTCTGAGTAAGCTTAAGAGGAAGTTATCTTGCACATGTTTCGATTAATATACAAGTTGGATGCCATGTGACATTATCTTATATTGCAAATGAATTTTGTTTAACTAATTAAAATTTTTTATTTTTAAGCAAGCTAGGCTAGTTGAATTCTTTATCACTTGTCCAGAAATCAAAGTCTCTCAAAGTTTGTTGTTTTGTAAATTTTTTTAAATGTAAAAAGGAAAATTATAGTATGTAAATAGAAATAATAAGAAATTAGAAAATGTTTAGGGTTTTTTTATAATAAAAATACTTACTCATTGGGAATTTGACTCAAGAGTTCAAAATATTAGTAATATTTTAATTAGAATTTTTAATCAGTCAACTAAATATTGTCAATTGTTCAAATTATGCCTTATATCCTATAGGAATAAGCTCTTACCAGAAAAAAATTATGCCTTAAATCTCAAAAAAAAAAAAAAGGACTGCTTAAAGTACCATTAATTTTAATTAATTCCAATAGATCAGTTCCCCTTAATGGCAATGGGTTAGAATTAATATTGAAAAACGTACAATTATCAATTTAAAATAATCATCGGTTGCCATAAAGGGATTGATCTCACGTTTATTACTTTTTAATATACTTATCATTACTAATCACGTGCATAAGACGCATTCATGAATTTTGAAAATCATACTTGTGAATAATGAATGAAAATGTATTGGAAATAATGAAAAAAAAAAAGAAAGGGAGAGCCAAACCAGTTGAAAGAGGGTCAGAGCATCAGCTAACAAAATTTTTCCCCAAAACCTAATAATAAAAATGGATGACCAAAAAATATATATCATATTTTTTCTAAATGGATATTCTTCTTCTATATGCGACAAATATCAGCTACACTTAGAATAGAAATAAAGTGGTTAGATTGTGGCTTTCTGCTCAACTTTACTTAGCAGAGACGCTTCCATTACATCACGAATCTTTCTTAATTTAATTTAAATTCCTAAGAAAAATTAATTAATAAACATTAATCATTACCAGAGAGCGAAAAAAGTTTAATTAAAAACAAAGGAAGAAGAAGGACCACAATTCAAGCATTAATATGTTACATAGGATGTAATTAACTAGTAGACTTTTATCAGTGTGTTCTTTATAAGTTAGCTATATACAATTCTTGATAAGCCATTTTCAGTCATTTTCCTCATTTGGTTTGAATTAGGGTTTCCCTAAAGATTCATTGAACCTTTTTTTCTAGTTTTTTTTCACTTATAACTTTTTTTTTAAAATTTATTTTCAGATAATTGCGATTTTTTTTTTATGAAAATATACAATAATAAAATGTTTGTAATGGCAAATTAGGATGCAGAAAAAGATATTATAAGGAGTGCAGTATTGGAGACCGGCTAACTCCTAAACAGCTCGTCATTGTATTTATTTCATTAAACATTTTGTCCTTGCCTTTCTCTTCACTGATTTTTATTAGTATTACCTTTTACCTTGGTCATGTTCATTAGATTGTCTATGCAAAAGACAAGATTATACTTATATTAATTTTTGCTAGACAAAACATGATCAAAATTTGAATCTTCAGTGCCGTGAAGAGGGTTTTTCACTGTTCTGCACTTTCATTAACCCTAATTCTATCAAATTAACATTTCGAAGATTAAAAAAAAAACAATATTTAACTTGATAATTGGTACTATTTATCTTTTAATCAAATAGGGTTTTGCTTAAATTGGAAGTTTAGGGGTAAAAAAAAGTTCTTCAAAATGGTGTCCATATATCTAGAACTTAGCCCCAATAATGGTGTCCATATTCTTCTTCTTCTTTAAAAATGCCATCAAATATTGTCATGATTAGGTCCACATTATATACAACTATTTTTTTTGTTTGTTCTTTATCTTCGATCACTTTTACTAAAGTCCCATTTGGGTAGGTAAAGCCTTGGATTAACCGACGATGATCTGAAGGATGAGACAAGGTCCCTTGTCTTATTGAGCCATTGACTCCAGCCTGGAAAACCTGGAGTCTTTGCCAGGGTTCTCACTGTCAAGTAATAGCATAGAACAATACATATATCACAGATTCTTATCTTTGTTCTTGTTATGATGTTAGTTGCTATATTAATCGTCAACTTGTTATAACTTATAACCAAAGAGAACTATCTTTCAACTCCACTTTTTAATTTTAATTAATCAAATAAATCTAAAATAGAAAAGATGTATGAAAGATGTGTAGGCAAAAAATTAATAAAATAAAATCAATTAATAGGACTCATTGTTTGCATGAAAATTCTATGGAATCATGTGATAGAAGTATAGAAATATAAGAAAAGAGTTAAAAAAAGGCACACACGAACCTTTGATCTTCGGCTTTATCGTTAATTTAAGAAATGAAATTGATTTTGGTTGGTAATGGACCTGCAAAATGACATTTATGATTCATATATCCCTAGCAGCTGCTTTTATCCTTGTTCGACCAACTACACATTGCTATAGTAAAAAGAAAACTTTGATGGCCGGCAAGTTTAAAATATACATATATGAAGCAATAACTTGCAATAAATAACAACAACAGAAGCGCAACAAAAGTAGAAGTACGATGATATCTGTTTTCACTAACCTTCCGAGAAAAATAGTGTCCTTTTGTCTAGAAAATTGGTTAAACTTTAAGGTTGTTTATCTAAATTGACTTAATAAAGGACAGTTTTGCAGACTTAAGTTGATTGGTATTGATCTAATTATTTGTGTCATTCTGGCATTAAATTTAAATCGTTAGTAAATTTTTAGGAAAAGATAAAAAGAGTTGTTCAAATACTTTAATGTAATTTTTATAAATGATTGCACGAAGTAATTGAATTAATAATGAGATAATTATTAAGATTTATGTATATTATCTTCAATAAATTTATCTTGGATTGATGAATTTCGTGATATTAATTATTAATTACTAAATTTTTTTAAAAAATAAAAATATAATTTGAGGATTAAAAAGGAAATTATTCAATCAAATGTTACTTTTATAGGTGATTGAGTGATGATATACATTAATTAAATTAAGCTTCAAATTCGATAATTGTTAGATTTATGAATATTATCTTCAACAAATTTGTTTTGGATTGATGAACTCTATGACCTTAAATATTAATTACTAGATTTTACATTAAATTTTTTTTATCCATATATAAAAAGAGTTATTATATATAGTATCAAAATTCAATAGTTCAATGCCTTAATTTAGATTAATTAATGTATACAATCCATTGACTAATTGTCATTGGTTTGTACATGCACATTCATGATACGTGTCATCAAGTATTAATTTGAGATGATATGATCTGATAATAACCTTTGAAGCAATTAATCCAGCACATTAAGTAAATGTTATAATGGTGAAAAACTGAAAATGACCCTAAAATAACACATTTCTTTTCTTAGTGGGGGGCTCTCAACATTGCCTCTTTTTCTTTTAAGCAAATTCAGGTGGTCCGAACAAGCTCCCCACTTTTCAAGTTCATGTTTTCATTTCCTTTTTTTCTTTTTTTTTTTGGGTTGTAATACTTAACTTGAAAATTTCTTCTTTGGTGCTCTCTCTTTTTCCAAGCTAACTAACATGGAAGTCTTCTCTTTTACTCGCGGGGTGTGACGTTTGCCACGTGTTGAATAGGAGTACACAAGTGGTGCCTCGTTGGCACGCACGAGCTACATGGAAATCCCTGGCAAGTACACGTAGAAAAAGCTAGTATTTTTCACTCCTTCTCTTAGTTTTGCATTCCACATCGGTTGGATCCATCTTTTTGCACTTTCTGTTTTACATATAATAATTGAAAACGCCTCCACTGGGCTAACTTTGGATATGGCAAAGGCTTTTTCTTGTTTCCTTCCTCCTTTATTGCGTGTTTGTTTACCAAAGAAACAAAAGCGGGGTAAAAGAAAGTGAGTAAAAGAAAAGAGAAAAAAACGAACTGCACCTTCAAAAAGGTAGCTGATGTTAGCTCAAGTGGGTTCGATCAGTGGATACGTATAAAACCCCTTTAATTTTTGGCTTTGATCATATTAATTTAATGTGAAGACATTTATCTCAAAACAAATCTTCTTATAAAAAGTATAATTGATGACATGTTTTTGGAAATTAATTGAATTTGATTGAATTGATAAGGTTTGAATAATTTGTTTATAAAATTTAAATTCGAATCTTATTATCAACAATTTCTTTTGAAAAATCATCTATAAATCAATTGAAAAAACTTCTTGAATTGGAAGGTTGAAAGAAAGATTGATGCATGCCCTTCTCGTCATGTTGTTTCCTTTTTTTGTTTCAGCTCAATTATTGCAAATATTGAAGAATGATGAGAATCACGTCCAATTGAACGATAAATGACTTCAATTATTAATGTGGGAAATGGTATAAATGCTTTCTTACACTTTTTAGAAAAATTAAAATGGTGGCTTATTAAAAAGCAAGTTGGGTTGGATTAAATGGGATTGCCACTAAGAAACCCAAGTGGATTAGCGTTTGCAAAAACTTTGTCTTTCCCAAGTTAGTGGTGAGGTTAGATCTTTTACATGATGGTTAATTTTAATTAATTAATTAATTAGTTAAGAAAATCTAGAGTGGTATATTCCCTAATGAACTTTATTAGAATAGGAGATTCTTTTATAATTTGTTATTGGAGAGGCCGATAAAGCAAGTGGGGATAGTTGGTTAATGTGTTAAGTAAGTGAATTGATAATTGATAGATTAAGGAAAATTAATAAAATATTAATAGGTTATAATTATGAGAAATTATCTCTTGTTTAATGAAGTTTTTAAATTTCATAAATAAAATGATATATTTATATATTCCTAAAGCATATTAAAAAAAAATAAAACACTAAATAAAAAAAATGAGACATGTGATAATTTTTTAATTCCGATTGTAAAAAAATAAACTCTATAATCTTTTCAGCTCAAAAATTATTTCATAAATCTTTTTTGTTTGACTAGTTGTAAGCTCAATCAGTCAAGACAAGTTGTCTAAACGTACCATATGAACATACATGGATTCACTCTATTATTCATAAATGCAGTACATAAGACTATTATTCTAAACATGTGGATCCATGCACATTGATGATTAACAAATTTTACTATCGTGTTGTATTCTGATTAGTTGATCAACCTACAGTTTATGTGTGTAATAAGAGTTTATGTAATAATTCTTGTATAATTATATGCACAATATTGTACATTGGAGGTTTATCGATTACCCATTACAGTGGCACCATCAAACCAAGTTGTCATTGTTTTCAACTTCCAACAAAGCCTTCAATAAATCACCTTAATTGGCATGAGAAAACTGGCTCAACTCCGCTCCGCTACAACATTCATGTGCATCGACCATTAGCTAGGTCAATGGAGCCCCAAGATGAACAAATTTATAACTATATATATATATATATATATAGTTTATAATTAGTACACTATCAGTAAATTAGATGATGTCATTTTATTAGTAAATAAATATCAACTTTTAAAATAAATATATAAAAATTAATATTTTTTAAAAAATTTACTCATTAATAAAATAACATCATATAATTTACTTCATTAATGAAATGATATCATCATATTTATTAACAATGTATAAAATTTATATACTAACAGTGCATTAAATATAGATATATATATATATTTGTATATATCAACCGTGCAAAAAGATGAGCTGATCAAACAAATGAAAAAATAGAAGAAAATAAATATCTTCCATAAGGATTTGAGTAAATTAAATTATTAATAGTCAACGCTATCATTAAAAGAAAGCCTAAATATCTTTATCCAAATAATAATGTGCTTTAATTTGTTTTATGGAATGAGAGTTAGCCACACCCTTCTCTTTGATTAAGAGTACTTTATAACTTATAATGTCCAGTGATAGAGATCATGGTGATATTTATTTTAATTTAAAACTTGCATCCTTCTATATCTTTAAGGACTTTTCCATTTTTTTTTTTACAGAAAATTCATGGATTAGGAATAAAGAAAGAGATTGACTATTTTTTAAAATGATTATATGAATTAATTGAATTAAATTCTAGCTTTTTTCATGCTATAGTTTTATTTATATATATATATATATTAATGGTTTAGGGTGGGTTTCTTACTATTTCTATAAATATGTGTAAAAGGGAGAACTTAACAAAATTATTAAAAGTGAGCGAGTTAAATCTTATAGTAATTAAAAAAAATTTTATCTTTGAATATTATTATTTATTATTAATTCTTGGTTTCTTGGTGGGTATAGATTAGGGATTATATAGAGGACCACAACATTAAACAAGTTAAATGGGCCTTTAGTGGATCCACTGTGGCCCAGACCAATACAAGCTAAAAAATGGTTGCCAGGCCTTGGAAGGTTGTTCAAATATATTCCAAGAGCAAAGTTGGGCAATCCTTGGGCCCATTCGAAGCATTCTATTTATTTTTTTTTTTTGAGTAATTAGCTGAGTTTTTTTTCTTTAAAACATAACATTATAGTGTATTTTTTTATTTACAAATTATATGATATTTGAGAAAATGAATTAAATGGTTGTATATATATTCTTTCATATTTGTATTTTTTTTTAATTGGTATTTTATAAGCGAATGGACCCAACATGGCCCAAATAAGACGGGGTCAAATATTAGGCTAGACAAATTTTGACATCTGTAAAACATAGGATTATGAATAATATTTGGTCAAATTTAATTAATAAAATACTTATATTGAATAAACTAGCTAACATTCTTATTTTTTCTTCATGGAGGTAATTTTTTTCCGCCTTAAGATTGGGATACACAATAACGTTTATCGTGGATAATATACACTTATCTTATAATTAGGCTCATCAATTGATAATACGATTTTTTTTATTATTGTTATGAGTTAGTCACACATATAAGATCTTCCATAAAATTTTATCATTAAACTACATTTGAACGAAAATTAACATCTATCCATACATGTATTATAGTAAAATCATCATTAAAATGGTTCATTTGCTACCACGTGACATACATAACAAGTCATGAACAATTTTTATTTTATGTTAATTAATTTTCTTTTCTTTTTATTTAAATTTCATAAATCAACTTAGTTATTATTGAACTATGGTATTCACGAATTTAATTAATTGTGGATTAATGTACTTAATGTTTAATATCATTTAAATTTAATATTTTAAATCAATATTCATATTTATTAAATAATATAAATATAAATGAATCAATTCTATATTATTCTTATCAATATATACTCATTTGACGTAGTCATTACTTTAATTATGATTGTATTTTTTATATGTTTAAAAGTTTTATTTCATTTTGATCTTTTATTTATGTTTTAATACTTTGTAAAATTATAAGTTTTTGGTTCTCAATCATTAGAAATTAAGTTTTTACTTTTAGTTTATGAATCAAGAATTTATTCACATTAGGCATTATTTTGTATTCCTTTTTTACAAATCTTTTTCATTGAAAATTTCAAGTTACTCTTTTGAGAAAATATTTATTATTTGTTCATACTAATGACAAAGTTTTTGTACATTTTTATCAAGTATCTACTCTAAAATAACTTTTGCCAAGTAAAAGATGACTCATGGGCAACAATCTAGTGAATTATAATGTTTATCATTCATAATTTTTTGCAACGTAGCGCACAATTAATAATGTTCATAGTGGAATATGCAAATATTTTAAGACACACATTAATTAATCAATGCACTTTTTCTATTACAAGCTAGGTGAAAATGTATAAGATCTTTTGTCCAAATTGTACATGATAATTTTTAATCATTGTAAAATGTGCCATACAATATGTTTATCATGGATAATATATATGCGCGTATTTTAACATATGTTCGATAATTAATTATGTGTACTTTACTTTTTAGAGTTATATGAAAATAGATGAGATGTTAGATAGATTTGATTACTAAAATACATTTGAATTATTAAAATTAGCATGTTTATCTTTCTCTTGAGCGTAGTAGTTTCTTATCACTCTAAAACATGGTATATAATAATATTTATGGTGAATAATACGCGTTTGTCTTAGAAGATTAACGGAATGATTATGAATTAAGTAGATAAATGAGATTCTTAATAAAATTTAATTATTAAAGAATACACCTAAATGATAGTTAGTATGTTTATCTCTCTGTCGCACTTGACATATAATAATATTCATTGTGAATAATGCACACTTATCTTAGAAGATTGATGGAATGATTATAAATTAGATAGATAGATGAGATTTTTAATAAAATTTATCATTAAAGAATACACATGAATGAGAGTTAGTATGTTATCTTTCTGTCGCATGTATATGCCATAAAATTATATTAACAGTACTATTTTTCTTAGAAAATTGATGGGTTGAGCTATATATTTTTATTATAAATTAGGTAAATAGCTATATATCTCTCCCTTAAACGTAGCAATTCCTCATCAATCTAAAGCATGGCATATAATAATTTGTATCGTGAATGATATGTGTTTATCTTAGAAGATTGGTGAAATGAATAGAATTATGTAAACATATGAGATTCTTGATAAAATTTGATCATTAAAGAATACAACTGAATGACAGTTAATATGTTCATCTCTCTCTCGTGTGTAGCATATAATAATATTTGTTCTGAATAATACACGCTTCTCTTAGAAGATAGATGGAATGATTATGAATTAGCTAGACAAATGAGATTCTTAATAAAATTTGATCATTAAAGAATACACTTGAATGATAATTAGTATGTTTAATTTTTTGTCGCACGTAATAATTTTTTACTATGATAAAATATGCCATTAAATTATATTAATAGTACTATTTTTGCTTAGAAAATTGATGGATTGAGTTATATATTTTTATTATAAATTTGGTAAATAGCTATATATCTCTCCATTGAGCGTAGCAATTCCTCATCAATCTAAAACATGACATAATAATTTTCATCATGAATAATATGCATTTGTTTTAGAAGATTGATGTAATGATTATGAATTAAGTAGACAAATAAGATTCTTAATCAAATTTGATCATTAAAGAAAACACCTAAATGACAACTAGCATGTTTATCTCTATCACACGTAATAATTTTTTACTCCAATAAAATATGCCATAAAATTATATTAATAGTATTATTTTTTTTTAGAAAATTAATGAATTGAGTTATATATTTTTATTATAAATTAGGTAAATAGCTAAAATTTTCTATCAGATATGATTTGAATAAAAAGTAAGTGTATTTCTCTTCTACCAATTGTAATTTCTTACTACCATGAATGAAAGAGATGTTTAAAGGTTAATTAATGCTTAGTAAAAATTCAAATCATTTGAAAACACAATTGTCTTTCATGTCAATCCAAATAAATTACAATAATAAACATGAATAATGGTGAATTGTCTTACCATAGTGAGTAACAAATTGAATTCTCTTACCAACCCTCATTTATTTTTAGAATCCTGATTTGTTGACCTGTAATGTGTTATTCTCTAAATCTCCAAAGTAGCCATGAAATACATGTTTCCCCACTTAGCCATTCCATAGTTTGTCTCATCTCCCTCACTATATAAAGACCTAATTAGCTACTCCTTTTAAGCAAACCCAAATTCTCTTTTTCGACTCATTTAAGAAATATATATATAAAGTTTAAGATTACGAGATCACTTGCATGCCAAGCAACAACTATAACCATGACAAGAAAGAAGGTGAAACTAGCATGGATGGTCGATAACAATGATAGAAGAGCCAGCTTTAAGAAAAAAAAGTTAGGCTTGTTGAAAAAAGTTAGTGAGCTGATCACACTATGTGGTGTTAAAGTGTTGTCATATATAGCCTTGACGAAAACGAGCCAGTGATGTGACCATCACACTTTGAATTGTAACGGTTACTTTTAAAGTTCAATAAAATGCCCCTTTTTCGGTGTTAAGAATAGTGACTTAAATCTCATAACAGATTTATTTGAGATTGGTTATATATTATTTAATGGACAATAAAATTTACAAAAAAAGAATTCTAAGAAAAAATAAATTTTTAATTAGCAAATTTAACTTACCGAAGAATAATTCTAAAAGAAAAAAAATTTTTAATAGGAAGGTTTCTATAATTATAAATAATTGAAGTCTCTGCAGGGTTAGATATGAGAAAAAAATATAAAAAAATTACAAAATTTTATGAGATAGACACCACATAAGATTACTAAAGATTTAGATCTTATGGATGTATATGTTTGTATATTTATAAATGGACTAGAAGAGACTGAGAGGGTCTACTAGGTATAATGCATTGGTGCATATGGGTATGTATTTGTTTATGTTGAAAGGGTGTACATAGGTATTTGTTTATTTAGGTTAAGAATACTTCATAGAACTAAAGAGATTGAGAGAGTTTATGGGTATTGATTATTGAGTGGTTGATTTGATTTGATGTATATTGTAATTCTTTACAACTAATAGATCTTTTTTTCATCCGTAGACATAGATCGATAAGATCGAACCATATTAAATTGTTCTCTCTTGTGTGATTAATTGATTATTTGATTTCATTTTCGTTGGTGTAATTGGATTAGGGCTATTTTACCAAACAAGTGATATCAGAGCTATAGTGATCCCTAAAAAATGATATCAGAGCTGAATGTTTAAGACATGGGAACAGCTAAAGGATTGAGCCATAGGAAAAGGTAAGTCCAAAAGAGCTAGACTCAATAAAGAAGTTGAAATTTATGTTTTGAAGATTGGTTTACATGAAGCAAGAAGACACATAAAAGAAGATGATTGTAAGTGAAACTAAGTATATCTGGCATGAAAATAGATGATTTAATGAAATTTGAGTCAAAGTGAAGATTGTTAGGAATAGTGATTTAAATTTCATAACAGATTTATTTAGAATTGATTAGTATTGCTTGATGGATAAAAAAACTTGCAGAAATAAAATTCTAAGAGAAAATGGATTCTTAATCAGCAAGTTTGACTTACAAAAAAAAATTTTAAGAGAAAAAAGATTCTTAGTAGGCAAGTTTGTATGATTATAAATAGGTGAAGTCTTTGTAGGGTTAGGAATAAGAAAAAAATATAAGAGAGTTGTAGAATTTTATAGGATGGACATCCCATAAGACTACTAGAGATTTATGTCTTATAGGTGTACATGTTTGTATGTTTGTGAGTCGACTAGAAGAGATTAAAAGGGTCTACATAGATATGTTGCATATGAGTGAGGAGACTAAGAAAGTCCACATAAGTATGATGCATGGATACATATGGGTATTTGTTTGTTTGTGTTGAAAGTGTGAACATAGGTATGTGTTTGTTTGGGTTGAGAATACTCCATAGAATTAGAAGAGATTGAGAAATTCTACTAGTATTGATTGTTGAGTGGTTGATTTGATTTAATGTATGTTTGTAATTCTCTACAACTAATAGATTCTTTTTTCATCTATAAACATAGGTTGATTAGATCAAATCACATTAAATTATTATCTCTTATGTGATTGATTGATTGATTAGTTAATTTTAATTCTGTTGGTATAATTGTATTAGGGCTATTTGACCAAACACTTAAAGTGGTTGAAGAAAATGATGAACCAAGAAACTTACCTTAAAGAGAGGGTTACCAAGGCGCAAGAACATTGAAGAAGTACCAAAGAAGAAACAAAGAGGTTGAGATAGGCCATGTCAAGCATCAAATCAATCAAGGCAAAGGGCTTGATGAACCTAAGATCAGTGAACTGCATGGACTTACTTGGTTAGTGGAAGAGAAGATGAAGGAGATACGAAAACATATGGAATTCTTTATACAAGTTGCTTTTGCACAGGCAGGCCCCTCTCATGGAGATCTTCCTCTTCCTCCCCAAGGCCCTGAAGACGACCTAACGGCCAGAATTGGTAGTACTGCCAGTGCTGGCATTGGAGGAGATCAAGGGAGGACTCTCACTGAGTCTTTGCTGCGGGATCACTGGTTCATCGATATGATGAACAACAATGAATTGAAGTCTGGACCTAGCAGCTGCAGCATGATCATGAATGATATGGGCTTACCATATTACCTATTTGCTGGTAGTGAAGCTGATGACCTGGGGCTGCCAAGTACAGCTGTAATGGGACTGCCCCCATATGGGAATATCAGATGTCCTACCACTGATATGGGGATGCCTCCTCTGAGTTTTAGATCCAATGGTGCTGCAAGTGAAATGGGGCTGCCCTATGGGAGTGTTAGAGACAGCAGTTTTGTCCCTTTCGGGTGTGATATAGGGCTGGGACTGCATCCTTTCAGCGGACACATAGGCAGCAGTTTCGCGAGGAGCAGGGACTGATGAACATAGTCGTCAGAGGGGGTAGCTGCCCCCACTAAGTCCTTCAATTTTTTTAGGTTTATTGAAAAAATATCTTAAAAGTTTTGAAAATTTAAAATTTTGCTTCCACTAAAAATATTTTTATTAAATTTACCCCCACTAAATTGAGACTCGTACAAAAAATATTTTATTATTTATCTAGTAATTGAACATTGATTTTTTAGATGCTAAACAATTTCTTTATAATATATATTTATATATATATGTTTGTAAAAAAAAAACTAAATTACTTTTAAAGAGTTTGAAATTATTAAATTTTAAATTTCTCTTAATAATTTATTTAAATTGATATGAAGTGATTTTATAAAAGTAACGAAACTTTAAGCTTATACTGCTTAAATAGTTTTAACTATTTATTTAATACAAAAAATGTAACATATAAAATGTGAAGTAATAAAAATTAAAATAATCATTTAGATTTATATCTTCATTTTTCTTTTCATTGTATGTAAGAAATGAGATATTTTTATTCTTCAAATTATAATGAATAAAAAATAAAATATTTGTTTATTTGAATTAAATGATAAAAGTAGACAAATTAAAAATGAATAATAAAACTAACTATGTTAATTTTTACATTATTATTTTACATATTATATTTAATTTAAAAAATTATAAGTAAAATTTTATTCAATTAGTATACGTGTTTTTATATTGAAAATTGATTTATTTAATATATCAGTTATATTTGTTAAGAGTCGTATAATTAATTTTAGGACAAATATTTTCGTATATAGCAAATATGTTATATACCTTGATTTTATTTATAATTTTTTATATTAATTTATATTTTAATAAAAAATTTAAATTAATTTAAAATATTTACCCTTACTAACTGCAAATTCGGGATCCGTTCATGACCAAGAGTGAGTTTAGTTGGGGGCTGCACCTCGAACTTTCCGGAGCGACAGCAGCGGTGGCACTGGCAGTGATATGGGACTGTCATTTGACGGGAAAACCTGGCCAAAAGATTGATGTCTTACATTGAATTTAATTTCTTTGTTGCTCAAAGTTGTCTCATGTTTATCCACAGCAAGTCGTTATTTTCGTGAAAGTATATGTCTGATCTAAACACAATATTCTTTCCTTTTCTTTTATATAAAGTATGTATATTCTATAAACACCGTCAAAAGAATTGGACTTACACATATGGCAGCAACAGTAGTGAAACTTTTATTTTGCAGTAAAAATGTAAACCAACAAAGCTTTAAGCAAATTCCATTCTCACCGCACCCAAAAATACCATAGCAATGTGAAAGAATTGGGGAAAAGCACTGAGCTTCTCTTTTTTCCACATGGAATTCCTAAACAACTCTGTGATTATCCATTTTTTACCACCCATAAAGTGTTAACCGCATAATATTTTCTGAGTTGAATGGGAAATCTGCTGCTCAATAAATTCTCTTCAAAGTAAAAAAAATAAATAAATAAATTTAAGATTTAAAATTTTAAATTTTAAATTTTAAAAATTAAAAAAAAAAAACCGAGGATGAATAAAAATATTCAACTCTGTCCTGTCAATTTTGTTGATTAGAAAAGCAAACCGCGCGATGATAGGAAAGTGGATGCAGCATCGCTCTATTAATCGGCTGTGTATCTTTCATCAAATATTTAATAGATTCCAGAAGGTTGCTCTGAGAGATGACTGAAGAGAAAACGCGCGACCCGAAAGAAAATTTGGTCGTACTACATCCATGTTAACGTATAGAGAAAAGAAACTGTTAGGGCTACTTTTGAGTCCAATGACAATTTGATTCTTTCTCTCGTTAGGAACTGTTAATGAATTTTTAAAGACATTTTTTATTTTTGGACTGACTTATATATTTAATACCATATCAACTCAATTACTGCATTATTTTACCTCATAAAATTTTCTTCTTTAACCTATAAATAGAATCATATAGATATTATATATTGGATCTACTTTCTTCTATTTTCTCTATTTTTCACTCTATTTCCAATTTTTCATATTTAACTTCTGATTTGAGTATAGAATGTAAACTGTAAACGCAAAAAATATTTTTTACCTCCACCTTTAACTGTTCTCTTTCTGTGTTGTAATTTCAGAATTTTGACCTGAAGCTCAAAGTTCGGTCCGACACAAACCATATGAAAAAAAGGCAACAATTCAATTGGTAATAGCCTACACTTGGACTTACATCAACTTCACTGCACTCCGAAAAGCACACGGGAGCTCGCGCTAGTGAAAGAATGGCAATAGCCAGCTATGACCAGAAGTCCACGTCATGCTTACTAATAATAAAATAATAGTAATAACGATGGAGAAGGGGAAAACAAACATAAATCAGAAAATCACGCCAGAGACGGGCGCGAAACAAGAACCGCGCGACAAACCAACGGAGAACCAATTGAACCTTGCGCACTTTTGAGTTTTGATTAAGTTTCCTTTCTATATGTATATCCCTACACTTTGGAAATAATGGAGTGTTGCGATCCACCAGGAAACAAAATCTCATTCTCGCTACCACAATAGCGCCTGTTTCAAACCATCTTTTTCTATATATATGGCAGCATTTGCTACATCTCAGCTTAAAGCAGAAGCCTTGTAGTCTACGATTGCTTTGCTACTCCTGATTTAGAAATGGTAATGTTTTCGAAGATACTCAGTGAGACAGATATTAAGAGGAGATGTGCCGTCCCAATGAAGTACTTCAAAATGGAAGGCTTCCCAAGGCCAGAATTGGAAGGCAATCATCAGGTGGATTTTGTTGTCAAAGATGAGGACGGCCATGATTGGACCCTTTGCTGCTCTAAACGTAGGATCGGAAAGCACCCAAAGCCTGCTCTCATCAAGGGATGGATTAAATTTGCTCGCAGTAAGAAGCTTCGTGAGCGTGACAGAGTGACCATCTATAAGGAGCAAGATGAAACAGGTTTTATGCAGCTTAAGATTAGAGTGGAGAAACAAACCAGCCCTTCTGAAGCTCGTTGGTCTCCTGTTATGACCAACAATGACAATGAATCAACAGCAACCTTCCAGTGTTTTGGGGATCTTTCAGCAGATGTTCTGAGCCGTGACCAAGGTGGAACCACTGCTGCAACAACCTCCAGCATTCACAATGAACAAATACCAACCCCGGACAACACTTCTCAAGATATAGCATGCCACAAGACAGTAAGGCCTAGTCTGAGCTTGAGTTTGGATTTGGCTCTGAAACCAACCATGACAGGGGGAACGACTGCTGCAACTAGCTCCAGCGTTGACAAGGAGCATACACCAACCTTCCACTGTACTTTTCAAGATATAGCATGCTCCAAGACTGAACCCAGTCTGAGCTTGAGTTTGGGGTTGACTCTGACACCAACCATGACAGGCCAACGTCATGCTTACATGCAAGAGACAGAACCCAAAACCAGAGACTTCTTAAGGAGCTTTTCATAGGGCTTGAAAGCAAGGTAGGAAGTTACAAGACTGAAGAGAAAGGACAACCAAGCTTTAGTGAAGCGAAATGAATGAGTGCTTATGTTTAAGTTCCCTTTTTCTCTTAGGATGTAAAATATTACTTGTGCCATATATTCTCATGGGATGTAAAATACTACTAGTGCTTATGTTCTCCTAGAATGTAAAATACTACTTGTGTTTGTGTTCTCCCAGAATGTAAACTACTACTAATTTTAATTTTGTTTGAAAATGGATGTGGAAGCCTTAGTGAAGTGAGATGAATGAGTGCTTATGTTAAGTTCCCTCTTGTTCCCTTTTCTTGCAGTGCTTGTTTTCTCCTGGGATGTAAAATACTACTAGTGCTTTTTTTCTCCTGGGATGTAAAATACTACTGCTAATTTTGTCTGAAAATGTTCTGTTACTGATTTTATCTGGTTATTCTTTTGGTGTGATTGATTATGATGAAATGCATTTTGCTAGTTTTGATTTGTTTTACAATCCTAGGGTGGACTGACGAATGTTATTAGGAAGGGTTAACACTAACTTTAAATTGAGGAAATGAAGTTTAAATAGTTTCCAATTAAGTAGGTCTTAAATAAAAAAAAATTTTAAAAAATGGTAAACTATAGGAGTAAATGATAATCGAGCATTGGCGAGAATTCGATATCAAGATGTACCACAAAGTGAGTGGTTTTGATACGATGATTTGATTATTTAGAAGAATGCTGAAATTGATGAAAGATATTACCCACATGATTTGAATAGATTGAATGAAACAAAATGGATACATGCATTTGAAGTACTAGGAGATTGAACAATCTCACTTTGACTTGAGGGAAAACTTTTGCAAGGTGGAAATAAAACTAGCAAGGTTTTATGTGTATGAATGAAGAAGTAGACTTGAGATACTGATATTATAAAGGTTTTGTAGCTCCATAAGAAAATATAATTTTAGAAGCAAATGCATTTTAAATGAAATAAAAGGAGATGGAGGGCCCATTAATGACAAATGGATTAAAAAAAAAAAACAAAGGTGGCATGAAGGCTAAAACCAAGGCATGCAACTGTTCATGTAAAAAGATGTAATCTATGGAAAATGTCCGAATCAAACAAGGGAGAAACCAAGAGATACATATAAAACTATACTCTAAATGCAAGGATAGGTTTGACCAAATAGCAGCTTCATAAAAACTTTACAGTGCAAAATCAGTTAAAAACAAACATAATATTGATACTCCAACCAAATGAGAAATGTTTCAAGAAGTTAATTAACAACATCAAAAGTTAAAAAGCGAGATAGCATGAAGAATGAACATTCATATGAATCAGATCTCTATTTGTATCACAAGAAAGCTATTGTACATAATTTACACGCATAACTATCTTCAAACTGTAAGAGTAGCAGTTTCATCCCAAAGGATTAGAGGCAAAGACAGATGCAGATATAATATCGATTGAAAAGCAGAAGGCAAAAGAATTTCAGCATACCAATAAGAAAAAAAATGCAACCAACCATCAGAAGCACCATTAAAAGATTTTGTTATACTGACTAGTGAGAGAATCCCTGAGGTTAGAATAAAGGCCATATAGTGAGTACTGCCGAAGATTCTCCACTTCATACCATGAGTTGAGGGCAGAAAGATGCTTATCTGTCCCAGAAAATGCTAGCTGTATCCCAAGACTGCAATCAACAGACCCTCCATGGTTTTTGCAGCTGTTTGTATTGACAGCACAGTCTTGCTTGTTTAGACACACAAAATTAGATTTTCCAGAACATTGAGCACAGTCATCCCTTTTCCAATACAAGTTTTGCAGCCTGCCTTTCTTAAACTCAAGCATCTGCAGAAACGAAACTATCGTTAATTTCTATAGACTTTTATGAAGGTAAAAACTGATACCATAAAAAAAGAAAAAAAAAAAAAAAACGCATTCCAATTAGTCCCCTTACAAGTGTAAAGCTTGTTACAGAGTATGTACCGTTCGCAACAAAAGCAGGCAGGGATCTTGCAGCATATTTTCGACCAGTAAATGCGACCATATACCCACCAACTGAGTCCTGAAAATATAAAAAATTACAGACATTATAAGTCATATTCACGGGATAGAATTACATATTTGTTACTTCCCAAAGTAGAGGAAGTGCTTCGAATTGCTGGTTTGGCTTGTTAAGAATAAATTTGATATCTTAGGCACTGTTTGGTTGTCACTTTGACTACTTGCTATTTACTTCTAGAAGCAAGTATAATTTCCTCTCAATAACAAAATGCGTGATTTAAACCGGTATTACATTCTAATCATTTTCTCATTTTTATTCAATTAAGATTTTACCATCTATCATTTGCTTTTGTGTAAAAAGCAAACACCAAACGGGACCTTAAAGATCATAGTAAATTTACAAATTACATTAATTCAAATACATGGATCCTCAGATCTCATCATTCCAGAAATTCCATAATTAACATTTTCTAGAAATTATTAAACAAAAAAAAATGATAAAAAAGAAAGAATTGGAGGGGGGGCTAACCGGAGAGAAAGAGGAGGTGTTGATGGTGAGGAGAGAGATCTCATCAACTTTAGGCCTAAAGAGAGCGACACGAGAGTTGGAGTTCGACAGAGAGAGTCGGCGATCGCAAGGAGACAACTGAAGCGGGCTGTTGAAAAAGAACGATTGCCTCGATGCGAACGCGATCCCGAACGTGAACCCGTCCGATACCTGGACTTCAGTGTCCGAACACGGCAAATACGCGTGGTTCGTGTTGTCGCATGATTCCACCAGAAATGACAGCGTCGCCGTCGTCACCAGAAGAAGGAGAAAATAAACCGCCGGTTCCGTCGTTTAAAAAACAGAACCTTTATTATTTTATTTTATTTTTAATTGTATTTTTGCTGGTCCGGTGGACGTGAGCTGGTTGAGGAAGAAGGAAGGAATCGGTGAGAAGTAAAACAAAAAAGGACCTTGGGAAATGGAATGTCAATTCGGCCTGCGTTTTGGGCCACTAAGTAGAAACCGAATTGGATATTTGGCCCATTTATTGGATTGCTTTTGGGCTAAACATTAAACCAATGGGACAGTCCATAAAATTTATGTTTTAGGCCGAAAAACCTACTTGACTTCAGTGGGTGTTTAGGTAAAGGTTTACCAATCCAACTCAATTCTATTTATTAAAGATTTTAAATATAAACATATGTTTTTTGGGGGTACTATTGTGGCTTGGGCAAACCCTTTCTACGCTTTTAAGGCCCATAAAAAGCTTGCCATGTGTAACTTTTTTTGAAAGCCGAGAGAATTTTCATGACCAGTCTTTGGCAGCTTGGCACCATACAACTTTACAAAATGAGCGTTTCACTCGGATTATGGAAGAGCTTATTTAATACGAAAATAGAATCTATATGTTTGGGTAACGAAATTTAATACTTCTTACTTAAACAGAAAAGATATTTGAGATTTTAGATGAAAATATAAATTAAAATTTTTTAAATAAAAGAGGTCAAAATTTAAGAAAAATTAAGGAAAAAAACCTCTTTAAAAATTAAAGATATTAATTTTATTTAAACCCTACAAAAACTTGATTTTTTTAATTTAATAGGAATGAAATGAGTATTAAAATTTTAAGATCGAGAATGGAGATTGATATAATTTTAAATTTTTTTAAATAAAAATAAAATCGTCCCATATCATATATATTTAAATATATTTAATAAATTAATTTGTATTTAATAATGTAACTTTTATTTTAGATTAATTAAAACTAATATATTTGTATTTAAAATATATATTTATAAAAAATTACATAAATATGTAAGATAAAAATTAAAAAATTAAAAATAATTTTTGTTTTTATTCTTCTAAACTATAAAAATTATTCATATCCATTAAATATCCAAAAAAATGGAGATGATGATAATAAATTTAAAATATTTATTGGATAAAAGTATAATATAAAAAATCAAAGATAAGAATGAAGAATGCTATGCACGTCTCATATTCTACTCGTTAACATTCTATTAAAAATTGTTAATTTTAATAACAATTATAAAATAATTTTTTTTACATTCTCATTTCACTCTTCAATAATTTACAAAATTATAAAGGGATCATATTATTTAACATTATTTTTTTATTTTGTTTATCTTTTTATTAGTTTTATTTGTTTTTATTCTGATTAACAAAAATATCTTCAAGTAAAAGTTTCTGATTTTATTTAATAAAATTGGCTACTTTATTTTTGGCATTCTAGTTGATGACTTGATGAAGCCTTAATTGTGATTTTTTGTTCCCTCACTTTTAGCTGTTCTATACTTTATGCTATTGAGAATGAGTAAGAAATTTGAACTTTTCCAACTCAATGAAGCTTTATTAGTGGTAAATTTTTACATAAGATACCATTTAATTATAAGATCAATAGCAAGTTTCAATAATTATTTGTTGTACCCAAAGATTTATTTCAACTAATTTTAAACTCATGCTATGTATGGGCCAAGCTATTTTATTATTTTTTGTTATATATATTATGATTTATAACAAATTAGCATATTTTATTTTGAAACATTATATTTTTATAAAAACAAACTATATTTTCATGATATTTTTGTTGTTAGAAATCTAATTTTAAAAATATAAGTAGTAAATATATACATAATGGTATTCTAAAAACTTAAATCTATGATATATAGATTAGGATTATTAATTTAGTTCATGATTTAATTGGTTATTATTCATCAATCAGATTAAGATTATTGACCATCAAGCAAATTATGAAAAATATTTGTTAAGCGTCACAACATATTTTCTCAAACTTGTATTTAAGATCATTCATTTGTGTAAATTTTTCTTTAACCATTTAACTAAAAAACATTTTCTTGAAATACATTAGTAATTCCTATGTTATAAAGATAGTTTAATCAATATGTCTTCCAAAAAAGAGGTTACAAACTTGAATTCAAACTAACCATTATTAAATTGTCAACAAAATGGATCATAAAATAAGTGAAAGCGATCGACATATTATATTAAAAAAATTATATATTTAACTGGTTCATACAATTCGGATTAATATCATTTTGTTAGAAGTAAAATGCATGCAAACATATTATACATAATAAAAAAGTTATCAAAATAGCAATTTTGCAATCTATACACCTAAATTTTTTAAATAACTCTAAACGTATTTGAAATTTCAAAAATCAAGATAATAATTAATAGCTGAACAAAAAATAAAGATAGCAATTAGAAAGAAAACACTTCATTTTAGAACAATAAATTTTCGAAAGAGATTAGGTAATGTCCAATTCAACAACCAACTACAAAAAAATAAAACCAAATAATCCAAATATCATATTTATGAAATATAATATTATAACGCATAACATATTTAAATTTTAATGCAAAATGCATATTTTAAACTTAAAGAAATCTCTTCTTAAAATGTTTTTTATATAAATAATTATACAACTATGATGAAACTTACATATGAAAGATCTTAACACAAAAAATAACAATAAAAATAATATAAAAACAAATATAGAGTGATAAAAAACTTTGATAGTAATTGACTTTATTAACTTTTGTATATCTAATTCATTCATATATAATATTATAAAGAAAAAAAACAAAACTAAGCTACCTTTATTCTATGGCAAAAAAAGTATCATGAATTTGAAATTTTTTTTTGTAATGATGCAATCTACTTCTTAAGCATCCCAAAAAACTATCACTTATATAGGATAGGTCTTGAAACTAATTATGGAATATTTTGTAACTTTTAAATGATTAATTGATTAAAATAAAATTAAGAATCAAATTAAAAGCAATAATATTTTAAATTAAGAGTAATTTACACTTGATAATTAAAATAGTCAAACATAATGTGTATTTAATGTATTTGGGATAAATGAAAAGAGAAAGGTTTTGAAATTAGTGTAATAATGACAAATGAAATTAATTTAAGGCAAAACTATTAAGCATATTATTTACATGTATAATATAAATTTAATTAAGAGTAATTTAAGATAAATAATAATACAAAATTAAATATAATTAATTTAATTTTTTAAAATAATTCAAATAAAATAAAATACATAACACATAACGATTTTTAAAATCGTTCGCATGTCAATAATATAAGTCATCCTCATTGAAAATTGTCCATTTTCTATCAAAAGCTTTGACTTTTATATATTTATATGAGATATAAGATAGTGCAAATATTCATGTAAAATTTTTTTTTTAACAAAAGAAGTCGCAAAGATTTCTAAGTATTAAAATTTGAATTTCAATTTATTATATATCACCTTTAATTAAAAATTATCGCATAATCTAATTGAATTAATTTTTAATTTTTAAATTTTAAATTCATTTATTCTACTGTTTAAAGAATCATGTTTGAATCTTTCTTTTCTAATTTGTATATTGAATCAAAGAAGAAAAATAATTATATATTGAGCAATGATTCGTACTAAAACTGGATATAGAATGCAACTAGAGAAGGATCAACCATAGAAATGCCAGCCAAATCCAGAGAATGAAACAATTTGGATATGTATGATTACAGAGATAGTTAGCTGCTACCAGCCTGCCTACCAGTTGGATCAGCAGCAGCAGCGGCTCACCTTCTTTTTGTTCATTGACATTCAAAATTCATCAAACAAAAAACAAATAATTAGATGGCTAACATCAATTGGAAAACAAAGGGCAACTATTCCATGATTGATTTATATATAAATGTATGGTTGTTGAGAACTGCTAACAACTTTCCATTTCAATTTCCTAACTTTGAAAGTGAAAATGGGAATTCACAGTAGCAATTGACTCCAAAATTAGAGGTATAAAAAAAATCAGAGAAATTCAAATTTTAATTTAATTGATTCGTATAATCATTTTAAAAAAATAACATTTAACTCGTCAAAAATTTAAATTTGAGTATCGCCCTTTGGCCGATCCCATCCCAAACTGCTACTTTTCTTGTACCAAAACAAATTCTAATATTCCTGTGGGCAGATAAAAGTGGGTTCAGGCTTTCGGTTTACTTCGTTTTTAAAATAAAATAGCAGTAAGCAGCAAGTTCTTTTGCAATGCATGGGATGTGTTTTGCATGAGAGAGAGAGAAAGAAATAAGTTTACTTGAAAGAAATTAAGGCGTTAACACAAATCAAACAAGCGTATACCTGAAGGATAATATTATATCTTACAATCAAAACTGTTGACTTCCAAAAATTTGCAGACAAATACCCCGTAATCAGAATATAATGAATTCACATGTGTTACCACTTGGCCTCTTTCTCTTTCTTTACTTTAAGCATAACAAATACATCTTCCCTTAATTAAAACTTCACCAATTTGCTTCTCTCTCATGTCACAGTTGACTTTTTAAACTTGGAAAGCCACCTCCAAATAACCATTTCTTTGGCCACAGCTATGGCTGACAAAATCACTTTTTTGATCTCCAATCACTTGTTCTCCTTTCATTCTTCCAGGATATCATGAACACCACATCAGATTCTAATCAGGGATTTCTTGGCTCCAACAGCATTGGTGGGTTTGGCTATGGCTTAGGAGTTTCTGTTGGAATCCTCCTGCTTATCACAACCCTCACATTGGCTTCCTACTTTTGCACCAGGAATCATCCACAGCCACAAGCTCCGTCAAGGAGGAATAGACAAGAGCCTGCAATTGACTCCGATAGCTTTGTTGTCGATGTAGGACTCGATGAGGAGACCATAAAAAGCTATCCGAAGCTGCTGTACTCGAAGGCCAAGCTCCAGAAGAAAGATTCTACAGCCACATGCTGCTCCATATGCTTGGCAGATTACAAGAGTAGCGATACACTTAGGCTGCTGCCTGATTGCAACCATCTCTTCCATGTCAAGTGTGTTGACCCCTGGTTGAGGCTGCACCCAACATGTCCACTTTGCAGGACATCTCCAATCCCAACGCCCTTGTCCACGCCTCTAGCTGAGGTGGTTCCCTTGTCAAGCAGGCCTGGTGGTTGATGTGAAGAACTATTATTTGGACTTTTTCTCAATTCCCATCATCATTCAGTCAATGTAAAATTGTTACACGAGCTCTGTCCGTAGTAAAAATTCTTTTTGTTTGTCTTCTTTTCTGTGTGAATTTGGATTGTATTTCTGAACATTCTCTTCTTGTTCACACAAATGCAAGATAGTTGTAGGAAAATTTATGCATAAATTCAATCATAACTCACATACAGAGCCAGGAAAAGATTTTGAAGTATAACCAAAACTGCATTGACTAACAAATTTAGTTGCCGAAGAGATAAATCAGAACATGGAGATCTTAATCTTGCTAATAGCAATCAACAAGTCTTACAAAATTGAGCCTTCACCATATATCCCAATAGCCTGCAGAAGTTTTCTGCAGCAAACTCTTAGCTATTGATTCAACAAAACCTCAATTCTAGTAGCAGAAGTGAAACCATTTGAAGTCCTTTATCCACAATTCCACTTCATAGAAACAATGGATGTAACTATGATATGAAACAAAAAGGGAAATTGAAATCCCACAAAAAGCTTGTTAACAACCGTTTTTCATCCTATATCAGAATCATATCATATGATGTCTATCAGTTAGGTTCAACTTCTAGTATTTGATTAGATTATCTACTAGATCCAACTTAATTTCTTGCTATCCCACTGCAATAAAACTGAATAGCATCCTGATTTATCTCCCCTTCGACACAACATACGCATTCAGATGTGTAAGTTGTTTGCAAAGTTGCTGCACATGGATTATTATTAAAGGATTGTTATTAAATCCAATCATATCTCGCAAATCACAAGAGACAAAGACGTAGGACTCTAGTCTCCAACCAAAAAAAAAAAAATACATGTGCACTAATCGTACAAAGTCCATGGCCATCCTTTTTTTATTCGGCGATGAAGTTAAATCTAATAAATTTATGAAAACTTACTTTCTCGCGACTCCTTAACAGATTTGAATTCAGTAAAAAAAAAAAAAAAAAAACTTTGAGGCAACCAACCATTGCTAATCCATCGACATGTTGCATGTGAGTATTTTGACTTTATAGTAGATGCATGCATCCGATTTTTTGTTTAAAGAGCTGGGACTCATAACGAACGAAAAAAAGAAAAGAAAAGCTCGATTCAGAGTCCCCTTTCTTCAAATTTGAAAAAGAGGTCTTCATTACATATTATTTCTTAAATCACTTAGTATATTATTGAACACTTAAAAATTATATATATAATATTTTTTTCAGTGAAGTAAATAATAAGTAAAAGTTAGATTAAAATTTTCAAAAAAAAAAAAAACGTGTTTATAATTTTGTTCTTACATATCTTATAGCGGCAAATTTTTTATATAAAAAAATAAAAAGCAAATAGCAACCGAGCATAAATGTTGTTTCACCTACATCATTAATACATTATCTAACATTCTTCTTGCATCTTGAACATCGGTTGGCATATTGATGACAATATGGCATCTTTAAGAGGAAAAAAAATGCGAAAAACATTAAATCAGGCGTGCAAATTGCGATGGAAAATTAGATATCAAGGAAATTGTAGAAATTAATGGCCCAAACGCCAAAAGTCAATCATGGCGGTGAAGAGAGTAATACTCAGCGAGTAACATGCCAAAATTTATATATCTATACGTTATATTAGAATTATTTTGGAAGGGATTCGTTTGTCAAATCCAGCCGATCACAGAAAATTTTTTATTTTAAATTGTATAATATAATTTTTATAAACTTAATTATTTATAAATTTATATTATTTATAAACTTAATTAATTATAAATAGATGTATTTAATGTTTATTATATTTAAGTTTAATCTTTTGAGTCTAGAATAATTAGATTCATATTTATTCAATAATATAAATACATATGAATCAAAATTCGGATTATTTCAATCAATACATGATCTTTTGGTGAATTCATATAAACTCTTTAAACATAAATAATAATAATTACAATTGTATTTTCAATTTATTTAAAAGTTTCATTTCAATCCCTTTGTAAAACGATAACTTGTTGATTAAAAATTAAGTTTTTATTTTTAGTTTATACATCAAGAGTTGAACGAATTTATTAATATTAGGTATTATTTTATATTTTTTAAAAAAATATATTATTTATTCGTATGAAAACAAAATTTTTATATTTTTTATTAAATTTCTACTCTACAATAACATTTACCAAATAAAAGTATTTAAGAACTTGAGTAGCAATATATACACGAAGTTTGACAAAGGAGAGTGAAGATATAATTTTTTTATTACAATATTATAACTATTTAATCATAATAAAAAATAATGTAAGAATTTATCATTTATAAATATAAATTTCTTATAAAATTTTGAAAAATTTCACATAATTTTAAATTATCATTAATTAATTATATTACAATCATTGTAAATAATATATTTTCATGGCAAAAAAACTTAAATAAAAAAAATAATGTATGCTACATTCAATTACCAATTGGGGTTAGATACACTAAAATAGCATTTATAATAAATTAATGTTGGAAATGCGTGTTGTATTAGTGAAGATTGAGAGTTAATGCTATTAACCACAAAGGAAGGATTTAACGAATCGGTTTATAAATTATTTAACGGATTTTGCTAATCAATGTGATATTTTTAAAGTTAATTAATACATTTATAATAATTTTATATTTAATGTAATAATTAATAATTTTATTGATTATTTTCAATGCATTGATTAAAAATATTATTTCATATAATAATATCAAAGCGTGTTTTAAAGAAAAGACATTCATTAGCAAATTTCTTACTAATATATTTTAAATAAAAGGAATGTATATGATATAAAATAATCTTTTTATAAAAAAATTAAAAAAAAAAAGATCATGAACACTAAAAATGGGAACAAAATGTAATAAACAAGAATATATAATTTTTATAAAAAATTAGACATACAATTAAATTTAACAAAAAATTTAAATTGAATTTATGCATCATTACTTAAAAAAATATTATTAATAATGAAAACAAAATATAAACTTAAAAAAAAAAATTTAGTTTTTACGAAAAGAATCAGTTTTATCCTTTCCTTTTAAAAATAATAAATAAATACATTTTATTTTACTAAAAAAAATAAATATATACTTAATATAAATAAGAAAGAAAAAGGAAAAGGAAACCTCCATCGTTAAGAAACCAAAAAGTCAACCATAGACACCACTTAAAAAAGAAAAAAAAAACCTTACCTAACGTTCACCGCAAACCAACTGCCAGTCTGGTTCGTCCAATTAACAAATCTTCACAGTACATCATGCTGACCAAAAGAAATCAACGATCCAGATCACTCCTAAAAGTCAAAACAACCGTACGCAATCTCTCTTCCCGTCTCCAAATCTTCCCCGCCAAACACTTCGCCGTACATTTCCAGCACTCCTCTCTCTTCCAAAGCAAATGCAAATCCTGAAAATCTCCGCAATCTAAAAAATATATATTTAAATTATAAAAAACCTAATTTTTATTTTCTCTAAAATCGAAATCAGATGGAGATGATCCTGTGCAACCGGTTCATCGCACCCCTCTTGCTCCTGTCGTTGTGTCTGGTTGTTCCGTTGGCCGTTGCCAGCGACGTTAAATATTGCGGTTAGTCTCTCCAAACCCTAGCCCCACAGCTTAAATTTTTTGAAATTAAATTGATTTTATTGGCTGGAAATTGTATTATTGAATTCCCAAATTATGTTTAGTTTTGTTCAATATGAGAAATTGATTTACTGATATTGTTTTTAATTTTATTTGTGATGAATTAGCTCGCAATAATCGACATTGATTGTGTAATTAAAAAAAAAAAAACCAAAAACAAAAACCCTAATCATAATTTGAGGCTGATTTTTTTTTTTTACTAATGCAGATAAGAAAGCTGAGTATGATGTACAGGTTCAAGGAGTTGAGATTTCGCCTAACCCGATTGCAAGGGGGAAGCCTGCTACCTTTAGTATATCTGCAACTACAGGTAACTAATCAATGTTTTCCCATAATCTTTTTGTTGATTGATATAAAGTGTTGTGATTTGATGCTCGTGACCGTATGTGTTTGTATATAAATCATTGGTTTGTGGGGGTGTCTTGTGGTTCCAGAGCTTGATACCATTTATTATTGGTTAATCATATGATAGATTTGTGTCATGTCCGGTGATTGATAATGGTGATTGTAGCATGCAACCAAAAACAATGGTGTTTTTAGTTTTTGATTGAAGGTGGGTTGTGTTTTTCTATAATGATGTACAGGTGCAGCAATCGCTGGGGGGAAACTGGAGATTGAGGTTTCGTATTTTGGATGGTACATTCACAGTGAGACTCATGACCTTTGTGATGAGACATCTTGCCCTGTTTCTATTGGTGATTTTGTGGTTTCTCACTCACAAGTTTTGCCAGGATATACTCCCCCTGTAAGTCGTAACTTAATTTTTTACTAATCATTGATGAATAGTTGGATTTTTCCTTTTAGATGTTTGTTTGCACCAATGTTATTGCATAAGCAGAATAGCTTAAAAAGGCTTTGTTGCCAACTTATTTGTCTAGTTTTTGCTAAGTTTGCTCCATGTATAGGAATTAAGAGGGATGGAAAGAGGAGTTAAAAGAAAAATACATACATACATACATACATATATATATATATATATATATATATATATATATATAAAGGAAGAGGAGAAAAGCTTATCTTTTCCTTATTTTTTGTTGGAGTAAATAAAAAAAGGCAACAACTAAAAGGATTGAAGATCATAATGCAAATTTGAAAAACTAAAGTCAATGGTTGATCTTTTCCTTCTATTTTGATCTATGCAGAATCCTTTACTTTCTCTTCCCTCGTTGTATTTCCATCTACTAAGCAAATGAAATAATTCAGACTCCCAATATTTTAAGTTTTAACCACCTTTTCCTTCATTCCTTGTATTTTGGTTTTTGCAAGACTTATTTAGTCAGAGTGCAGTCACAGTTCTTTCAGAGTCCCTTTGGAACCAAGCCTTAAAAGATAAAAGTTTCACTTGTTGTTTTCATGTAGAATACTGTTGCATTTAGTTGTTTGTCTCTATCCCAAGCTTGGTTTCGTCAATTATGTTTTATTACAAGCTAACTCATGCAATATATGATTGCTAGTAAGCTTTACTTGCACCTGGCTGGTTCTTGCTGTTTATTCCCACTACTCAACTGTGATTTATGTATATTCCAAAAGCAAAAGAAAATTCGAAATTTCTGTGTGCATAATTTGTTAAAAATGGAACTTTTTTGACAAAGAAACTTGTGAGGGCTGCATTAAATTCCCTAGAAAATAATTGTTACATTACAACCTATGAAGAATAGTGTTATATGTGTTTTACTCATGCCCGTGCTTTAACGATCTGTTAGAAACTAAAAATATTCTGTTATGTGTGATAGCCAACGCTCATTGTTGTCACCACTATTGCATAACTTTTTTTAATTTGCACTGAGGTTGGTTAGGGTTGATTGCATGAGTACCATTGAATGTCTTAATAGAAAACATCATTTGCATTGTTCTAGTCGTGGAACATGATTTTGCTGACCCTTCATTTACTCTTCATATTTTAAGCTAAGAATAAGGTCCCAATTCTCTCTTTTACGGAACTTTGTTAAAGATAATACAAGAGAATGCTATCTTTTCAAGATTTTCACTTGTCCACAACATCTATGACTGATGCTTAATTGTTTATCTATTGAGGTTAGCATTTTGTCTATTGCTCAAATGTCCTCCATCATCTTCATATGTATTTGCTTTTTCTTAAATGACTGTTTGTTGAGAAGTCTCTAGCTTGCTTTTGTTTGTTTGATTGATCAGCAATGAAATTGAACAATGTAATTCCAATTGGCCTGTTGAGGTCAATGACATTATTTAGGTGTGATGTAATAAGGGATTTTCACTTCAATCTACAAAAAGAAATGCCACCATCATTTTTTTGCCCTTTGAATGATACCTCTGACAACTTTTAACCTTATGCAGGGCTCATACACTTTGAAGATGAAGATGCTCGATGCAAACAAGCATGAATTGACATGCATTAGTTTTGATTTTTATATCGGGTTTGCATCATCTGTGGCTGACAGTTAAACATCAGTATGCCTTTTTTTCATCCTTGTAAATTACTCTATATGCTGTATGTTCTGTATAACTTTGCTTATCCCAGTGAGTTCTGACTGGAAAACATTATAGCTATTATGTTGCCTATGGCATAGCGCATTGGTGGATGAAACCATTATCCGGTTCTTAATACAAATTGCCATCCAAATTCCTTAGGATAGTATGATCTAGGTTACCTCAGCGCCATTTCAGCGGGGAAGAACAGCTACTGTTGCCCATCCTAAATGTTGGCTGGAATTACAAAAGCCTAATTTTTGGGTTGAGAAAGGGTTCCTACTTAGTGGTTCAAAATTTAGAATCAAACTCAGTGCAAAGGTGACCACGGGTGCCCTATCAAATGGATTTCTCATTTCCAATTGATTACAATAAAAAAGAGTACAGCGGCCATTGCACGCTTGCCATAAATCATGACCGTTTCTTTCAGCCTCATTTCATGGTTGATATTTGGCTCATGTTTCCTCCCATCATCTTCGTTCATTGATTTCCAGAGCATCATTTGAATGTATAGCACCATGTTCTCAGTAAATGTTGGGCCATAAACTTTACCATAAGCAAATACAAGGAGCAAGTTCAGCTTTGGAATTTAAAGTCTAACTTGATTGATTGATTTCCTAGCACCAATTCGGAAGCATCTTGTTATCATAAATCTTACGGACCATCAACTTTTCAACGTTGATTTTTATTAATAAAGGATAAATACAGAGGATGAATCAACAATCAAAATGACGTAACCCCTAACCCATAAATGTTCCAACCCAAATTCAACAAACCAAAATATCACCCCCAAAAAAAATGCAATTCCACCATAGAGAGTCAGCTAAGTTGTAAGGAATTCAAGAGTTGGAGCTTTAAACTTCACTTAAGCCAATTATCGAACATGAAGTTTTTAAGTTAGCGCGAAAAGAGAATCAAAACTCGATTAAAGGAAACAAGATCAGCCCCATAACAGTAATCAACTCAACAACACATTATATGAACGGCAGTAGAATAAATCAAAGAAAAACCACAACATGAAAAATATCTTTGATCTGTGCCATTACATTAAAGTAGTATTAGGGCCATTATTATTATACTAATGATGACAGGAACACTGTTGTCATTTAAATTCTTCATTTTCTCTTCATACAAATTATTTCCTTCCAGGGAAGAAAAGTAGGGGAGGGGAATGAATGATGCATGTTCTTGCCCTTATGCCATGACGAGGCACCAAAATGTTGGTTATGGGTCAGTGGACTCCAATAGCAAAGGGGTACCCCACTCTCTCAGTTATCATTCAAAACTTTTAAAAGCAACAAACCCACAGCTTTTCAGTTTTCACTTTCCTGCCATTGGAAACCAAAAGAGAAACCCCATCCTCCGATTGTCCTCTCTCCAATATCTGCTCTCTTGTCGTTCTCATTAAAGTTTCACTCCCTTCCATGCTATACCTTCTCAATTCTTTTAAGTGGTGCCATTGCATGTGACAGGATTTCTTGTATGAGATCACTATAAAGAGATGAAAGGCATGAAGGGAAGATTTCTAAAGAAACTCAAATTTATTCCTACTATCAGGACTTTGAAACAAGGCTTAGTCCTTCAGCTTAATCCCCAGCACACCTTCTCTAATCAAAATTGCCATAACCTATCAGTTTACGAGGAGCAAGACTGCAAAAGCAACATTAATCTCCCAGAACCAGTAGTTGATTTTAAAGATCAAAAGGATGAAGAAACGGAATTGGAATCCGAAGTAGGAGACCAAGATAAAGTTACAACCTGCGTAGAGTTCAAGGACATAGTGGCCACGGAGCATAATTCTGATCAGCTTCCAATTTCCTCGGAGATCATTGTCAAGGATGATAGCATACCTGAAGTGAAGGCTGACACTGATGAACACCCATATTTAACAGATTTTGAAGAGAAATGTCCACCAGGTGGAGAAGAGTCAGTGATTTTCTATACAACAAGCTTGAGAGGGGTAAGAAAAACATTTGAAGATTGCAGCAGTATCAGGTTTCTTTTAGACAGTTTCAAGATATTGGTCCATGAGAGAGATGTTTCAATGGACACAGAATTCAGGGAAGAATTATGGAGGATATTGGGTGGCAGAGTGATCCCTCCAAAGCTGTTCATCAAGGGCAGATACATAGGAGGAGCTGATGAAGTTGTTGGACTTCACGAGCAAGGAAAGCTGAAGAAACTCTTGGAAGGGATACCTTCAGGCCTCCCCAACTGCCCCTGTACTGGTTGTGCCAATATGCGGTTCCTGGTTTGCTCAAACTGCAATGGCAGCCGAAAGGTTTATGCAGAAAAGGAAGGTGATGATTTGTGCATGAAATGCCCCGATTGTAATGAGAATGGATTGGTCAAATGCCCTATTTGCTGCTGAAATCTTTACATTCAATAATTTTGTACCCTTCTTTGATGTTGTATATTTTCCTTGCCTTGTCTAACATATTCCTACTTAGAATCAAATTGCTGCAGTTTCAAGTCCCATTCGCAGGTCTCAGATTAATCCATATGGATGAAGAAAATGAAGAACCGCGTATCAATTTCCTTCAACTGATATAACAATGGGCTAAATTATGCAGTCTTTGTTATCAAGATCTGATTTTCTCTTTCATTTCTTTCCTTGATCAGCTTCTGTTACGTCTTTTTCGTGTCACAGGACTTTGAAATTTGTATGGTAGTGCTTGGAAATCGATTTTTGGAATGCTATTGTCACGGTAACATGTTTGATTCTTGTGCTCACTTTCTAAAATTTAGCTTGTTTAATGACCTTTTAACTTTTCCTTTTTCTTTCCTTTTGTCATCTTTTACTTCGTCTTTTTCTTTCTTCATATTAATGCATGTAATGCAAAGGCTTAATTTAACTTCTATCCTTAATTTTAGGATAAAAGTTTTAACAAAGTTGGTATCAATCAATAGCTTAAAAACCAGCATTTTTACTTTCTAAAAGAGTTAGGAGCATTAAAAGACTAAATCAAAATTATTCATATGATTATTTTTAAGATATAATATCCGACAAATTTAAAATTTAAATTTCAACATTTATAATTTTCTTTTTTATCCTCAAATTATCATCTAATTTGTACAATTTAAAAAATAATAATAAATTGGCCATTACTAACCAACTCCTTTTCACTTTCTTTTTTACTTTCTTCTTCCAAAAGTAAAAATAAAGTCAGGTTCTTATCAAACCAAACCTAAATAATTTATGAGCTAAAATGTTTTTAAGATAAAAACAACATTTCTGAATGTTTGGTAATGTGAAATGAACCAAAGAAGCATGGAAAAGGATATGTGGGGTTTGAGAAAAATAGAAGAAACTATCCAAAGTGCTTTGTTGATGGAGGTTGGAAGGTTGACAAATTTTATGTCATCATGTAGATGAGACTGGAATGATTAGTAGGGAAAACTAGGCACATGGCTCTTCCTTAATATGTGGATAAAATTTTAGAGAGGAATCAAAAAGTGATTATACCAAAGAAAAACGTGTTAAACTTAATTTTTTTTTTTTTAGTTCTTAACTTATCTTTAACTTTCTTATCTTATTATATATTTGACTAAAAAATATATTATTATAGACATTCATTTATATATGGAGTTTTCATATTGATTTTATTTTTTGTTACTAGTATTATATTACTATAGTATAGTATATTATATTATAGTGCGATTATATTATATTATATTATGTTATTATTTTTATTATTATTATTATAGTATAGTATATTATATTATTATTTTCTTTCTTTCTCTTTCTTCAATCAGTAGCGAGAATTAAGAAACTAAATTTTCAATCAGCTGAATCAGGGGAATCCAATCTACATAGTCAACCATAATGAAATCAAAGGATTTTTTGTTTAATCTAAAAAAATCAGCAAAAACTTAAACCTAAAATCAAGTTCGGGCATAATTCAATCCCAAGATTCAAGCTTGGATTAGTTTTATCCGATCTTTAAAAACTCTCTTAAAGATGCCTATAAATTGAACAAAAGACCAGAAGAACAAGATAGGAGGATTTGGTGGGAAGAAAGACTCAGTGTTGAGGTTGTAAAAATTTTTTGGGTTTAGTTTCTGGGTTGGAAGAGCCTGGATTTATAGATTCTTAGTTTAGTTTAAAGTTTTCGATTTTTCGTTTTGGCGTACTAGGATTGTGATTTTGGGATTTTTAGATTCGAGGTTGGAATTCTAAAGTTTTTTTTAAAGAATCTAAAAAAAAATCTGGAAAAATCTGGTTTGGGGATCAATTTTTAAATTTTTTTGGTTAAATTTTTTTACAGGGTTTGAGTTTTTCAACCAATTTTTAATCAGTTTTTCAGAAACTAATGAGTTTTTCAATTTTCGGTTGAATGTTTTTATTTTTCCTAAAGTCAGAGAATTTTCAGTTAGAGAAAAATGGGAGCAGGGAGTTTCTGAAGATAAAATGAGGAATTTGGCTTTTATAAGATTTCAAAATGGTGTCATTTTTTAGTGCTTAGATCCGTGTGTAACTCAAATAGGATCCTCACCCAACCCGTGATTCAGCCCAACTCAATCAAATGTTTTTTTTTTTTTTTTTAATTTTAATTTTTGATTTATTTTATATTTTAATTTTTTATTATTTATTTTATCTTACTGATTTTTATTATTTATTTATTTTTATTGAGTAACTTATTATTTATTAAATATTTTGTAAAAATTTCATTTTTATTTATAGAAAACAAAAATAAAAAAATTAAATAAATCTTTTTAAATAAATTTATGAATTTTATCAAATTTTTTGAAAAATTTTCGTGGATTTAAATTTTATAGAATCAATCAAACTATTGAAAATTTTTATAAATATATTTCAAAAAAAATAAAAAAAAAATAAAATTTATCTTACAAAATTATTGGAAGACTGTTTCTTAAATTAAGTCTTACCAAACTATTGAAATTTAATAACTTTCTCAAAAGAATGAAATTTTTATAAATATTTTCAAACAAAATTGAGAGATCTGCCTCAAAATAAATCCTACTAAATTATTGAAAGATTTTTCTAATTTTTTTAAATAAAATATAGTAATAAATCTGATAACAGAGCCTTTTCAGGATAAAATACTAGTTTTCATGAATACTCTTGAAGTAATAGAATTTTCTTAAATTATTATAAAACTATTTAGGTAATTTTAGGATTAAGTTTTAATATTAAATATTGTGGTAAATTACCAACATGTTAAAAGCTTGGATAATTTAAAATCAAACTGATACAATCTTTTAATGGGCATTGTGAATGTGCTATAACCTTCATCACATATAACCGTATTTTCGAACCTAAAATCTGATTTCATGAATTATAATTTACTATTTAAATATATCTAAGTCAATCTTATGACTCTTCTTTAAATATGACAAATTTGATCGACTGACCAATTACACCTAAATCAAAAAAATTGATGATGACTCTCATTAAATCATGTTTAGTAATAGGTCAATGAATCTATACATTATGATAATTATATGTTTAAATTCTCTCGAACTTATAACTTTTAAGTGTTAACCTCAATAAGATATTAACTGATTCAAGGGATAGTTGATAATGTGTGAATTTTAACTTGATTAATTTAAAATTATTTTTAAAAGATGTCATTTAATAATTAGAAAGGATAATTTTATTCACATTTTTTAATTTTTTATATCTTTGTTTTAAATTATTTTTAATTAGAATTATTTAATTATTTTTTTATGCATACCTTCCACTTTTAAGCTTTCAAATTTGTAAGCTTGAATTTTTTATAGTCTTTTGATTAGCAAATTTAAAAATTTTTAAAAATCTTTAAATTTACATATTTGAAAACTTAAAAATTTTTACAGGACAATTTTTTCTTAAATAATTTTTTTTTCAAATCTTAAATATAATTTTTTAATTTATCGGATATGAAAATTTAGTAAATTATATAACTTATTAAATATGTATTTTTGAAAATTTTAAAATTAAAATGAGAAAATAATTAAGTAATTTACTTAAAATTAAAAAAAAAAGTTAGATATGAAAGAAAAAAAATGTTTAGAACCTCTTAAGACATAATTCAAGTTTTAATATATATATATATATATATATATATATTTTTTGTATTCCTAAACTGCAGTATAAAAAAAATTGTGACCGTAGCACCTTACGAATCATTTTCACTAGCAGCTTTACCGTAAAAGAGCAAAGACACAGCTCCCTTCATTTACATAGTCAGCTTTGAGTAATGCTAGTGTTTTCTAAGATTAACGTTTAAAGTTGGAATCCCCTGTTTCCCTTTACTTCTTTATATAAAAATAGCAGTTGACTTGTTAAATTTTATCATTGACATTGCTGACTTCATTTTAACTCGATCTTGGAGTCACTGAATCCTAGCTATATAAGACTAACTGAAATAAATCTAGAATCCATAATTTCTTTATAAATAAAGCAAGTTGAAATGGGAAAGATTTCTTTTTCTTTTTCATTTAATCAATGTCTTGAATCATTGAATCAAAATTGAAAACCCTAACCCAGCATTTTTCTTATAAATAAAATTTGATGCCTTGAAAACTTTCTTTTTCTTTTATGCCGTGTAAAGATTTAAAAAAAAAAAAAAAAGAAGACATAATTTCAAATTTAACTCAATTAATTTATATTGAGATTCTATAAAAAAACAAAAAAAACAAAAAAAAATTGGATAGGACTTAAGATAACTCTTATGTTTAACTGATTGAACTGGATATGAACTTTAAATATATATATATATATAGGGGACTGAATGGGGGTTTAAAGTTGTAACAGGCTTGGGGCCTTACGCTACGTTTATAAACATGCCTGAAATTAGCCCAATATTAAACAATTGTAAGCGACGTTAGCCATCAAAAAGAGTCAAGTAGACAGCTGCTAATTTTACACTTAAAAACAGGTTCATAGTCTCTTAAGCCAAGGACCATGACAGAATTTAACGTCAAATCTTTTTATAATCAAAGCCCTTGTGTTTTAGTTTGCTTTTGGCAAAGCATGCAAATCCCCCCCCGCATGCGCCATTGATTGTCATTCTTTTGAGTAATTTAGCTTTAAAGGCTACACGTTTTAGGATAAAGTCAATCTAATGTCTGTTAGGGCAGGTCAAATTCCTCTCCTTTCCTCGTGGTTATCATTGCCGTTATCCTTGAGTGCAAATAAGGCAAAGGAACTCCATGAAGCTTGTTGACATCTTTGATTAATTCCAAGCAGAGGTTAACCGGAAAAATGAATGTTTGAAGTTTGAACCATTCTAAAAGAATAAAATATATTTAAAAAGGATATATCCTCAACGTGCAGTGTAGGGGTCTTGAAAAGCAAACCTTAGCTCAACATTTGGCATAATAATTCAACTTGGTCACAATGTTATGGCAGATAAAAGCTGTCGAGGGAATCAAAACTGGAACTTCAGAAGGAAAGTTTCTTCTCAAAAAGGACCATACGTTTCAAAGAATCTTGTTCTCTGCCCTCAAGACCAACCTTGAAAAGTTCTGCTTTGCCTTGTGCAGGATACAGCGAATATGATAAGAAAAAAAAAATGGGTTCATGAATTATGTACAGCTACTATTAGATTCTAACTTTAAAAGCACATGCTCTGATCATAGTCATCAGCTTAATCATATGGGAAACTGGAACCAGGCAAATCACGTACAGATCGATTAGATTTTCTTTCACCCTCAGTCTGCAAAAGTACCAAGCGCTGGAACTGTAGAACAGAAGAATATCTTGACAATTGGAAACGGCGTTTGGGGCAAACAAAGTTAAAAGATACAGAAAATTACAGCCAAATGCATGGTAACACGTAAAAAACCTGTTCCCTAGAAAGACAGCAAATGGGAAAGTGAAGCAACTAAAAAATAGGCCAATAGACACAAATTTAACTCAAGGTCCCCAACATACGAGAAAAATAATGTTGTATTTTCGAGCCAACTTAGGAGAAACAGAACTCTATTCGCCAAACTGATTGACAAAAGCTCAAACAGGTTAAACCCCATGCACATCATAAGATACCCATAGTAAAAGAAAGAAAACAAGTTAGAGTAATCACACTTTCCTAGAATTTACAGCAAGTCTCTATGCAGCAACTTCAGTTAATGAAACTTCGACCGACATGGCTGTTGTCATTGGAGTAGCACAAATCTCAGGTATTGGTTGCAAGAACTCGGTATACTGGAATTCAATCTGGAGTCGGTGATGTAGCGGTGTTGATGCCATTAAACCCTTCTTGATGTCTGCCTGCAGCTCCCTAATAGGTATAGCAGCCAAGAAGCTCTTTATATATTCCTTGCAGGACTCTTTTCCGTGGCAAACAACCTCCTCCTCACTGTCCTCACTCTTGATTGATTCCTCAGGTTTGGTTACTACAGCCCCTGCAACAGAACCCTCCTCCTTCCCATTGACCCGTTGAACCTGTGAATTTTTAGGTTCAGCTGCAGCTGTTGCTATCTGCTGATCACCAGCTAACTTATCATCTGATGATTGAGCCACATTTGGTAGCTTGTGAATTACTGTATTTCTGTCAAATTTCAAGATGTAAGCTTGATTGCATCCCTCGTAAAGCCTCTCTCCTAATGTGTCAATGATGTAGTAAGCTTCTGGTTCAACCTTAAGGACAAAAAAATGGTCATTCCAACTAACAATGTAAACCTGAGGTTCAGCACTGTTTGGACATTCTGCAGCAACACGACTAATCTCATCCCAGATGTTATCAAAAGACATTGCACCATGCAAAAAGTCAAACCTTCCCTCGTCCATCCCCTCTGGATGGAAAAACCCAATAAAGGACTTCCTTGGCACTACAGAAAGAGGACGTATTTTTGCTTGGAGAACCGTCTCAAGATCAAAGTGCTTGTCAGGGAATCGCTCCCTATAGGCTTCATTCTCACAGAGGTTCCTCCATTCCAATGACCCTTCTCTGATCAAGCTATCAAATTGAGACTTAATAGGCATTAGGTCACGGTTGTTCTGAAACCAATCAGCAATAACAGCAACAAGAGCCGTACATGCGCTCTGACCAGCTGCTCGTTCACTCCGTTGATCAATAGAAGCAAAAAAGACCTGTGCTTGAAGCTTCATGTGTCCATCACGGCTTACCACTTCTTTCTGTTCCCAACTGCCAATAGCAAAACTATCTTCCCCAAATTCAGAAACCGAGGAACGATTAGCAGATGAATCTTCATCTGTCTTGTGCCACTGCCAAAATAAATGATAGTTTTATTTAGAACTTAATATATTTTACTCAGGTAATAATTGTGAAGAAACAAATAATTGGAGTTGATAATACCACAATATTTCTTAACATATAGCCCAACAAAGGTATTGGAAAAGTAACAGTCATTGAAGAAGGGGACCATTCAAATTAGATGAGATGATTAAACATGTGAATTATTATGTTAACGAATGATATCCAAATCCCCAATCAGATACATATACACATACATCTTTGCAGGTGCATGAATTCATAAGAAAAATCATGTGATAAATTGACAAAACTCAGGACTAATAATAAAAAAATGTCAGTGTCTATGTAATCCGATTAGGCTATGTTAGAGAATTGATGATCAGAAAGAAAATCATAAAAAAAAACTAGGGGGTGCTTTTTCCTTTTCTTCAGTATGATTGCAGACATAGACATTATATGTAAATAAAACTAAAAAGTCAAGAATTTATTCTTACCCCAAGGGAAAGAGATTCATCAGAGCTAAGCTGACGGCGGTCAAAATCAATGTCATCCCCACCTTCTTCCCCATAGGCTTTCTTTAACAATGGTTCCCCTTTCACTTTAGGAGACCTAAAACTCAGCTTCCTTTTTCTCCAAGACAAAATGCTGCGCTTGGAACTCTGCAGCAGGGATGGCTCTGACACTGATGCAGCAGAATCCTCAACATTTGAGCAGCCAACATCAGATTTTCGATTGCTGTAGTATACCCAGTCCTCACCTTCCTCACTGACCCTCATGCTGGAGTAAAATGATCCTCCAGCATAATTTGCATATGCCAAGGTACCATAACTAAAGGACTTCCTGACAGCAGAATCATCCTTTACCTCATCAGATTCTCCTTCCTCAGAGCCGTCAACTGAATCTGTGTCCAATGGATACTCACCATCATCACTCCTGGCAGAACACCTTCCATCACTGCCATCGTCCTCTCGACAGGCTTTTTTCGCTCTCCTGGCAGACACATACTCTGTAAATATTTTCACCTTTCTAAGACCAGCTTTAATTGCAGAAACCTCATCCTTTTCCATTGTGACAGTTTCTCCAGACCGGAGAGGTGATGCAACAGGCACTAACGCTGTCTGTACTGGCTCGATGGTTTCTTGAGCAGTTCTTAATTCCAACATGCTAAGTGATATCTACATGATGAATGAAAACTTAAAATTAGAATGTCTAAACCCTAAAGAAAACTGATTAATAACATAGTAGAGTTCTGAATTATAAATTTTAGAAGGCACATACGCAGAGTTGGGGACCAGGCTCAGCAGCGCCAGTAGAGAGTGCGAGAGGTATGTTTAACTCAAACTCTTTCTGGTCAGCAGCAGAAGCATATTCAGCAAGATTCAATGAGGCTGTCCCAAGAACAGGAAACTTGTTCTTTTGTCCCTGGTTCAAGCCCTGTATCAAGAAAGATAACTTCTTGAAACCAAAACTAGTAGAATATTGACAAAAATAAGACTACAAAAATATAATGATAAACAAGTTCTGGAGGTAAAAATCCATTTGCCTCCCATGATCAGCATGAAAAGAGAAAACTAATCTGCCATGGTTTCTACCTATTTTGTTTAATAAACCTAAACCACCCAAAAAGTTCCAATATTTTCTATGGAATGAAATTAGCAATCCTTCAAAATATCAACCAACTCTCAACAGTCAACTGACTCAAAGAAACAAGACAACCAGTCTAATTATCTTGAAAAGATATTCAATTCAACCAAATTAATAGTACAAATGATTCTAAACTAAATCCAATCTTATGAATTTGTACAAAACATAGATCAGTTCAGAAAATCTTCATCCAAATTTCAGACCAATCAGACAACCAAAATAACAGACCCATGAAAATGCAGAAAACATAATAAAAATTCATAGAAATAAACAAAAAAAAATCCCTACAAATCCAATAAATTTTAAACACCCAAAACCCAAAAGGCCAACACTTTGAAAGCCTAAACCCATAAAATTCTCAACAATTTTATTATTTAAAAAAATGAAAGAAAAACTTAATTTTCTAAAAACCCAGAAAAATAAAAAATAAAAATAAAAAAGATAACAAAAAAGAAATTTGTTCTCGTGAGACTTACATTCAAGACAGAGAAAGCGATCTCCCAAGGATGAAACACATTCTCTTTATAAGCCGACAAGCTACAAAGGGTTTGAAACTCCTCATCCCATACAACGACGCCGTTCTCGTCAACGCTGTCGACTACTTTGGTGAAATTCCTCTTAACCGTTCGCCTTAAAGAACTGAGGGAAGCCTTTGGGCCTTTCCATCGAATCTCGACCGATAGTTGCTCCGGCTTCTCCCCACCTTCCCCTACCAGATCCCACCCTTCTAAACTTCTTACAATTAACTTCACCTCGTACTTTTTTGAAACCAGAGGCGGCCATGGCCGCCACCTCATCATCTTTACCACCATTTTCAAACAAAAAACCCAGAATAAAAAACAACCTTATATGCCTCGAATTGTTAATATTCTCGAAAAACCCAAAGAAACTCAGAAATTCTATTTCTTTCTTTCTGGGTTTTTTTACAAAAAATAAACCGAAAAAAAGACGAAAAGAAAGAAACAATCTTGGGATTCTTGAATTAAAATATAGAAGAAAAGAAAACAAGAAAAGGGCAGATAATCAAAGGGATCAAAAATGGAGGATTAATTGTTAGAAGGGGAATTGATTTGATTTTGAAGAACCAAAAAATAAAAGAAAACCTCTTGGGACAAAGACAGAAGGGGAAGGGTGCTTTTATAATATAAATTTAGAATGATAAAGGGCGAGAAAAAGAAAAGGAAAAAGAGAGAGTGAACGTTGAAAGGTGAATGAAGATTGACGAATACAGAGAGAGAGAGAGAGAGAGAGAGATATAGAGAGGGCTTCAGGCTTAGGGGTTAAAAGGTTAACTAGAGTTACAGGAGAGGGAGACAGAGACAAAGGGTTCAACTTTAAAGCGAGTAAACCAAAGAGAGAGAGAGAGAGAAAGAAAGACAGGTAGTGAGAGGTATTCTTGTGGCATCGTCGGGTGGCCGGATGTAACGGCGTAATAACGAGGTAGTTGACCTCCGTTTTTCTTTCGTCGTTGGATTTTGGTTTTGGTTTTTTATTTTAGAGGAGACTCCATTTTATCCAAACCACCTTTTTATCCGCTTTGGCTTTTGTTTTTCCTTTTATGCCCTTGTATTGTTTATTTAATTCTTTAATTTATTCTTTTTATATCTCCTTTTTGTTTTTTTTTTCAATTTTTTTATTGATAATATTGATAGTATTTTTTTAAATAGCTATTATTATTATTTTGGTAATCATAAAAATCAATTTTTTTTATCAACAAGCTTTATCGAAACTTTAAAATTCAAATTCCATTCTTAGAATCACCATTTGAGTTTTGCTTATCTGGTTGTATACAAGCTTTAATTAATTTATTTTTTTAATTTAAATTATTATTTTATATAATATGTAAATACTTTACTATGGTTTCAAATATTCAAAAAATATTATTATTGTGATTTTTAAAAAATCTTATGTACGAAGAAATAATATTTTTTTTCAAATTAAACTATATATATTGCTTATAAGATAAGTGTTTGACATATAATTTTATAATATTTTTTATATAAATTTGCAAAAAAAAAAACACTAAAGTCTGATTTTTTTTATTTAAAAAAGTAAGGCACAACTATAAATTTTTGTAGAGGATTACACGTGGTGCTAAATGTGAACAGCTAGACGTGAACATGTGCATTCATAATATTTCCATTATATTAAGACTTAATCAGCATTATGTTCACACTATTAGTATGCTTAAAATATTTGCATATAATTTGACATTCTAATGAATAATCTATGAACATAAAAAAATATAATATTATTCAAAATAATTAAAGGATTATTATTACCACTAATAATTATTAAAGATTTTTATATAAAGGAGATCACAATTTGAGATAAAAATGTTTATAAATATTGAAATTTAAAATTCAAAACTTACTAAATATTATATTTTAAAAATAATTATAAAAATCAACTGAATTAAACTTAAATTTTAATTATCAAAGAATATATTCTATACCTTGTTATAGAATGTAGTGTTGGTTCTAAAAAAATCATAAAATATTAGAAAATCAATGTTATGGAATATCAAATTATAAGGAGGCTCTTAAAAAATTTAAAAAAAATTACAAAAAGAAAATTATTTACTTAAGTGAAGAACATTGAAATGATAGGAAAAGAATAATCTAAAATTTAATTTACTTAATTTATGTAATTATTTTTAAAATATAATAATTAATAAATTTAATATTTAGTATTTAATATTTGTAATCTCTTTTATTATTTCTAGATTTATATCTCATTCATGAAAACAAAATAAGAAGAGAAAAAGGGAGCATGGTAAATGTGTATTGGACATGATTTTTTACTAAAAATGCTAAAACTTTGTGAGCCTATCCTTCACTGTCTTCAAAAAAAATCCCATTTTCAGTCGGACAATAATTTGGCTAAGAGATTCTCTTTTATTTTTTCTATAAGAGACAAGAGTGGCTCATAAGATTGTGAAGAAACAGTTCCCTTCTTTTGCTTTTGGAGAGTTATAAACAAATCTGAATTTATGTATGGCTGGTACATGTTTGGAATCTTTCAACTGGAGAGACCAACAATGGCTGTTATTCTCTAAATATATTTCCTCAAACTTCAATTTTAATTCATTGAAGCTTACCGGAATATTTTTATATCAAGATTCCAATTTTGGGTCATAAAACTAGTAGTACCCAAAAAATTTTCCTAATTTAAACATTAAGTATCCATTCGGAGTTGGATTAAAACTTATATATATATAATGAATATAATTTATAAAAAAAATTGATTCGAAATTAAACCATTTGACTTTGCTTGTGCACCACACGTGTGCCATGTGATATTTTGCTTAAGAGGGTGGGTAGGCATAAATCCTCTTCCATCTCCATTTTTGGAGGAAAATGTTAAAAAATATTACATTTATTTTTCGATATTTTTTTATTATTTTATACATAACTTGTTAAGATCATAATCTTGATATTGTGTTTACCATAAACACGAAAAAAATTTACATTCGATATTTGATTTTAATTATAGATTATGCTATTGTGAGTCAAATGATAAACATAAGAAGGTATGAACATAATAAATAATTATTTAAATTATGCTTCTTTGAATAGGTAATATGACATTTTTTTCTTTAATCAAACAACGTAAGGACATGTCCTACGGCTTTACAGCTTGGGTTTTGAAAATGGTTGGAGTTGTTTAGAGCCTTGGAAGTTGGGCAAGTGATTTTGATTGTTGGGGTTGCAACTTGAGATAGCTTCAACATTTGATAGCCTCAAAACAAGTTCTAAATGATTATTATATGGCCATTGATGATGATGATAAAAGATTAGGTCATAGGCTTAATATGTGGGATTCATTTCATAATTAATTATAACTGAGCAGCTAAGGTTAGACAAACTTTCCGTATTCATATATATATATATATATATTTAAAATCAAAATCTTGCTCCTATCTAGGGTTATGGTTTAAATTTTAGGGTTTTTAGATGCATGGGACATGCCATTTAGAGAGTAAGCTATAAAAGAAGTAAAGAATAGTCCAATTTGAATGAGAATATACCCTTTGGATGATGAGATAATGTAAATCAAATTTTTTGTGGCTAGGAGAATATGATTTTTTTTATATTTGAAATTATAAAAATTTAAATTATTATTAAAATTAAAAATTTAACATTTTACTGTAAGTCGCGTAATGATAAAAGTTGACGGAAGATTTAATATTTACTCTTACATTAACCTATAGTTTGTTGCTATGTTAAATTTAAAATTTAGAGATAATAATTTTGTTCAATTGAAGGTTCCTACATCATTTGTCTCATTTGTCCTTGTAGGGAATGAGAGAAACTTTAAGCAAAGACTGATGGATATAATAATTTGGTGTGAATTACAATGTTGGTGCCTAACTATCTTCTTGTTCATGAAAAATGTGGTGACAACTACATCAACATAGCTTTTATTAAATAATAATAAATCTTGTATTAAGAAGTTTCTATGATTTTTTTAAATTTTTTATTAATTTTAATTTCTTTGTTATTTTCACCTAAATAGCTAAAGTTACTAGTGCTAAGATCTTGAAGCTTTCCATGTAAAAAAAAAAAAAAAGATGTCACATTAATATTAAATAATTACATAGTGAAATTGACCTTTACAAAGTAAACTTAAAACTAAGTGGGGGATTTATTAAATGATTGTATGGCTAATGAATTTATTAAACTTAAACCCCAACAACACTTCAAACTTCCTTCAATCCACCAAAATTTGAACCCAAGATTTTAAATTATAATTTTTCTCGAAGATTTAATATTTTGTGTTACTATGATTATACACATCATATAGTTGCCCATTTTATGATTTTTTTTTTCTTTTATAAACACGAGAGACAAAGAGATTGACTTTTTGAATCATGATCTAATTTATAATAAAGAGAGAGAACCAAATTTAACTTATTAAATACATTTTTTAAGACTAATTAACTTGTGCAAAATTTTCTTCTTTCTCATCAAGAAGCTAACTATATAGACCCATTGTCCACTACTTTTAGGCAAAAACCTAAACCCAATTTTGACATTTTTGGATGATTTAATATCCAACATGCAATTTTTCACCACAAGAGGCAAATTGATGGTTCCCCACCACCACCACCACCATCTGTCAAGCATCAAGAAAATGTGCTCAATTCTCTTTTTAATTATTAAATCATATATATAAAAACATCTCCATCACAATAGGTATAGGTAGCCATAATTCCAAGCCTTTAAGACTATGACATAAACATTTTTCCCCACTAAAGAAAATTTCCATTGATTTTTATAACCTAAAAAGGAAAATTTCCATTGATTTTTATATCCCAAAACCATGAAACTTTATTATATTAATATCATATATAAATATATATTGTCAAATTTGCAAATATTATTTTTATAAATTTTATAATTTTATTAAAAATAATGATCAAAATTAGATTTATTTGATCCAAAAATTGAATAAAGGACAAACAAAATAAGATGGAAAGAGACAAAACATTATATTTTTGTTTGGGTTATAAAAAATTCTAAAAGTAATACTATTGTTTAGCATGATGAAAAGGTACGAAATATAATAAATTATATATTTATCAATTTATTATCAAGTAGCTATCATAGAAAACGACTCCTGATAATTGTCCCAATAAATCCACTGAAAAAGGGAAAAATTAAAAAAAAAAAAATGTGTGCTGTATGCAAGCTTAAATTTCAACGGTCAAGGCTGTCATGTTCATGTTACATTGTTTGAAACGATCCTCGTCCAATTTCATTGGGAGCAACTCTGAATTTATGGTCTTTGCATATTTATTATATAAAAAAGCAACAATTGTTTATTAATTTATATATATTTTTATACCAAAAAATTTAGATTTTTAATATTAGAATAAACTGTTAACTCGATTAAAAATTATGAATTCATTTAATTTTTTAATTTATAAATCACTTAACAATGAAAAATGTATCCAACATTCACTCCTTACCACTTCTATATACCTTCGTTGTCATATATTCATTTATAATTTTTGGCATTAAACAATTCCCATATTTGAATTGGATAATTATTAGTAAATTAAATATGAAGAAATATTCCCATAAATATTTGTGAATATAGGACTGATTGGAAATTGCCAAAAATATATTTTCTTTTTATCTTGGAATTCCCTATGAATAAGAAATTAACATGGAATTTAATGTTTAATTACTATATATAACGCTTGACAGTTAATTTTTTATTATTAATGTTTGGATTTGAGGGTGGAGGAGAAGAAAGTAATGAGGCATTTGAATGATTTTTTAATGTGAATCACTAGAAAAAGAGTGTTATGATGAAACTTGACTTTTTTTTTTTAATTTTTTTATCTTCCCACCAAGCAAGGCAAAGTAGGTAGAAAATTTTTCATAACATTTTTTTATTCGAATAATTCTCTTAAATATGTAAAAATATAAACATTTACCAATAATTTTGGATAGAGAGAAACTGCAATATTAAGAATTTCCTTTTCTATGAATGAGTTTATTAATCCTAATCAAATACAAATTATTATTATTATTATAATACTAAAAATATATATTCTTCATGGAGGTATCTCTTTTAAAGACTAATCAAAAACATTATTTAACTACTTAAAAAAAATTATTTTTTGTAAAAAGTAATTGATTCATCATGATAGCACAATATATCACATAAATAAGACCAATATTAGTTTGACAACAATTTTAAAAAGAAAAAAAAATCATTATAACCCTTTACATCAAACCAAACCGACCCATCTTGCACATAATAGCTGATGCACCCCACACTAAAATGTCACCTCCATGCTAATGTAACTATGGATGCCAAAAATTTATCATACTTTTGCTTTTCTTATACTACTTAGTTACGAAGTCATATTTGATATATAAAATTATTGATAGAATAAGATGATAATTATTTTATATCATATTTAATTTATATCCAAAGAAAAAGATACAGATTATAAGAAAAATTAATATCCTCTTGATATAAGATTATTCAATGCTCTTCAAGTGGAGATAATTATATTTAATTTATAAGATTAAACTTACATATCCAATTATATTATTAAAAATTACATTAATAATTAAATTCTATAAACTTTGAATAAGAATTAAACTTATATGTTCAATTATACCAAACACGACCTAAGGTTATATAAGTTTATATAATTTAAATTATTAATGTCATTTTTAAATGTATAATTTAACATATAAGTTTAATCTAATTGATTAAAAATAATTTTCTTTACTTGAAGAAGATTAAATAATCCTATACCAAGAAATATTAATTTCTTTTGCAATCCTTATCTCTATTTTTAAATACAGATCAAATATAATATAAAATTATTATCATCTTATCCTATCAATAATTCTATGCATCAAACATTATCTTAATATATTATATTTATTGGACATTAGATTTTATATATTTTGGTGTGTCCCAACAAACTCACCAAACAAATTGCAATGCTCATTGCAAGCATGGAAAATGGATTTTTTTTTTTTTTTTAGTCTAAACCAAGATATTTCTCCATTTTTTATATTTTTTGTTCTTATAAAGAGTGACAGTTCTTCCTCTTAAATAATAATAAAAAAAAGAAACCGATTTTTTATGAAAAAGGTCTAATGAGTTTTGGAATATTGCACAATGAGAACATGAGATGCAACCTTCTTCCATCCTTTATATTCCATTCCATAGTTCTAAGATTTAAACATGAGACCTTCCTATTTACTCAAGTTTTAATCGTTGAAGGGTCTTATTGTAACTACATTTTTTTTTCCTATTATGAGATAGATATAATTAATGGGTTTTCTTTCTTAATTTGAAGGAAAAGGAAGTTACACAATCATGTTTATTATTTCCCATTGTCATGATCTATGCTCATGTATTAAGCTAAAGCATTTATTTGGTGTTCATCTTCAATTATAATCTAATACATAATCATTCGAGTATGTACATCATATCACTTACAATAAATAATTCAATAAAAAAACCAAGATTTAGGTACTTAATAATTTGATTGATATTAACAAATTTGATATTGTTTGTAATTGAATCGGCATTAACAAATCATTAAAAGTAAAAGGATTCAATTTATATGAATTATATTATAAGAATTAAATATTAAATTTTACTTAAATATATAGATTAATTCATAATTTAATTTATTTTTTAAGAAATAATTGGTTTGAAATTATCAAAAACATATTGATGTTATATTTATATATAACTGACATATGTAATAAAACATGGCCAAATTTTAGGTGGATCTACTAAATCATTTTTTACAAGAACAATGCATTGGAGGAAAAACAATTTCATAAAGTAACTTTTTAACATTACAATATGACAACGAATAGAAAAATGCCACGTATTGGACAAAACAAAACCTCATTGGATGACCTCACCGTTGCGGAAAAAAATTAGCCGTTGCTCGTGACGACTTGACAGCTCTTAGTCGTTAATTTTGCTAAATATTTATTTTAATTTTTTGTAACACTTTTAAAACAGTTTTATTTAAAGAATATTTTTATAAAAATTGTAGTCAATCAAACAAATTCATAATAGTAAATAGTAAAGTAAATATTTGAATTTTATTAAAAATAAAAAATTTATATATTTTATTTCATAAAATCAAAGTTATAAATTTTATTTTATTGTAATTATATCATTGATATTATAGAATATTTCATATATTTTACTAATTGTTTATATTAATTAGCTCAAGTAATTTCTATTAAATATTTATTAAAATTTATTTGAATGAGTTAACTGATAAACTCTTAAAATATACTATTTTAATAGCTTCAAAATTTAAAATTTATTCACTTATTTTTTAAAATTAATAAATATAATTACAATAAAATAAAAATTTATAATTTTAATTTCATGTAATAAAAATAATATTCTTTGTTTCTATTTTAAAAAAAATCTATAGCCTATTTGAATACTATCCTTAAATAAAATTACCTCAATAACTATGTTTTTTTTTTTCTTTTTGGTTGTATTAATTGACAATTATAAAAATAAAATCAATATTATTTTGTTTCTTTTGGGTCAAAGAAATTAGAAATCAAATTGACCTGTCTAACTTAGCAATATATTTTGTTTATTTAACACACATAACCTTTCTTCTTACTAAAATACATGCACATCAAATTTTCATTTATAAAAAAAAAATTATATTCAATATTATGTTTTATTCAGAATTGATAATTTAAAATATGACATAATAATATAATAAAAAAATATGATTAAAAAATATAAAAATAACATGATTTAAAATTTTAAAAAAATTATAAATAAATTTAATAAAATCAAAAAATTATATTTTATACTTTTATGTCTACATGAATTGTTACTCATGATTTTCGTATAAAGTATAAAACGAATATAATATTTTACATGATACGATGACATAAATTATTAGATTTAATTTTTTACCAAGAGTTGTACGAAAAATATTAAAATTTAATTACTGGCATTGTTAGATAAAAAATTGAAATATGATTATTTCAACTGAAAATATTCTTTAAAACCCCAAATAAGCCAAAGTCCCCTGGAATTATCCTTTAAGTCTTCAAGTGTTTGAAACATGTTTCACTTGGTTCTTAAGCACAACATATCAATAGAAATTTTTTATCCTTTCTTCAGGTTGTCATGCTCTTGGCCCCATGTTTTGGCTTATACAAAAAACCGCCAAGAAAGAAGGGGCCAATCATCCAAGAAAAATTTTCTAGCTTTTTGTTAAAAAGTGTGATTAAGACTTTTAAAAAAAAAACGCTTCAATTATATTCTAATTAATTTTTTTTTCTCAAAATAAAGCCAACAATTATGTCAGCCAAATAAAAAGTTGAATTTATTTTATTTTTTAAATTATAAGATCCCTTTACCAAAATTTGTTAAAAGGAGTAATACTCCGCTTGGTCACGAGTTCCTTACGTTGGTGGTGTGGGTTATTGCCACGTGTTATGCTGTGGTTGGTTTGATTAGCTGATCATCAACTTTGACTAATAAACTTATGATTTTAGCCATAGATTTTTTTCTTGGTCAACAAACGAAATGAAACAGTTAGATGAAATACGTAACTTTTTTTATTAAAATTGATTAAATGAAAAATAAAAATAAAAATAAAAATAAAATTGATAAATTAAAATTTTTATTATATAAATTAAGTATATAAAATTTAAAAAATTTAATAAATTTTAATATACTTTTTAAATAAATATTTTTAATAAAAATTTTTATATATTTTTATCATTAAATATTTACCATTCAAATTTTAATTATAAAATAATAATTTTAATTTTTTTTACATATTATTAATATTTACATTAAACTTGATCAATCTATTAGTTTAAATTTTTTATTAAAATTTTTATTAAATCACTTAAAAAAATTTACCAATTTTATCTAAAATATTTTATTTTAAATTTTATATAAAAAGCCACATATTTTTATATGTACAAATATATATATATATATATATAATATTTTATCTCTTCAACAGAAAAAGTTAAAAGGTAATATAATTCTTGAAACCATAAGAAAATTAAAGATTTAAAAAGATAAGTGTTTCCCTAGCAAAAAGTGAAAATGTGGGAGACTATATATATATATATTTATTTATATTTATATATTCAGCTTAAATATTTAATTTTAGTATTACTTTCTTCCATTTTATAAGAGTTTTTTATATTTAAAATTATCTGGAATGAGTTTTAATTATCAAAATAAAAAATTCAATACTTTATTAATAAATTATAAAATTATTAATTATTTGAGTTGAGTTTGATTATTGTGTTTGATTAAATTTAAATTTTTATCTTTTACTCACTTTAATTAAAAGCTTTATTCGTTTAATTGAGTTTCCAGCATAGGCTTATCCATGATAATCACACGATAAATATTTATTTATTTATTATTATTTTAATTTTAACAACAAAAAATAAATCTAACTATTTAAAAATAAATATATTCACTTTATCGAGTTAAATACTTTCATAATAATTATTTATTAAATGTGAATTAATTTTTAGGTCTTTTTGTTCAATTTATCAGTTGAGATAATTATTAGATTTCTTTTTCTAGATGAAATTATTGTTAATTATAAGAGCTTATATATTTCAAAAATATATTAAAACCTTCATTTTCTGTGACATCTAAACACATTTTCAGAATTTTCTTCCCAAAAAGAAAAAAAAAATCGCATATGTAAGGATCTGCATGGTTAATTTGTTGGCTGAATAGAAGGCACAAAAAAAATTTTTTTTTTTGTTCTTAAATTTTTTGGAAGAAACAACAGCAGAAAATCTTTGGTGTTCAGAGTATGGAAAGCAATGATGAAAATATCATGATTTATAATGTTGAAATTTAGTTCATTTTGTTCGTACAATTAAATTTAAAAAATAACAATTAATTAATTTTATAATTAAATATTAACTAATACAATTTTTTTTATTGTCAGACACGATGCCGTTTATAAAAATAAAATAAAATAAAAAATATCACAGCTGTAATTTTGTAAGCAACCTGAGAAATGGTATATGCTACAAAAGTCTTTTTCGAAAAATGAAAGAGCCATAGCATTGAAAATAACACCAAATCTTTGAAGATAAAAACAAGGATATGAACAAATTGCAGTACAATCCCGCGAAGGATTAGAAAGGGACAAAGTTGAAGAGCAACCACAGAACAAAAACAAATTACATAAAAGAAAGTAATAGAGACACACCCAAAGCCAACCACCATAATTAAATTACATAATTATTTATAATTTAGAAAAAGAAACAAGCCAATTGGTTCATACTAGTAATTTATAGTGACACCACAGCTAAAATCATCCTCAGCATTAATTCATAAGCTTTTTTTTTTTTACGTAAAAACTTTAGAAAAATTAAATTACACTCTCTTATCTTATAAATTTCATTTCGATTGTGCTAATATTTAAATTTGAGATATTTTTTTAAAATTAATATGATCAAATTATAATAGTTGAAATGTTTCACTTTATATTATAATTTTTATTTTTAAATTGCAACTGTTTATATATATATATATATTTATTTATATATTTATCGAATTTGATAAAATCATATTTTGAAAAGTTAGTGTAAGATCTATGGATTAGATAGAAATTAAAAATTTTAGAAAAAATATATTACCGTATATAAATATTTAAAATTTGTAACTCACTAGTTGAAAGAACTATAGTTATATAGTTAAAGGATAAGGCTACCACAGATAGTTTAACTGGACTATAAAGGAAGATTTGACCTAATTATAATTGTGATTATTCTTTCAAGAGAGTTGAGATATAAAGTTTGAATTTCCTTTTTTTTTTTTTTTTAAATTCCACATGTAGCAAAAACTAAAAAGCCGTCTTATTCTCATCTTATCTCTAAATTTTCACAACAATTAATTTTCTTTAACTCCATAATAATGTTTTAGTCAATAATTCCTAATATACTAATCAAGATTCATGGGGGATGCTTTAAACAACTTAGGGGGGCCATGCCTCCATCCAAAAAAAATTAATTTTTTTTTTAGATATGCTATTTTCATAATAATTTTGAAAAATTTTTTCTAAAAAAACTAATTTGGCCTCCTCAAACTTAAATTTATTGTGTTGATATATATTATTCTTTATTTTATGTATTTATATTAGATATATAGTTACAAAAGTTACTTGTATCAAAATATTACTACTCTTAATTTCAAAAAAATTATAGTTCTTTAACTTTTATTTACTTATTGTAAATAATTTTTAATTTAAAATGAATAATAAATTCATCAACATTATATTTTCACGAACATGTAAATTTAAGTTTAATATATATACAAATATTATAATAACTAAAACTGATTTTGACAAATATTTAATTATGATTTTTTTTCAATCAATTTTTTTACTATATTCTGCATGCTTGTTTGAAAATTGTTATATGTCAAAATAATTAATATGATTAGCTTAAATACATTTTCATTTCTCATAAGATAAAATACCATGTAAAAAATTAGAAGGTTTTAATTTATGTATCAAAATCTTTACTTTATTGTTTTAAAGTTTAATTTATTTAAAAATATATATTTTTTATTTTTTTACTTTAATACTTGAAATATTAAATATGATAAAATATGTGTTAATATTGTAAAAAAATACTAATTTTATTTTTTAAAAAACTATTATTACTGATTTATAATTAAAAATCTTGAAATCAATTGTTTAATATATTTATTTTGTTATATATATATATTTACATATTCACATAATTATAAGTGTTAGTTCTGTTATAATATGTTTGTATTTTATTTATTATTAATAAATTTGATATATTTTTAAAAAAATTATTATACAATATTACTTTGACTCCTTCAAAATTATTTGTCACTATCAAGATTGTCTCTAAATGTAACAAATGGAATTTAAAAAAAAAAAATCGTAGTGTAAAGATAAGAGAATGTATTATAAATGTTAGAATTTAAACTTTAGATTGATATAACTTTTTATAAATGATTGCATGAGTCAATTGAACTAAACTCATAATTTGAAACCTAGTTATTAAACTAACACTTATATTATTTTGTTTATTATTATTATTCTTATTACTTCCAAAGTCCAAACCATTCTATTTGATATTCAGTGTGTGTGTCCAAAGCTTGCGTGTAGTCCAAAAACCATAAGAAATGTCAAAATATTTTAACTAAAACAAGGCAGACATGTCGATGCATTGAATAATATTGTTTTTATATCCATTTGTTTTCCAGCACAACAAATTTTTCGAATTTCGATTCAGCTGACCTAAAAGATAAGATGAAGTATTTATGCTGTTGTTACCGCAGTATTGCATCATCAAAATCAGGTGAAAACGAAAATGCCATGAAACAAGGTCGCATATTATTGAAGATCGAGACCGTGACTTCAGCCCCAGCAACCATATCCATCTCTTCTGATGCTGATAAACCGAATGAACCAAACCCTGAAAAAGCCAGTTTGAAAAGGCATATCTTAAAACCAATTCAACAAAATGACATGAATCTCAGTAACTTACTATTGTTAATTTGTTATCGTTTTCAATGAATAATAAAAGTTTAACGTTCCAATCCTCTCTCTTTCATTAGTTTAAAAGTTATACTAAATAAGTTGATGAGATCTTTATCTCAATGAAAAAACCTTGAAAAATCTTTATGTATCAGGTTTGAATTCAATTATGAGATGCACCCAAGCATTTAACTTAGTTTGTTGGTGCATAATCCCTTACTCAAACATCAAGTGATGAGATTCAAATCTTCCTTTTTACAAAAGAAATGAAGAAAATTTTCAGTTATTGTGAGATCGAATTTTATGTTGATTTACTTGATACTTATGTCTATATATTGAAGATTAATGTATAACTGTAATTTCTTACCAATAAATTGCATGTCAAAGTTATGAAGGTTCCTATTAATAAAAAAAAAAAAGAAGAAAAGAAAAGAAAGGAATCAAAAACAATATTTCAAGTGGCCCCAAATGACCAAACAATACAATATGATCATGGTTATGGATTTTGAGTTTTCTTACTCTTTCAGATTTCTGGTTGATATTTGATGCGTGCCTACGCGTAAATCACCAGCTGGGGGAGAAAAAGCTACTGCTTTTTTGGTTGTAGAAGGAATGATGAGTTAGGGTTTTTGACTATGAAAAAAAATGGCAGGCCATTATGATAAATAGGTCATTAGTGGGGAGCTAGGGAAGTCTTATGAGGGCCACACATCAACTCCCACTTTGTTTTTTTTTTTTTCCCAGGTGGGATATATAGTAGGGGAATCCCAGGAAATTGTGGCCTTCATACAGGACTCAACATTTTTTTCTTCTTCTTTTTTAGCTATATTTCAGGTCAACTTAGGGACATCCTTTGCCATGTCAAACTTCCACCATCACAATTTTAAAGCAAGCAAATTGTGTTGTCTATGTTTGAATACACTTGCAGAAAGCACCACTAGCATTGTGCAGATCCATGTCTATCGTTGATCATTTTGTGATGATCTGTGGTCAGTTTTTGAACATTCTATTGAGAGGTTTATTTGGAACAAAGACTGAAAATTTGATCAGATCAAATTGTAGCTGGCCAGACAAAATGATGGTTTTTTTCTTTTTTTTTTTAAATTGGTTTTCGATCCACTAAAAGTTTACCTCATTGTTCATGAAAAGCCATTTGTTTTAAAATTGAAAAAAAAAAAAAGCGACAGAACTTTGACAGAAATGAATAAAAGCATGAAGCATGTTAGGGTCCCTTGTTGCCCTACCAGTTAGTGATTGAAATCAATAACATGTTTATTAAACCTCGAGGACAGGTATGGGCAATTTGTTTAACTTCTAAACATATATTAGTGTGAAGTTCGAGTATTTGATTAAATGATTCATACATAATCTTTATTAAAATAACAAGATCCGAAATTTTTTTAAAATTTAAAAGAAAAAAAAAACATATACAAACCTAGTAGTGGAATTGAGTTTGAAAATATTGTATGAATCACTTTAGCAAAACTTAGTCTCGTGGAATAAGTCAGAAGGAATAAAATTTTGTCAGTAACCAAATTCTTGAAAATTGCATGAATGGCATCTTCATCACAAACAAATTGTCGTCTATCTTTTATAGTCATTCATTCAAGATGTATCCACCTGCAAGTGTTGACTAACATTTTTTTTTTATTTAGATTTCACTCACTGCCAAATTTTTTGCTTTCTGCATTACATTGGGCAATTGATCGGAATATTATACATAAATTAAGCTTTCATTTGAATATGTGATGGTAGAGATTTTCATCGCATCGTGGATTCATAGGTGTTAAAATGCTTGGACTTTTAAGATTTTCAGTCAACAAAACGACAACCACAATATAATGAGAGTATCTTCCGCCACTCATCTGAGGAGCTTTTAATAAAAAATAAAGGAAAATGAACAAAAATATTAATGTGTTAGCAGGTAATTGAAACTGGTTTTTCCCGTATTAAGGATTGAGGTCTAAGTTTGGTGGTTATTTACAAGGCATATCAATTAGAATTGTGATGGAAGAAGAACATATTATTCAAATACTTGTATGATTTGTCAACAATCGTATGATCTATCCATAGATATTAAACTTTTTATTTTACTAATTAAATTTAAATTCTAACAATTTCAAATACTAAATATTTGTCCTTTATATATATATAATCTTTTCCTTACAATAAACTCAACAAAGGCTGAAAATGTGTGGCCAGATTTTGTTATCTAAGTTGGGCCTTCAAAACCCAATTAAAAAGTCAATTTTTGTTCTTGCTTGTTGAATTAGGCCTTTAGATTGCTTTGTCCAATAAATTAGGAAACATTTTGGAAGCCCATCCAGCTTTTTGTTCAGAATTTGGGCCATTAGATTGAAATCAGACTATAACTAGAGAAGGTAAAAAAACCTGAAACCGATGAGTTTCGATCCGATCCGATTTTTTAGGGTCGATTTTTTTTTTGAAAATCGGGTATCGGATCGGGTCGGGTCAAGTGGCATAAAGAAAAAAATCAAGGTCGGTACCCGACCTTATCCAACCCTATTTATATATATAAAAATAATTTTTTAATTAATTATTTAATTTTATAATTATTATATATATATATATCTAATTTTATATTTATATTAAAAATAATATTTTATTAATTTCGGGTCAGATCGGATATGATTTTATACAATATCGAGTCGGGTCGAGTTCGGATATAAAATTAATAAAAAAATTATCGAGTAGGGTCGGGTTCGAATTTTATACGTTTAAAGTCGAATCGAGTTTAGGACGAGCGAAAACCCGCCTCGACCTGTCCCGTTGCCATCCCTAACTATAACCCATGTCCAAGTCCAACTGCTTGTCTAAGATAATTCATTATGAAAAAATAAATAAATAAATAAACATTCAGTTAGTTGGAGTATTTGATAATTTTAAATACGGTATAGTAATATAATATTGTGATATAATATAAAAAATTTAAAATAATATAATTTAAAATTTTAATAAAAATTATATAAAATTTGAAAAAATTAAAAAAAAATATTTCCTATTTAATGTATAAACATGAATTATAATACAATAATTTTTATATTTTATATATTTTTAAAATAAAAAAATATAAATACATAAATTATCATATCTAATAAAAATATAATACTTTTTTTTTTTTTTATACTTGTGTATATTTTTTGATAATATAATCAAAACATTCCCATGATTTACTTGAACCTATTTTTAATTTTGAAAAGTTTTAAGATCACACTCTCTTTCATTTATACAAAGCATTTATAATTTTAGTTTCTATCTCGATAGAAAAAGAAAGTATTTTTCTCTTTATTAATCAGATTAGCCGGTGTTTATTTAATTTTTTATTTATATTAATGATAATTAATAAGTAAATTTTTTAACATCCTTGGAAAGCTATAGTACAAATAAACAAAGTTAAAATCCAAAAGAATTGCCCAAATAATAATTAATATGAAACATAAACAACTAATTACGTATGAGTGGATGATTATGTCGATTTCAAAGGAAAAAAAAATGGAGATTTTTTATATAAAAATAGAATATTAGGATTCGAACATATATATTTGACCAATTGTACATGATTTTTTTTTTTTTTAATATTTAGTCCTTTTTACGTTTTTATGTTTACAGGTGTTGCCCGACCAAAGTACAAATGGTACGGAAGCTTCCAACTTCCGTCTTAATCAACATCATCAACGTGTAAGATGTCCAAAACCAGGCATAGTAAGACACAATCACTTTCCATGTCTTAATCACAATGTTTTTTAAAAACATTAAGGAAAGTCGCACAAAAATACCAAACAATATTAATCTCTTGCTTTATGGATTTGTGATCACAACAACTAATCTCAAATTAACAAGAAATTATAGTGAAAGAATTCTTCCAAATTCATAATATTAAACATTAATTTTCTATTTCATTTTCTTTGTTTTCTAATTTTTATAGAAGTCTCAATAAAATCTTAAGGTTTTGGTTTGAGAAAATATTTTTATTGTTATTTTTAAAAATAATTCTTAATTTTGGTTTTTTAAAAAATGTATTTGATAAAAAAAATAAAATTATTTTTTAAAATGTTAAAATAAAAATAAAAAATTCAATAATATTATTATTAATGTCATTTAATTATAAATATAATATATATTTATTAATTAATGATATTTAAATATTTAAATAAGATAACTTATAAAACTTAAAAATATATATATATACATATTTTATTTTTATAATTAAAAATATTTCTTTTATATTTATATTTATATTTATATTTATATTTATTTTTTAAAAATTTATTTGACCAACTGGATGCTGTTTGGTGTTCTTCTTGTAGCAAGGATACAGGATTCTTCAAGTGGATCTGAGATCCATAATCAGTTTCTAAAATTACTTAGTCCGTTTCTAATGCCAGTCGAAGATGCGGTAAATTATTATGATGGTGATGAGATGGGGAACACTATTAATAAGAATTCTAAGATGGAGGATATTGTTAGCCCCTTAGTTTCAGATAGTGATGCAGGTTTAGACAGTGGAGCAGAGAATGATTTTCACCGGAATACTGACTTCAAATTCTACTTGGTCGATAAAATTGATCCAGTGGAGATGAAGATGAATGCGCCTGTAGCAGTCTCAAGGTTTACTAAGAAGTTGAATGTGAGCGTTCACTGGCCAGATAAGATGATTGAAAAGTATGACACATGCCTTCTCAGTTCATTGCCTGAGATTTTCAAGAAGGCCCCAGTTGTTTACAAGAAGGCCTCAAGAATCCATTTCCTTGTATAAATGTCTGGAAGGTTTCTTGCAAGAGGAACCTTTAGGACCAGATGACATGTGGTTAGTGTGTTTTTTTCCTAACATACACTTCATTCCTACTATTGACATAGTTATAGTTATGGTCTTCTATCTTTGATTTAAATTTTTTATGTTACAAGCACAATCAATTTATTTTATTTTAAATTATGAAGTAATCATACTCTTGTTGAACCTAATAGTGAGGGTTCTGGTCATATTAGGTACTGCTCCGGATGCAAGAAGCCGGGGCAAGCCAACAAAAAGTTGGATCTTTGGAGACTGCCTGAGATTTTGGTTATTCATTTAAAGAGATTCTCCTATAGCCGATTTTTCAAGAACAAGCTAGAAACATGTGGACTTTCCAATTCGTGATCTCAATCTCTCCAATTACATTTCCCATATTGATAGCCAATTGTTACCAATTGTATGCAATTAGTAATCACTACGGTGGCATGGGAGGCGGTCATCATACTGCTTTTGTCGATGTAAGTGTCAGACCTTTTCTATCTTATGTTCTCTGATTATTTTATTCCTATCTTGTTCATTCAGCCATGCTATTCTACTGGGACGGAATTGCTTGCACCTAGCTACCCATGAATGATTCTGCTGATAAAAATTTGCCATTTGTTTCTTTTCTCGTGGACAAATAATGTTTCGCAACTATAATGAACTCTAGGATTTTCAAAAGCATGTACTAATAGTATCAATAAATGAAATAGGTATCCTGTATATTATGGGCTTGTTATCGAATGTCAGCTTGTTGAGTGTCACTTTAAAAGTGGGGCGTACAATTATAGGGAGATCATTTTTGTAAATAGAGAATTAAGGTGTATGTTACAAGTAAATTTAAATTCAGTCTTAAAATGAAAATACGGGTAACATGGTTATGGGGTTCTTAGTAGGGGAATTCTATTTATCCACCGCCTCAAAATTTTCTTGAAATTGTTTTATACTGCTATCAGGCATCAGCTACACCTTTATTTATTTTAGTTTTCTATTTATTGGTGCATTGCTTAAATTTCTTTGGTATCCGCATTCTTTTTGAAATTCAGATATGTTACATACACTCTCAAGTTAAATAAATATATAACGGCCGTACCCTATCTCTTGGAAAATTGGTTTCTTCGTGTAATAATGGTTAAATATTTTGTAGGCTGTAAAAGTAGAATTGAGAGTTCTAAAGTTTTGGGATTTATCATCTAACTTTGCATTGCTCCTTGCATGCTCTTCTGCATGTTCCTGTGGAATCAGCAGTAGATGTCTCATCTAACTCTGTTCCTGCATTTGTAGCACCGGTACGGTAGATGGTATGAGTTCGACGATGACAGAGTTTTCCGTTTCAGTGAAGACAGGATTAAGACATCTGCTGCTTATGTCCTTCTCTATAGAAGAGTCCGGGTGGCGTAATTTTACACAGTGAAGCATTTATCAGAAGCATTGTACCTTTCTTAAACCTGAAATGGGGGGTTTCATTTATGGGGCGGCCAACCCTAAAAGCAAATACAGATTCTTTTGAAGGTTAAGGTTTTGCGAATGAGACTTCTTTTTTGTTTACACTCTCAAGAACCACATGATCTGAAGTTTTACAGTTTTGGATTGATCCCATAGAAACAGTTAAGTTACTACAAAGATCAAACATTCTCTTACATGTATATATACTTAATCCGAAGAATGATTCGGAGCAATGCCAATTTTGTAGCAGAAAGGGAATGGCTTCTCTTCGTACACTATCCATTGCTTAGTTGATTTTATATTTCAACATTGGAGTTTTTTAACTTTAAAAAAATGCTGATGTACAGGATAAGCATCTCTGTAGAATATGGTTGAATTTTAAATGTTGCAGCAATTGGTTTGGGTGAGATTCCACATTTCTCAAAACCATATCCAGCCATTGAAAAAATATATTGGAGCACCACCAGGGGATAAACTAAAATCATTTTGGCACTTAAAAACTCAGTTCAAATGCAAAAACATTTAAGGGAGAAATCTCATGCAGCCATGCCATTTGGTTACTGGCTGCTGGCTTTGCCTTTGTAAATCCAAATAGGAGTGGCTTCAAAAAGCTTATGGGGCACTAGTCGCCTTTCGCGCTTAGTAAGCTTGCGAAACTTGCTTACTTTCAACCTGGCTATCTTGGCTTCCTCTTCCGGGGTCATCTCCCCAACTACAACTGCTAGTCGACACTCTGGTATCTCTTTAATTCTGCTTCGCCCTTTACCATGATACGAAACTCTCTTCAAAAATAATCCCTTCCTCACAAATGCCTCGGCTATTTAAAATAATATATATATATATATATATGCAGAATGCATACAAGCACAGATACTCCCAAGTGATATAAGCAAGTTCATTTCCACTGCTTACCAACTAGCAGACGGTCTGGATCCAATCCATGATTATGGGTAGCATTCGCTCAAGCCGAGTGAATGACCTGCATTGCAAGGTTTTGATTATAAATTGTTACAAACTATATTGTTCGTTGACAATGCAAAAGTATCTTACTTCTGAAGATCGAAGCATAAGTAGATAGGGCAAAACAATACATCCATTCTTCATTCTGTTTCAAGAAATTGCATCTTTCTTTTCCATTAATTTCTAAATAGTATAGTGGGTATAAATTCATGTTTCTTTTACTTTTTCTTTTTCTGGGTTTCCTTTTGTGGCTGTGGCACATAGCTATTGCAGCTTAGTAAGATGAGTCTTGGCTAGTTTCTAGACCAGACATTTCAGCTAGAAGTTACACGACTACTTTAAAATGAACAATAGTTCATCAATAGGGCAGACTGGTTGAATCACCTGATAGACGCTTTTAGCAGCACGCTTTACTGTCACTTGCAACTGCAATAATGCATCCTCAACACGCATACCATGAACTAATGCAGCAACTAAGTTGACTTTCTTAGGACTCTAAAACATGCAAGTCAGCCATAAGTTAATTCTACCACATAAGCAACACCAGAAAAGATGGTAATGCAGAATCATAAAGGCAGTTTAAGTGCCCATATTAGAGATGCAATAATAATCTTTTTTCCTTCTTGTTAATCCAGCTCCAACACTTTTGAGCAGTTGCAAGTAGGGTCAATTGATTTAATACAAAAAATTAATGAGCTTTATGATTGCAAACTAACTTGGATGCAGCAAAAACATGGCCAATTTACTTATGTAGAAATTTAGGTAAATGAAGATGACATTGGAACTTTGTAAACCAGCCTCCATCAGTTTTAATAAAGATATATTAACAATCAAGTATTTGCATGATTGTTCTATGGTATGTTCTCAAGCACAACGTCGAGCACAAAATTCAGAAACAAGTTTGTTTCAACTGAATTTCACTCCTGAAACATAAAGGCAAGTCATCTCTGTTTTATGTTTTGCATTAGCAAAATTCATTTATTTCACTTATTGCATTGGATCCCCCAAGAGATCCCTCTGCTTAACTATATCCTTCTATTGAAAGTTAAGTGAGGTTCTATCAACTCAAGGTCTCAAAATATCTTTTATTTCAACTAAACAGAAAAGTGAATTCTGTGCAGAAGTGAAAACGCAACATTATGTGTTCCATCAATTAAGTTAAAACAAACTCATGTAAAGATGGAGACATTCCTCTTTTTAGAACGTTTGTGTAACTTATAAAAGTGGTTTCCAAAATGCAGAAGTCTCGTGTGAAAGGGCATAGTGTGAAGAGTACGCTTCAATTATTAATGGTCCAAAGCCATGAAAACTTTAATGTGGTTATTGAACATTGGCAACTATTACAGGTAGAGGATCATTGGTCATGGAAATTACAAAATTTCCTTGCATTTTCATCACAAGGATAGACATAATACAGATATTTTGTAGTTCCCTACCAACTTAAATTATCTGCCTATTTTCTTACCTTCAAGTGAGACTACCTTCATAATACCAAAATAAGCAAACAGTTTAAAATTAGAATTTTCCGGTAAGAGTTCAGGAGGTAACCTGTTTTATCTTCTTTAACACTGCTTGAACTTTTGAGCAACTAGGAACAACTTTCTTCTCTTCAGTCTTCCCACCATCTATTGCCAAAACAGGAGTTAATGGTGATGAAATGGGCGTCTCTTCAGATGAACCTGCTAGTAACTTCCTTGAAGTGGAAATTCCCTATGCATGTAAACATAGGACAACTAATGCGAGGAAAAACAAAAACATAAAATAAAAAGAAAAGGAAAGGAAAAAAATTGAAAATGTTTGCAAAGAAAATCCAAATATTTAAGAATAGAAAAAGAAGCCATTGTATAGACAAACACCTTTGGCTCATATCATTAAATGATATAACTGAAAAGTATTTCCCAAATAACTTTAATATGATGCTGCAAGTGGGAATAATATTCTAACGACACACAACAAAACATCAGTGTGGCAAAAACATTATATAGATAATTCATTTATGGACCTCTTGTCACATTGTTCAAGAATTGTTTTTTCATCAGTTAGAAGCATTCTATTGATCTTCTATATGTTGACACCACTTCAAACCAAGGGCATTGTCCAATGAAGGACATTTTACAACAATGAACAGATAATAAAGTCTGATCATTTGCAGATAGATGCCATTGGCAATCAAAGTCATGCTGAAAAAGGATGACATCAAGTTGAATGCAACACAACATCTTCAATACAAGAACACAAGCATTGACAATCAAAAAAAGCGAGAAAGCATATGAACTTATTGCTTTCTAAGATACTTGACAATATCCTTCTTCTCTGACCTCTGTATTTTTTTCATCATTAGACAAAGCAAGACATCCCAAAAATCTGCATCAACATACATGAAATGTGACAAATTTAACATCAGATTTCACAATAGATACATTAGAATACATGTGTAGTTTTTTTATGACTCGCATATCACAAAATTTACAGCTTCTCTTTGAAATTGAAAGAATGATTTTACAAAGATAAACCAGAAACAGTTGAAAACCTCAAAGTCACCAAAATTGTATCAAAGTGCAAAGCACAAGTTGGCATTACTAACTGTTGGAAATACTGATATAAAGGCGTTGAGATACTAGCAGAAGGTGATCTCCACAATCTCCGAATGCTAGGCAGTTCACCTGCATAAATATTTCAAATACTTTTTAATACTCAAATTCAATTCCCTACTCCCAAAAAGAAGCAAAATCACACACATGCACACACACAAAATTTAAGAAGTATTACCAATGTTTTCTTTCTCAATTATAACTTCAAATTGAACTTTAACTTCACAAAAAAGTAGACAAGTCGAAGAAAGGACCCTTGAGCATGAAAGAAGCTACATACATGAAGTATTAACAGTGAAGTCAATTAAAATTCAGCTTTTTTACATAAAACAAAAAATACCCATGTTTTCTTTCTCAGTATCTATTCCAAATTTAACTTTAACATCACCCATAAAAAAGAAGAAAGAAAGAAACTAACAAGGTAAAAGAGAGGAGCTTAAGCGAGAAGTAGAAGAATAGTGGGCAGACGGAGTATAATTATGCTCCAGTCTTCTCCCAACTTGACGAAGTGCACATTGCAAATGTCTCTGCCACCACACCATGTTTAGAAAAAGATCTTCTCTTTTAGGAGTTTTCTCAAACAGCAAAGAGTAGAAATAAACAAACCCAGAGTTACAATGGCAAGAGCCCAGAAACCAAACAAAAACCATAAAACAAAAGACATTAAAAGTAATAATAATAACCCAATTAAAAACTATGAAGATCTAATAAAAAAACTAAAAAAAAAAGTTGAGACTTGAAAATCCCAGAAAGGAAGTATGATTTGTAGAGTTTGATAACTTACTGGTTGATTATCGTAAAAGGGGAGACTGTTGGTGCAGGAAGTGAGGAGTCGGCTATGAATGGAAAAGGGCCCTGGACTGGACGGTATGAGGACAGAAAACCCGATTGAACTTGGAGTGGTTTCTCGGGTTTGGGTACTGATTAAAAAAAAAAAACCTTATTTTACATGGAACAATGCATGCCTTCTGGATTCTATTTCAAAAGGTTTAAAGTTGCTTATTGATAACGAAAAAATGGAAAAAAAAAAATACATATTGAGCGAAATTACTAATATTTTAATAATAAATACATGTATTCTTATACTCAAAATTGAGCTTGAATCCTTTTTCTCTAAATAAAAAACAGCGTTTAAAGTTTAAAAAAAAAAATTAGAACATTAAAAGAACAAAGAAAATGAGTGTATTAAGCAATCTGCAGTCAAATTATTAATAGCTTCTCCATCTATGTGAAATCCTCATGTGAGAGATGCTGGTTGCTTAAACTGGTATGATCCGGACAAGTTCGGGCATCTAATTAGGGAGTCGATAAACTTATAGGTTCAGCGCTTTGCTGAGCAAATGAATGTGTAAGTCCTGTACCTTTATCAACAAATGCTAAGGGAAGACCAAAAAAAAAAAAGGTGTAGAAAATGTTGAAATTTTGTTACTGTGGACGAAGCTTTCTCATTAACCACTTCTTTCTTAGGGAGACATCTAATGCTAGGAACATCCTTGCCCTTCTATCATCCTCCAAAAAGTCACACGCGTCTAGTAACAGATCATCATCAATGCCTCGTATGGCCTGGAGTTCCTCAATTACTCTCTCTGTTGATGCATTTTCGTCCTCTCTCTTCTTTTTTATCGAGGTAACCACAAGTGCCATCTCTCGTAAAGCATTAGCCATGCCATTTTCTTCACTTCTGGCCCTTTTAGGCTGATTTGAAGTTCTAGGCATCTGAGATTGGTGCTTGTTTTGTTGTTCCTGTAATTTAATACTAACACCTGGAGCTGCTACTTCATCATGCACCCTTTTAGCCACCCTGACGTTAATAGTTGGCGTTGATCTTCCACCAATATCACCAGGGGTTCCATTCTCACTACTCGCATTGTTGCATTGCAGAGTTCTTTTTTTACCATAAGCAGATTCGTTGCGGCATATGATGCACATATAATCATAACATGGAGTTGATTTGTTTTTGTATCTTCTGAATTCAGGATGTTCCTGCATTTATAACTAGTAAGCTCCTTTTTGTCCAATACATTTAACTGAAAGGTAAATGAAATGCATTTTGTACCTTAATATATTTATTCCAAACACGATCATCGGCTAGCACCATTTTTTGGGTTTCATCCCAGTGAAACCCTTTTTGAGTGAGCAGAGTCCTTATACTAGCATATTGGCTCCTCAAGATCTTATATCGATTTTTCAAGACAGCTCTACTGTGCTGAAATCCAAATTTTGCATTAAACAATGTGATCATACACACCCATGCTTTCTTCTTGAAGGTACGGCCAACTTTATTCCCTTTATGCACCAGTGCCAGCATGAGCTCAAGGAAGTATTGATCCATTGTTGGTGTCCAGTCAATTTTTGAGCGATCACCAGCGCTTGGAGTTTTATCATCCACTATGATGGTCAAACAACAGAATAGTAAATCAATTTCTATTCTAGTTAAGCAGAAAGCATCTAGCAATAATCAGCTATCATATCCAATACCCACCTTCATTCTCAAAGTCTACATCAAAACAAGAAAGACTGTATCTTCCATCTGCAACTGTATGCCCACATATCATACACAACTCTTTGTAATATTGCACGGCTTTTGTTCTGTATATTTGCATGTCTGGGTGGGCCTGCGAGTGGGATGCAGAAAGCTAATTGCAATTTTAGTTCCATATGTTGTTTTCAAAGATTCAAGTAAAAGTTTGTACCTTAAGATACTCATCCCATGTATTATCATCAGCTTTTACCATCTTCATTGCTTCATCCCACTCAAATCCACTTTGAGCAAGAAGAATCCTCATATCATTGTATTGCTTCCTCATCCGTTTGAATCGGTTTTTCAGAACATCTATATCATATTTAAAACCAAACTTGGAATTAAATTCAGTTATCATATCCACCCACGCCTGTTGTTTAAATGCATAGCCAGTTTTGTTCCCCCTTTGCACTTGGTCCATCAAAAGTTCAACAAAATACTGATCATGTGGTGGCATCCAATTTGCCCTCACATTTTCGGTGTTACTGAAAAAATCATCATCCATTTCCTCACCTGCAACTACAAGTCCAAAAAGTCAATAATCATAAGAAAGTGAATGCAAGTAATAACAAAACATACTTAAGATATTTAGTACAAAACACATTAGTCAAACAGGTGAAATAAACAATAGAATCCTCAATGAGATTGAAAAGTCCTATGTCTAAATCATTGTAAGATCAGCATTTTTTCCCTTTCGAATCCCCCTTCTTCCTTCTTCTTTAGAATTCTAAAATATACCATTAGTGACTCGGGTTCAATTCTTGATAGCCTCAAATACAAAACAAAAAGAAGCCACATATTTGTTAATCCAATTTAGTACTATGTTACAACTCAGAAGCAACTACCAAAAAACAAAAATTTTGCAGTGCCTTTCTTATTATTTAGTGAAAAATTTAGTACATGTCTTCTCCTTCTTCACCATTATCATCATCACTATCCACTGCTTAAACTAATGATATTAAAATGAGATTAAAACTGTAGCTTCCCATAAAAAAGCAATCCTATTTCATGGTTGATCATCAAAGTTTTCCTTTTAAAAGCCAATTAAAAGATGATTGGCAAACAAATTAGAAATCCAAGCACCTAACAGCACAGATCAAATAAAATTTTAAAAAAATCAATAATGAAGGAGTTTCATTACCCATTTCAGTTGCTAGGGTTTATTCAACTATTAAAATAACAAGATTCAAAAAAGTAAAAATCACTTTCCTAGAAACTGACATATTTCTGGAATTCCTATACTTTCTCTCATCACCAAACAGGGGTAATACAAAGGTCTAAAAAAGCACTTCAAATTTGATCTGTAATTAAGGGATCAAATACCTAATACTCTGTTTGGTTGACGAGAAAATGAGGGAAAATCAAAGAAACTGTTTTAACATAATCCTGATTTTTCTTCCCAAGATTTTTTATGAACCAAAAAGGACCGCTAAAAACGAAGAGAGAAATAATAAACAGATCGATAATCAAAATACATACAATAATATTTCTCAAAAAATGTATCTGTACAAAAAAAAAAAGAAAATCAAACAGCGTTGAAGAATAGTAGGGTTACGTCTTTGGCTGATGATGATCGCTTGAGCCTCGCACTGGCAAAATGGGGAATAGAGTTATCCCAGGATAAGAGAGGAAAAGGCGTTGTTTGGCTAGTTTTTATTTTAATTGAGATTTAGATAAATTTAGAATTATTAAATTAACAAATTTTTTGGCAAAAAAAAAGTTAACAAATTTAATTAAAATTACACTTCACAAATAAATAATTCATTTATAAGGTTTTTAAATTTTTATTGTTAAAGAATAATGATTAGTAGTTAATTAATTTAAAAATTTTTCAAAAAATTTTAATACAAATAATAATCTTAATTGAAGAATAAATTTAACATGCCTAATGATGAAAGTATAAAAAAATAAGTTATAAAAATAAATCATACTCCATATTTAATATCAAATTATTGGATTTAGCTCAAATTAAATGTATCAGCTACTTAAATAATAGGATTTAAATTTTCTTTCAATAAAATTATAATAATTTATATAAAAATTATTATAATATTATAAAACATTAAACAAGAAAGCAAGGATTATGCCAAAAAAAATTCTAATTCTAATTATTGCCAAATGCCAATTTGAAAAAAAAAAAAAAAGACTTGATCAAATCGTAATAGAATTTGGATTCCACTCATTTCTATTATTTTTATTATAATTAAATATTTTATATTAAAAATATTAAATTTTAATGATAAAACTATACGACAACAATAAAATTTTTTCTCACAATTCCAATGAAGTATCAAGCAATTTAGTGACACTTGTTAAGAAAAAAAAAAAAAAAAAAGACTTGTTTTCAACCTTTATTATTAAAGGCAAAATACAGCAGCCAACTGACCGAACCTAAGACCTATTATTAAAGGCCAAATTAACTTTTTTTTTCTTAATTAGTTTTAAAAAGTCGAATTAAAAGGTATGCAAAACTAATTATTTTTACATCATTTTATAATTTAATGTATTATTAAAATTTTAATAAATTATCTTAAGATTTCACGAATAATTTTAAATTTATTTGATATCTTAATTGTATAAATAGAGAATATTTTTAATATATTGAATAATTGAAATTTTTATATTAAATAAATAATTAAATATTTTTAATTAATTCAAAATTTGATTTATATGAATAAAACATCATATGTATAACTAATAATCAAATAACTTTATCAAAAGGAATAGTATTATTGAAAAGTCTACGGTATATAGTTTTCCAAATTATATTATTACTCTAAAACAAATACTCCTAGTAAAAAAAATATTATAAAAATTAATTATAGATTTTTATTTTTATATAAAAAAGAAAAACAGAATAAAATGGCACGTGTCAGTATTGGAAGTGTCTTTATCGACTGGAATCTAGCCACTGTTTAGCTTAAGAACAACGAGAATGCCACGTATACGGCGGTAAAACCGAGGTTGCCTTCATTTTCAATTTCACGGTTAGTCAAATTTAGTACTAAGACGACTCAACCAGTTTTAATAAAAATTTAAGATTTTATTATTATTATTATTATTATTTATTTATCTCTTAATATTATATCGTAATGCAAATAGATAAGTCGATAAAAATAACAATATTATTGCCATGATCTATAAAAGAGACTTTCAATTTAAAACTAAAATAACAATTATACTTGCATTGATAAATATTCATAAAATTTTTTTTGTATTTTTATTTTAAAACGTATTAAAATTTATTTATTTTTTAAATGAATCATAGTATAAATAAAATAATCGAATAATAAAATATAAAATAATATAAAATATAATTTTTAAATAGTTAAAACCATCTATTTAATTTCATCATCGAATAGATCAAATCTCTCCGTACATTAAAAGCCAACACTTGTACAAATTCAGAAGTCAACCTCTCAAAACCTTGTTTATTTAACTCTAAATAATATAATAATACTATTAAAGCACTCACTTTTTGTTTTCCAGACTAATAAAATAATAATATTGTTATTTTCGTATCATTTTTAGCGAAAAAAAAAGCTGTAATTTTGACTTTATTGGTGATTCTTGTGACTGTCGTGTGTCCGTTATACCCAAGAAGAAAAACCCATGTTCTATTTTGCGTCTAGGCGGTCTCGAATCAAGTTGCTTTTTGTCTCTTCTTTTTTGACCATGATTAAGATATTATAGAGATTTGTTAGAGCTTCCAAGGAAGTGAATTCTTCATTGAGATCTGCAGCATTTCTTTGGGTTGGTGGGATTTCACTTTTCTGATTCTGGGCTCGTTTTAGAATTTTCCTTGGAGGACTATTCTTTCAGTTTAGTTTTATAGAGTTTCATGTAAGTTGAACTTCTTTGCTTGCTTTTATTTCAGTGTCTGTTGTTGTTTTGCTTTGACTAAGAATATTGGTGACAAGATGCTTTTCTTATGTATAATTTGGTTTCTTTTTTCCTTTCATTTTGTTGGTCTTAAATTATGAGGTTACATACATGAATGGTTTTGGATATGGAGCTGGCCTAACTGTTTTAGGTCGTTGTATTGCCATGGGGGAGTTTTTAATGGTTTTATGTTCTTGTTTTATAGCATTCCTATCAGCCGTGGTCCAGAAGTTCTTGCAGTTTTTTCTAAGTCAAAAGTCAATTGATTGTTTGCTTTGATTTAGTTTGTCTTTGATCTTATTTGAATAGATTATGTTTCCTTTGATTTAGTTTGTCTTTCATCTTATTTGAATAGATTTATGAGGCTTTCTGATTGTATAATCACATGGAGATCTTAATGTGTGAACTTAATGAACATCGTCTTTTACTTTTGCATATTCTGCAGAAGACTTTTGAACTCTTGGATATTAAAATAGAATCCAGTTTTGTTCATATTTTTGTGTTTTAGCTGTCATTAATTGTTTTGACTGATAATTTACTATCAAATACATGTGTGTTTAACATTGTAAAAAACTGAGAAGATCTTAACAAAATTTTGTTTTTGGTTGCAAGGTTTGTTGCTCGTTCAAGTGCTTGAGAGGGAGCTGGATGCTGTTTGCTTACAGATGTAAATATGGAAAAGAAGAAGGCGATCTCTCAATACAGAGAGAGGCTGGACAAGACGCTGTCATCTGCTGAACTGACCGATTCAGAGACGCTTAAAACCCTTGTCAAGAATCAAATTTTACAATATGCACAAGATGAGAAAGAAGGTAGAGTATTTGTTCCACTTTTACGGTTTATCCATTTAAGCGGCCTTGATATGTGCACTTGAAATCCCTCTACGCAATTACTTACTAAAATAGAGTTTTTATGAGTATATATTGTCAAATATTTTCTTCTAATTTCCTTTTTTTGTTCAAACAGAATTTAGTGAAAATTTATTGGACAAAAGGGCTCATGAAGTATCCAATTTTCTTGACATGTTAAGGAGTACTTCTATTGATGATCATCAGGTGTCAAAATCCAGTGAGACATCACATGGTGAATGGAAAGTATGATCTGTTAGCCAGATTCCCCGTAGTTCTCTTATATCAATGGCTTTATTAAGCATATCTGAGTGGAACAAACATTTTTTTATGTCCTAAATTGTGATTATTGTTCGCAAAAAATTCATAGCCAACTTTTTTTGACAGTTGAAGCATGACAATGAAGAGTTCCGAGTTATGTACCGTGAAGGACCTCATGGCACTCCTTTTCATACATTACTTGTTGAAGGCTATGTAGATGGGCCTTTGGATGTTTGTAAGTTCAGCTCATACTTTAATTATTTTTGAACTTCATCCTAAATTATGAGCAAAAGATTATGCAATTAATTTAAGATTTTTAAATACCAGTCATGATTGCATAAGAAACTTTTAAATGAGTTATACACTTCGTTGCAGGTTTATGTATCTCTTGGGAGTCAGTCCTCTATAAGAAATGGTGAGAATTGTTTCCATTGTTGCACTTGATTCCAACGTAGAATTAACATGCTATATATTGACTGGCAAATCTATGTAACCTGCAGACTTTCATTCTTTTTTTATCCTCCATTGAAATACTATGCTGTGTATCCATGACTTTGTAGTTGTGCGTGTTCTTGTTGCAGAATTTCTCCGTACTCTTCTATAGTTGTTTATTGGATCTGATCCCAAACCATGGTGCACTAGCAATAAAATTTCATTCGAAAAGTTTCTTTCTGTTTTTAGCTCTTATAACTGATGCCAGATTATCAAAAGTTGATGCTATTGTCTGAAAGTTGCCGCCGTGTTTTTGTTGCTTTTGTTCAACTTAGGATGGCTGAATTATTGTAAATCATAATGTTTTGTTGACATCTATTTCTAGTTTGTTATTGTCTGACTAATGCAATAAGTATGTCTATGTAAATACCCTCGTATAATTATAAATGAATAATAGGTGAGAATTTGACAGATGGATGGTGGAGGGGTTACTTGATGCGTAATAATAACATGCAGTAGATTTAAGATTTCATCCAATTTAAGTGAAAATGTGTACGCTTTCAACAATAATCTTCTTTTACTTTTTTCCAGGTGGCCTCAGTCTAGCTTTCCACCTTTCAAAGTAACTAGTTCCACCTGTTTGCAAAAGGTCCGAATTGGTGAACAGATATCTCTAGTCAGGTTTGTCAAGCCTAGAACTACAACAGTTTATTGAAATTTGTTTCCTTTTTTTAATACTATGTTGAAGTCTGTAATTGTAAAATCCTTACTTGTTTTTGTATTTTTGGAAGAAAGGGTGAAGGTTGCGTGGCCACTGTCTGCTAGGGAGGCTTTAGTACACTATTTTTTCTTTGAGTACTTTCAAGATGATCTGATTGTCATTCTTGTGAACACGGTAGTCAGTTCAAATACTTGAATATGGTTTCATCTCCTTTGCAATTTGCTTTCTTCCCAGATATCTGCAAGTTTATCTAAATATTTCTGTACTTCTGCTTTTAGGTCTCAGAAGTGAGCAGCATTGAAAAAGCAACTCATGGATTTACTAATGATGGAATTCCTGAAGCAAAGGATGTTGTAAGGATTGATGTAGTTGGAGGCTTTGCTTTGCAGAAGGTGAACAATGAAAGAAGCTACTTTAGGTGAGTTATAATACGTTAAGTTGTCATATGAAAATAGGAAAGTAAATGTTGCCGAATGCATTTCAAGGAGAGAAAAAGTCAAATGATTTAGGTCCACGGTACAAGAACCGAATGAGTTTTACCGGCAAAGATAGCAGACACCTTCTATAATTATAACTCTGCAACTTGTTGTCACTTGAAATCTGAACTGGTCATGTTTTTGAAGCTTATTTTTCAAATATCCTAAAACTCGACTAGCAGACATCAATTGGAGATCTTCATATATTTGGAGTTGGCATTGGCTAAATACTGGTTTTCTGATGATTCCATTTGATCAGAGTTGTGATTAGGAGAGTCTGAGTTAGGGATGATTGGGTCTACCAGGGCAATTGGTCTAACTGTATTACGTAACCAGTTTTTGTCCTGTTTGGTGATTATATAGTTGCAATCATAAGGATTTGGGGATTTATTTCAAACAGCTGTATTATTTTTCCTTAACTTGTCTTAGGTGGCATTAAGGCTTTGCTTGATGGTAAGAATGAAAAGCTTATTAATCTAATAGTTAAGCTAGAAAGTGGGAAAATGGTTACGAATTTTAACCATTGGATTAACAAGTTTTTCATTCTTTCTACCAAGCAACCTAAGTGTCAAATAGGCATTACAAAGTATTTTCTTTCTGACATTGTAGTCAGTTGGGGAATTAGGAGGCAAGAAAGAGGGAAAGAAACTGTCAATAGATACCATAAGGACAATAGCAATTATGGCTGTAAAAACTGTCCGTAGAACCTTTTGAAAGTTATATTTACTCTTCTCATTTTCTTCCTTTTCTCCTCTAAATATTAAAATGTTGTTAATTTTGTAGGACAATAGCAAATATGGATATGAAGCTGGATTTTGTTCCTCCATCCCTTATAAACTTTATCTCAAGGCAGCTTATGGGAAATGGTTTCAGACTCTATCAAAAGGTCACACATTCTTCTGACATGAGATCTTAATTCCCACAAGTATCCAGTTTAAGAATTTTTGCTTTTTAAATGCTACCAATAAGTGTAACTGATTTGGCTTGTCAAAGTATGTAATGGAATTACTGGTATAGATGGATCCAACTGATTATTTATCTTAAAAGGTTCCATGCTGAGGACTTCTGCATTAGGAACTTCATATTTCGTGATGCGGATTATTACTATCCCACCAATTAGTCTCTCACATTTTTCCATTTTACAATGCTTACAGACTGTGGCTTCTGTGTCTAATTGTGATGAAGATTATAGCAAGGCCTTGGGAGACCCTTTGTTTGGTCTAATACGTGAAGCTCTTTACTCCAGTAAGAAATCAGGTGAAATTCTTGAAGTACAAGAGCCCAAAAGTGAAGCTCACCTTTTGCCTAATGAGAATTTAATCGAAGGCACACAAGATGACACGCTCCATACAGAACAGAAGGTTCGTGCTTGTGACAATGCTGGTGAATCTCCACTGAAGAAAACACAAGACACAAAGAGAAAAACTTTTGGTGAAATTGAGGAAGAAGAAAGTGAAGTGAATACAGGCCTGGAGGAGGGCATTAAGGCTGCAAATCAACCTTCAACCAATAAATTCGCAGATACACATGGTGTAAATGCTAAAAAAGGGATTTCTATTCGTCCAGAGGTGGAAGAAGCTCTAGGAACGCTGGAGAAGGCCATTTCAAAAATACAGCAATACAGACATAACGCCCAAAGCAGATCTTCTAGTTTCTCTGATGAAGAAGCTCTATATTTGGAAGAGGGTGCCGTAAAGGACTCAACTTATTCTGCAGAAGACAATGTTTGTTCAAAAGTTGAGGTTGGTCTTGAAGCTGCCTCCAAAAAGTTTTCGGAGAATCTGGAGATGACCTCGGATGACTCCAGGAATGGCAGTGACATTAATGACACAAGGTAACCATGTTAAGATATTTTCACATATTCTTTTAATACATTCAAGTCTATGCCCTGAAATCTAAATCTTAATTCATATCCTTATTTAATCAAGTTGAGGGAACTGGGGAGAATGGAAATGTTATTTCAATGGAAAAATGGTAGGGACTAAAGTCCCACTCTTCCTTTTGCCTTTCCAATCGTTCCCCTCTTTTCTTGTCAACCAAATTATACTTGCAAATGATTGGGTTTATTTGTTGATCTATGGATGTACTGCAGGTCTGCAGGATCAAATTCTCTTTTGAGGGAAGTTAACCATAATCAAGTAATACAGGCATCACCTCAGCAGAATGTATCAGTACCAACCGAGACAAACCATGTTGCTTTGAATTCCTATGAAAATGGAACCATCAAGGCAAATAGGTACCATGAAAATGGTCTAAATGATGTGAAAAAGTTGAGTAACTGGAGAAAGCATAGGTTCTGTTGCTTCAGCTTCTATTCTGGGTAACCGATGCCTCAACCCCGAAAAAATATCTAGCTTGCTGATGGAAGTTGAACCTCAGCAACAAAACAAAAGACTTGAGAAAGGATTTTGTAACATCTTATACAAAAATAACCCCATTATGTAATGAAATATGTGTACCATAGTCTTTATTTTCTCTTAACAACGATCCATCCATTACTTCTTTCTTTCTTTTTCTTTGGTAGAGATGTTTAAGTGCATAATGCATTGCCTATTATTGATTATAGTTGTAATCCAAAATACTATTAATAAGTTTAAATAACAAAATTTCTTGGTTTATTCCATTTATAGAATCACATTGAGCATGCAAGTAAGAAAATGCTATTATAAATAATGGTCCTGATCTTTGACACATGAGATTCACTAATCATTTGATTTATGTATGGATATGATTATGAATAAAAAAGGTGTAATTTGATTGTTGCTTTTATGCTTTACTTTTTCTTTATTTACCTTTTATTTTTTCAAAAATTATTATAATGTAAAAGGCTAAAATAATAATAAAAAAACTTTTTATCACTTTATTTAAGATAATTTTAGGTAGTTTTACTACATTCAAATAAACTTTTAATTTTTAATTTACATCCTGAATAAATTTTAACTTTTAATTTATATTCAAATAAATTTTTAATCTTTAATTTGTATATAAATAAATTTTTAATATAAATTAATATTTTATTTGAAATAAGAATTTATTTAAATATAAATAAAAAATAAAAACTTATTTTAATATAATAAAATATAAAAATTTATTTAAAAAATAAAATAATTTAAAATAATTTAAATATTTTAGCCCAAACTAAAATTTTATTAGAAAGGGTGGGATAAAGTATGTTTTACATTCAACTCCCTTTTTTTTTTTTCAAAAAATATTACTTTTAATTAATTTTCAAAACCTTATAATATTCAAGATTAAATTAATTTTCAAAGCCTTTTATTTTATCCTGCGTACTATAAAATAGCCTCTATTGTAATTTACTTTCAATATATTTTAGATAACAAAATTTTAATTATTTAAACATGTAAAAGATTTTTTTAATTATTCAAAAATGTAAAAAAAAAAAAAGAAAAGAAAAGAAAACGGCCTCTTAACTCTAGCTTATATTCTTCGGAAAAAAAAATAAAATAAAAAAAACCTTTGGCTAGAAGCAGAGAAGAAAAAATGTACAAGACAAGGAAGCTGTGGACTCCAGTCTCCACCGTTATACGCAGAGCTCGTCCAACGACATGTCGTTTGACTCCTTACTCTCCTAATTCACAAATTCAATCTTTACCCTCTCAGCTCGAAACTTCTTCGAGGGTTCCTCCACGCTACGGTTCCCATTTTCTCGCAAATTTAAAAATTTCCTCGAAAACTTACTGCTCGCAGCCCGCCGTAAAAATTGATACTACAACAAAAAGGTGCTGGAACTGCGATGCCTTCGCCGATGGAACGGCGCCGTTCTTGTATTGCGATTTCTGCCGGAGCATTCAACCCGTTGATTTTTCCATCGATTACTTTCAGATTTTTGGACTGTAAGTATCTTTTCCGCTAATACAAAAAAAAAAAAAATTGTTTCCTGTGTTGATTCTATAACTTTTTTATTTTAATTTTTAACAGAGAAAAAGGTTATGAAATTGAGGTTGATGGTTTGGAAGGGAAGTATAAGGATTGGCAGAAAAAATTGCATCCTGATCTTGTTCATTCAAAATCCGAGGTATGTTCATCCGAAACAAATGATTTGTTTTTGAAATTCGTATTTATTTTTCCGTTATAATTATTTTGTGAATCTGTTAGAAAGAGAGAGAATATGCTGCTGAACAATCCGCACGTGTTATCGATGCATACCGTACACTTAGCAAGCCCTTGTCTAGGGCAATATACGCTGTGAGTGTTTGTTAAATATTAAGTAATGCACAGTTATATGGTTTCTGATGTTTTATAATCGTTCTGTTGTTTTCATTTACTCAAAGTGATTATTTTGTGTAGAAAATACAATCAAGTTGTTTTAGATTGAGTAGTGTCAGTTTGATTGAGAAAAGCTGTAGGATACAACCTTAGATTGAATACACTTGTTGTTGAATCTTTGTTTTTTAACTTTAATCAGTGGGTTGATGCACGTGCATTTGGTTCATGGACCAATTGATTTGGGTTATGTTAAAAGAAAGTAGATTTTCTTGATCATGCTTTCCTTCAGACGCTTCTCTTTTATTTCTTCTTTATTTTGCTTTTCTCTATATTAATTTTCTGGTATTTGAATTTTTTGTGAACTTGAGATTTGCCGTTTTCATTAACAGTTGAGGCTTGAAGGAGTAGATGTTGATGAAGAACAGACAGTTTCAGATCCAGAGTTGCTCACTGAGGTAATTGACACATTTTTGAATATTCATTCTTTCATTCTTAAATGTTTTAACTTTCCTTTGTTGCCTTTTTTCTTTTAAATAATCTATTTCTGAATTTCTATTTATACAGATTATGGAAATTAGGGAAGCTGTAGAAGAGGCTCCAGATTCACACACTCTAAATCAGATTCAATCTGAGGTATGATTAACAGATAAAAGAGCTCTCAAGCTTCACTCGTGACTTGTGAGAATATAGTAGTTATTTCTGCATGAGACAATCACGATGTTTCTCCCTAGCTATCACTTTGATTGTTCATTTTTAAGCAAGGGCTGACTGCAGTTACCTAAATGGCAATTATACGTAGTCTGTATGTTTGAAGCTGTAATATTTTTGGACTGCTAGAGGTAGAGTGGGAGATGATGACTAGTCAACAATCTTGAATGCTATACATTAAACTCATTGGGTTATTTAGGTTTCCCGTATAGAACTGCTGCCTACAACTGCCCCAGCACATGCAAAAGTTGCTTAAATTCTAGAAACTTTGGTGTTCTTTTCCAATTTAAGTTGTGCTACCTACACATAAGGAAATGTTTGATCCAAATCTTTAAGGAAATAAAAGAAGCCGTAGTGTACTATGTTGGTGTACTGCATAGGAATGCTGCCTAAAACTGGGAGATCTTACCATTTACAACCTTCATTTGCTTAAACTCTATAAGTGAAGCTTGGTGTTTGAATATTTGCTGTCCCAATTCAAGTGCTGCTTCATTGAAAATTTGTATACAGTAACAATTTTTACCAAACATGTGTCATTTCTTTTTTGTCCCTTGCAGATGAAGGAGAAATTGGAAGAATCGTCTAACTCCTTTGCAAATGCATATCAAAGCAGGAATTTTGATGAAGCTGTGACTTGTATCCAGAGGATGACTTACTATCAGCGTGCAAGTGAAGAAATTACGAAGAAGCTTTGATGATTCATTATATGCAGGGGTTGTTGTCTGTGTCTAAAGTTATATTATGTCTACTTATTAAGAAGGATATGTTAAAGAAATCTCGGTTCTGGGACAAAATATCTCTTCAATGTTTTGCATCCGATCTTTCCATAATAACTGACCGATTATTTAGGTGATCATGAGATCCAAGATTGAGTTATCGCTTTGGGCTTTGGTTATGAATCTGATATATGGTTTGAAATTTTGGGTCTTATCTTAGTAAACCACCAAGTTCTAAGTTTTTTCTGGAACACTTCTAAATCATTCATCTTAATTTCAAGGATCATGCTGCTCTAGCAATGTCACAATGGAGTCAACAAACTTAAAGATTGAGGAGATGATAACTTAACAGCGTATGTGAGTAAATTTTATTTTAGTGGAGAGAACTTGAAAGTTTCAATATGCTCCACCTCTGTTTCTGTCTTGTGTTTGCTAGTTGATATGCATCCTTTTATAATTGTAAAAAAATACACTGTTGCCACACTTGATCATTGGCTACTGGATCTAATCTTGATTTAAGTTTGATCATTGCCTACTGGATCTAATCTTGATTTAAGTTTAAAAGGTCTGATTATTAATCCTTTGCTCCCATCATCTTGCCTGAAGTAGACTGCTTATAACCACAGGTTGATTACAAGTTTTATCTTAAACCAGAGTATATGCTACCATTTAGAATCGGTTCTTAGCAGCAAATTTCCAACTCTTTTACATAATGATAATTGTCGTTGGACAGTCATTCATTTGTTTCACTGCTCCTTTCTAACAGTTTAGTTGGATAATTGACCCTTTATGTTTGATCTTTGATGGATCTCTTTCATTTTTTCAGGTATAATTTGATTGAACATCTGGTTGAAGTTGAAGACTCCGTGATACTATGGAAGTTAAAACACACCGGAAGAAAATAAAAAATAAAGGCCCAAACCTTGGGTGATAAATTGCTATATCTTTTGTTAATGTTCTCCTGAGATTTTGAGTTTCTTTATTTTTCGGTGATTCAGTCATCCTGGAAGCTTGAACAGCTATCTGCAAACCATTGGATTTCAAGTTCTAATCTTCTTCCAGGTTATTTATTTTAGCGAAATATGAATCGAACCTATGGGAAAGAAAATTAAATAAATAATTTAAATGATATGATTAACAAGAATAAAGGGGAAAAGAATCATGTTAAAAACTTGCGCTCACATTTTAGAGCAGATTTTTGTTGTAATACAGTTTGAGCTAAATCTTGCTTACCTTCTCTGTTCAGTCCAAAAAATACTGTTCGGAAATTGACAGTACTAGGAACGATCCCTGAGTTTCGCATTTCGGATAAAAGCTGCATCGCTTCTTCGGATCTACTTGCTTCACAAAGACAGGCAATGAACATTGAGTAAGTCTTAAAATCAGGCTTGGGTCCCTTCAGCCTCATGTGACGGAAGACATTCCAGGCATCGACAACCTTTCCCATGTTCATGTAGCCACGAATCATTGCAGAATAAGTAACAATAGTTGGCTGACAACCCTCCTTTTCCATTTTTGCGAAAATCCCCAATGCGCTTTCCATCTGCCTCTCCTTGAAGAAATGAACTATCAAGGATGTGTAAACATGGACAGTTGGATGCATGCCAGCCTGCTTCATTGAATCCACCTTAGCCATTGCTTGTTCTAATCGACCCTTTCCTAGTAGTCCATGGACAAGGCTTCCATAAACATACTGATCCAATGTGGATCGTTCTGTTCCAACGTCATCTAATATTTCTAAAGCTTCTTCCAGTCTCCCTGCTCGACAAAGTGCCCTAATATACAGGGAATAACTAAGTGGAACTGTGAATCCAATCCTACGGAGATAATCTGTGCAGCTTCTAGCTTCCGAGAGGTTGCCAACTTCACATAAACAAGTAAGATATCTTTCCAGTAACTCTTTGTCGGGGGTATATCCAGCACGGATCATTTCTTGGAATATTTTAATGGCTTCATCTACATTCCTGCCTTTCTTCCCGCAGAGACATATAATCAAATACTTGTAGGTACTCGCAGTTGGATTATAACCATCAGTCTTCATCTCAGTAAAAGTCCTCAAAGCAATTTGTGTTAGACCTGTTCGACCATATTGCATTATCATGATTGCCCATGCATCCGGTGATAGACAACCTCTCCTTCTCATTTCATAGAAGAGCCTTCTCATGTTTTTGAAATCTTTCCCGCATCCCGAGATTTTTATAGCCATGTTGTACGTTTCTGAAGTGTGCCAATAATCAACTTGCTTTCCTACCCATGAAAAGAAATTTAGAGCAATTTTACCATGCGAAGTGCTCTTTCGCAATATTTCCACAACAAGTTCTGGTGTAAACTTAACGGTGCATCTCTCCAGAGCTTCTTCAATGATGCACCAGTCATTTGAGGATGATAATATTTTATAAACTTCTTCCAGGGCGTGCTCGTTATAAGCCTTTGAAAGGGGCTGTCCCAGGTGACAATCTGTCCTCTCAGACTCTGAATGGTTATGGTCCAACTCCAAAAGGAGCTCCTGTCCTTTGAAGCCATTGTTGTTCGATACCTCACTAGCTTCTGAATGAAGATTACACATTCTCTGCATCTGCTTTACTTTTTCAACATTACCCATATCTCCCTTCCTCTCCATGCAAGATATAACCCAATGAAATATCTCATCTCGAATCCCTATCTTTGCCTCCTGCATTTTGCTCAAAGCCCGAAAAGTTTCATCTGTCTTTGCAACTTTACAAAGCTCCTTAATGAATATTGAATATGTTCTCCAAGTGGGTCTGATGCCCCTATCCTCCATACTATTGAACACTTTCCATGCTTCAGATATATGGTTTTGGGAAACATGACCTGCAACCATGGCCATGAGTGCAACACTATCAGGCTCAACCCCTTTCTCTAGCATCTCATTGTATAAGTCACAGCCTTTCTGATACTCATTCAATTTAAAGAGGCGTTGTATTAGGTCTGTATAAGTAGAAACTGTTGGTAAGTACCCAGATAGCTTCATGCTTTTGAAAAGATCAAATGCCTTAGAAATATCATTTCTTCTCAAGTACCCATTGATGATAAACTCATAAACCTTCTCACTGACCAGTTGTCTTCTCTTCATAATATTAACAATTTCTAAAGCATCAGCAATCCTATCAGCCCTGCACAATCCTTTGACCAGAATCTCAAAATAATGAGGGTCCAAAGACAAATCTTTTTCCTTAAGGTCACGAATCAGTTCTAAAGCTTCCCTGATTTTTCCAGAAATACAGAAACTCTTCAATACATAACCATATGCTTCCTGCTCTGGAACCTGAGAGACCCTCATCATGTTATCAGCTACCAAGTGAACAGCAGCAATATCTCCTGATTTAGCTACACAATTCAGTAACATCTTGTACAAATTCAAATCAAGGCTCATTTCCATCTCAATCATCTCCTTGTAAAACTCTATTGCAATGTCACCTTTTTCAGCGTTGCAAAGTGCACGTATCATCATTCTGTAAGCCACTTCATCAGGTTCGCAACCATATTTCTTCATTTTTTCAAAGACTTCCAGCGCTTTCCCAATCAACTTTGACTTCCCATATTGTGAGATAAGAATTGTCCAAGTCTTGATATCTTTCTTACAAGATTTCTCGTCCATTTCCTCCAATAGCATCTCAAGCAGCCCATATTCTTTAGCCTCCCCACTTATATACAGCATGGTATTAAAAGTCTCAGTTGTATAACAAAACCCTTTTCTAAGCTTCAGCCAGTTGAAGAATCTAAAAGCTAAATGAGGCACTTTAAAGCACCTTTTCAACACTTTTTCAACAATCTCTGGTTCGAATGAAAACCCTGAATTTTCTAACTGCTCCTCCATGGAAACCAAGGCATTTTCAGCTCTAACTATCTTAGTTATCTCATGAACCACTGCACTAACATCAAATTCAACTGAATTTCCCATCTGGGTATTCTCCTCCTGTTCCACCAATTTAATCTTCTCCTGGGCATTTTGACAAACAGCTGGCCTTCTACACAATGATTCTTCTATAAACTCAAGCTCCCTCGCATTGGTTTGTGGGGATATTGAAAATCCAGATGGGGTTTCATCCGAGGTAACGTTAACAACTCCTAAAATGTCAGTTATTTCATGGAAGAGTGAGGGTATGCTACATGTTTCAGCTTGGTTCTTCAAGTTGGTTTGTGGGGTTTTCTTCGTTTGTGGAGGCTTGGATGATTTGGAGAGTGTTGAAAAACGAAAAGGGAGAAGCTTAAGTCTAGAGAAGTGGAGGCGAAAAAGGTTGGTCCTCGATTCTGGATGAAAGGACCGGAATCTGATCAAGTATCTCATTTTCAAGCAAGTCTCTCCTCTACTTCTGTTTCGTATACGTCGGAGCTCAAACTCATTTAGTGTTCAAATGCAAAGCTGAGTACTTTACTTCGGGTCAATTTCTTCAGCATATTGGACAGTCCACAAATGGGCATTGACACTGTAATGGTACATTCGGATGTAGGATGAAATTATTTTTTATGAGATTAAAAGTAATAGTGATAATAAAATTAATTATTATAATAGTTAATAAAATTAAATATTAATAATGAAATATATATTTGAATGTAAATATAATAATGATAATGTCACTATTTCGTACATGCATGCATATTTGTCTCCACCAAATTAATGATGCTTCAAGATGGATGAAATACAAATATCTAATTCATTTATATGTTCGTTTAACTTATTCTGTAACTGTAATGATCGTAAATTAATAATAAATTTTAAATTTTTTTTTAGAGGTGTTCACTTATAATATATATAAAAAATTATGATAAAATTTATCAATTTTGTTGATGAAAATGATATTTTTCCTTCAAATTTTTTTATTTTTCAATCTTTGGGGTGTCTAACAAAGATTTCAACATAAATTTTGAATTGGAATATATAAAGTTATGTTGAATCAAATGCTATAATATATATTATAAAATTACATTAATAACAATCAATTTTACAGTACAAAACTATAAGTTTAAAGCTCATTTTCAGATCAACTACTAATGATACAATATTGTAATTTTGATAAAAAATCAAGTTAAGCTCAAATAATTCACATTTAATTTGATTTATTCACACTTTAGAGGGTGCTACATGTCATGAAAGAAATAATATCAATGAAAATAATATTAATACTCAGTAAAGCAAGTCTTGTTATTATTATTATAATAATATATATTCATATTATCTTTTTGTCCTTGAAAGTTTAAATTTTGATTATTGATATTAAGAATATAATATTTTTTTAATAGATTATATAACTACTGGTCATCTGTTTTTTTCATTTTAATAAATATATAAATTTTCAACAAATAAAATATTGAATTTTTAATTTTAATAATTAAAATTCAATCCTTAACCCAAATAAACGGTTTTAAAAAAAAATGGATTTCAATTCTTAAAAATAAAAAATTGAAATAACAAATGTCAATCGTTGGACCAATACTGATATTCAAATATCAACTATTTGGGTTCTTCAACCGTTCAGGTCATATTATATTTGGATTCACATTCGTCTCACAAAAACCTCAGACCGGCTCATTCCCCGAAATGTTTTAAGAACATTGCTGTCAATTTGTGATTGGTTTACGATCATCTCTACGTGCCGTCGGGAAACTTTATCACTATCACCGAAACATAACGCCCATGAAATTTTATTTTCACATCTAACAGCAAGTAATAATCCCAAAAAAGAGAGTAAAAAGAAAAATGGGTTGGTGTGGAAAGACGAACCAAACGATGCCGTGGAATCAACCGTTCGCGACGGCGATCGATGCTCTACCAGAAAGGTGGTGCAATCCAACTGTAAGACCGAAGAAGTCGAACCCGGAAAGTTCGTTCGAAAGTGCGAGAAAACCGAAAAAGTTCTCAGAGAATGCATTGGGAGGTAAATTAATTAAACAGTTAATTTTTTTTTTTACACTTTTTTATTTGCTTATTTACCCTAACTAATTTTCAACATAAATTTTTTGCTCGTAGAATATAAATAAATAAAAATGGTAGCAAAGTTGATTGCTTTTAATTAGGAAAAACTTGAATTTAACTAAATGTTTGACTTCAATTGAACACGCATAATTGTAATTATATACATGTTTTAAAAGTTAAATTTTCGTTTCAATTTCTTTGTAATTTTGTTGGATCAGAGAAAGAGAAGGAATTGTTTATAGGTTATGATAATATGATTATAATATTTGATTACGGTGTATTTTTTCTCTTGGTCCGATCAGTTATTGTTTCAACTCTCAAAACTAGCCCATTTTCACACTTAACTGGTTGCGTTTTTTATGGTTGGTGTTCTGATTCTTTGAGTAAAGATCGTGAAAATGCTTGAACAGGTATAGCTAACTTTTCTCTAACAAATGCAACATGAACCATCTAATGACTTTCTTTGGGAGAATGTTAGTACTTTTGCTCTCCTTCCAGCTTTTTCATCTATGGAATGGAGGAGATGAAAAAAAGGTAGCAATAAACGATGAAATTTGAAGCGTATGACATGTTAATATCTGGAAGAAAATATAAAGATGGTTTGACTACCATGTTTAGGAACAAACTTTTATTGGGTGAAGAGAGGAAGGGGATGTTGAGATAATGGTATATTTTTATGTCCAGCAAACTGAGCTGTTTTTAGTTCAGTAGAAAATGGAATAAAATTGAAAATAACTTTATTTTCACTATTTAATACGTATATGCATGTGTCTCCACCAAATTAATGGTGCTTCAAGATGGATGAAATACAAATATCTGATTCCTTTATCCGTTCATTTGAATTATTTTGTGATGACCCTATATTAGTGGTGGACACAAGATTTTTTTCTAGGGGTGTCCACTTATAATATATATAAATTTTTTTAATGGATTTATCAATTGTGTTGATGAAAAGGGTGTTTTTTCTTTAAATTTTCTTATTTTTCAATCAAGGAAAATTTTCCTTCAATTTTTTTAATTTTCAATATTTGGGGAGTGTCCATGGATACCCTTTGACAAAGAGTGGATCTGCCCCTGCCGTAGATGCTATTAGTTCATGTGCACTATGTTTCCTTCTTCTCAAAGTCGTTCTTGCACAATTCATGCAATGATTTAGTATTATTTGCGCTGCTGCAAAGCTATGGTGGAAATGGCTAATATCTTTTTTTGTTTGGTACAAATGGTTAATATCCTTTTGAAGTGGTCTATTCTGTCATTTATGTTTGGAATTGTATACAGGTAATTATAATGTTCATTGCACCTTTTTCATTCCCCCTTTAGCCGATCACTGTATGTGATTTGTCACTACATTTTTCTGTATGTTTAATCTAGGCCTGTTGAGGTGCTACAATTCAACAAAGAGTATACTGAGGATGATGTCACAGAGCAAGTGCTAAAAGGGAATTTCTCGTTAGGATCAGATGTGGAAGGTCCATTTGATTTTCCCGGACTACGTAGTGACATGGAGGCAATTGAACGCCACTTCTTTGGTGGAGTTAACCGTTTCTTTGATGCTGCTGAGGAGATGCAAAATAGTTTTTTTGATGCTTTTGGAGATTTTTATTGCAGGGGATCTTCATCACCACCATCAATAAGGCGAGGAATCCCCATTGAAGGTCATCCGCAGAAGGAAGCCTCTGCTAAACCTGATGAATCTGGGCATCTTGATTTGTCTGGTTTCACTAAAGATGTTTGAAGTCTTTTCTAGGAGCCAGCTTCCTGTTTTCTTCAATTTTCTTCTTTAGAATATAATGTAGGGAAACTTGTTATACCTATCAGACTGAATGCCAGCTTTTTGAATGCTTGGTGACTAGTATTTTGGGTTTCCGAACATATGTGCATGTCAGAGAAGTGGTATTTTGCGGTTTGCTGTTCCATGTGTTGATATGGGATCGTTTCAGATGATTTGTTGTGAATTGTATTCCTGAACTTATAATACTTCAAAAATTGAAAAGACAAAGCTGCAGCAGTGGGAGAAAATTCTATGTCCAAATTGAAGTGTATGAAGGTGATTTGATCTTCTCAACAGACTCAGTTCAAGGACTAGCAGTAGGGTTGAAAAATATCAGTCGATTTGGGCTTGAAGTTTTCCTTATAATCTTTGCAATGTCTGCCTGCCAAAGAAGTGAAGTTGTAAAAGGCTTATATCAAAGAAAGACTTCTTTGGGATTGTAATTTCCAACCTATGCTTAGCATTACTGATCTTTGACCAACTAAGCCACTTATTACATTTATAAAGCACCCATAGTTATGGCAGTGATGGTACATTTTCTGCAGATTTCTTTGGTTCATTTTGGTTTTAGTTGTAATTCTATACTTTGTATTTAATCCACAAGTCAATAGAAACATATTTATAGGATAATTTTTCTTTCTCTCTTTATTTTCTCAACAACTAAAATTTTTGAAAGCTAATGCGTTTGATGATTTCACATAAACCCTGTTTTTTGTTTGTTTTAAAGGTGTTGCATAGCCTATTCAAACAAAAAAAAATTTTTCTTTTGTTTGTGATGGGGAGATGTCACAGCCAGAAGACTTTCATTTAAAAAAAAAAATTCAATTACATAATTAAGCAAGGGAGAAAAATTTTCAGCTGTCGATCACCATGTGAGCCAACGATCATGATGTGATAAGCGCTTGAAAGTTGAAACCTCTCTGGTCCTCAGCTACACCTAATCCGAACCCAGTTAAAGGCATTAAAAATTGAAGCATTCTAACGGAAAAACCTGCCATTTTCCTTTTTTTTTTCACTTTCCTTTCATTTTCTTTCCCTGTTGAATGGGGAAAGAAAACAAAAACACACAGAAAGCAGAAAAATCAACACTCCATTTTTTCTTTGATTTATACAAATTAATGAAAACCCTAATAAATGAAATTTTTTCTCATATATGTAAACCTCAAATCCTATCTCACAAAGAAATATCTTTTTTTTTTCTTCATTTCTCTTGCTTTTATTTCATTTGGTTTAATCATTTTACTGTTATATTTTCCATTGTTTATGATTTCAAATCATGGTTTTGACATAAAATTGTCAATTGTGGTTGTTTATTTATATTGGGTTCTTGGAAATTTCTTCTTCTTCTTTTTTTTTTTTAATGATCATTGATCATTGTATTTATGTAGGAAGTTTTTCCCATTGAAGGGTATATTAGAAGGCCTTTAAAGATTCCAATTTTGTGCTTTTGGAATTGTTTTTGAGGGATAATTCTTCTCTTCGATGCATTACATTGATCATTGAATCATTGGTGCTGGTTGCATTGTGTTTCTTTTATTTTTTTTGGTGAAGGTGAAGGGGTTGTATAGATTGGCTAAAACTCCATCTTTTTGATGCTATCTTTTAAAAAATGAGCAACATTTGGGGACAGAAGAAATGGGGTTATAGCATTTTGGTAATTTTAGAATTTCTTTGTATGTATATGTAAGAAACGGTGTTAGAATTGAGAGTGGTTTCGGATGGGAAATATTTGTATCTCATTAGGGAAAGTTGGACTCTTTCAAACAATCTCAAATACCCTGTGGTGGTCTCGACCAGCTGAAGTTGAAAATGAGGATAAAAAACAAATTGCCAATGAAGCTGATCAGTCTGAAAATAAAGAGGCAGAAGCTGCATCTGTTCGAGACCAGCCCCCGGAAGAAATGAAGATTGTCAGGGAAGAGACAGGAACGGAACAACTAGGGGAATCTAAAGAAGAGATCCAAAGACAACAATCAAGGTCTCACCCTCAAAGACTTAACTCCAAGCCATCACAGCTAGCAGCATATAACAAGGAAGAGGCTAAGGTTGAGCCTGGAAAACCCCGGAGGCCCCATAATGTTAAGAGACAGTCATGTGCAGGACTAAAGGTAGAGTCAGTGTTACAAACCAAAACAGGTCATTTGAAGGAATACTATAACTTGGGGAGGAAACTAGGGCATGGTCAGTTTGGGACAACTTTTCTTTGTGTGGAGAAAGGTACCGGAAAGGAGTTTGCTTGTAAATCTATTGCCAAAAGGAAACTGATGACTCTAGAAGATGTTGACGATGTTAGGAGGGAAATTCAGATAATGCATCACTTGGCAGGGCACCCTAATGTAATCTCCATCAAAGGGGCTTATGAGGATTCTGTGGCCGTTCATGTTGTCATGGAGTTGTGTGGAGGGGGAGAACTTTTTGATAGAATTGTAAAGAGAGGGCATTATACTGAAAGAAAGGCAGCTGAACTAGCAAGGATCATAGTTGGTGTTATAGAAGCCTGCCACTCCATGGGAGTAATGCATAGGGATCTTAAGCCGGAAAATTTTCTTTTTGTTAATGAGGAGGAGGATTCACCCCTTAAAGCCATTGATTTTGGATTATCAATATTCTTCAAGCCTGGTATGTTCAAATTTCTTCTCTTTTGGGCATTTTTTTGTTTCTGCATTTCTTTGACTTAAATCTCAATTGCTGTTATGCATTGTTGTAAACGTACGTATGTGCAAAATTCATGTTGAATTTAAAAGCTTAAGAATGATTCTCAAATTTTCCCTTTTTTGGTTATAATTCAATTTTATTTTCAAAGTCAAGGAACTTGAAATACTATTAATTGGTATAATTTGAGCAATTATATTTAAATTGATTTAACACTTTTAAGTGATGTACTCATTTTCAATTAGATATATAAAATATAAATAGTTGGAAACAAAACAAATAGTGACTTATCAAAGATAAAAACCAAATGAAATTTTAAATTCTTTTAGGTTATAAAATTTGTATATGATGTTCAGGATTGGATGCAGACTGCAGTACATTTTTATGTTCAATGGATGTTAGTTATATGTTATAAATCCGTTTCATTTATAAGATTAAAAAAAAAATTTAGAGACTTCTCCACAATGTTGTGAAGCTGTCTGTGCAATCAGAAATGGTGTAGCTTTCTTACTGAAGGTCTTAAAATTTCAGGGGATATCTTATCTGATGTGGTTGGAAGCCCATACTATGTTGCACCTGAAGTTTTGCGAAAGCGTTATGGTCCAGAAGCAGATGTGTGGAGTGCTGGGGTGATCATTTACATTCTCTTAAGTGGGGTGCCTCCTTTTTGGGGTGGTAAGAGTTCATCAGATTAGATGTCATTTCTCTTATTGAAAATTTTAAGATAGTATCTGATTTGAACTCTGCACTTTGAGCATTTTTGTGGTTAACAATTGGTCTATATGTGCTTTTTCATATAGAAACTGAAAAAGAAATATTTGATGAGGTTTTACACGGTGATCTTGACTTCACATCTGATCCCTGGCCTAGTATCTCAGAAAGTGCAAAAGATCTAGTGACAAAATTGCTTGTCAGAGATGCCAAAAAGCGGATAACTGCGTATGAAGTACTAAGTAAGTCTCTTGTACTATGTAAGCTGGGATCGATGAGTATTAGAGAACTCAGATGTTGATAACATGACTGTGGCGTTTTGAATCCCGATCCTTTTCATGTATTTAGTTGGTTATTAATAGCTTTGGGTCATCTGGCAGGCCATCATTTCATTTGTTACTAATCCAAATTGTGATATTTGTTCATAATTGCTATGGGAGAGTTGTTATCAAGGATCATATCATACAGTTTGGTTTTTATAAAGACAAAATGTAAAAGAATATTAATTATCAGGATTCTAAGAATATTGGCCTAAGCTGGATGACTCTTTGCTGTTTGACTATGGAATTTGAGGAATTTGCTAATTTTATTTTGGTTCCTTTCAGGCCACCCTTGGGTTCAGGTTGATGGGGTGGCTCCTGACAAGCCACTTGATTCTGCAGTCTTAAGCCGAATGAAGCAGTTTTCTGCAATGGACAAGCTTAAGAAAATGGCCTTGAGAGTAAGTTTCTGCCAGTGAAACATAGGCCTATCTCTTGCAAACATTGGTCTCCAAATCTTCTGAAGCGATACAAATGAAGTGAAACTCTTTCAAGTCACAAAATCCCGCTATCACAAATGACTTAGCCTTGTTCCTAGCTCCTTTTTCATTTCTTTTGTTTCATTTCATTTAGGTCATTGCCCAGAGACTTTCTGAGGAAGAAATAGCCGGGTTGAAGGAAATGTTCAAGATGATGGACATTGATAATAGTGGTCAAATCACTTATGAAGAACTCAAAGATGGAATGAAAAGATTTGGTGCCAATCTTTCTGAGTCAGAATTTCATGTTCTAATGCAGGCTGTAAGTTTCATTTCAGAATCCCATGACTTAAAAGGCCTTATCAGACATATTTGAAATGATTAATGCTTCATCAAATTGTTCAATATGAAGATCATGCTGTTTTTACCCCCCCTTCCTAATCTAAATAACTTCTTCTGATTCTTTTCGGTTTGTCCTGAAATCGCAGGCAGACGTCAATAATAGTGGTACAATTGATTATGAAGAGTTCGTAGCTGCAACATTGCATCTAAACAAGGTTGAGAAGGAAGATAATCTGTTTGCAGCCTTCTCGTATTTTGACAGAGATGGAAGTGGCTACATTACTCAAGATGAGCTACAAAAAGCCTGTCAAGAGTTTGGTATTGAGGATATCCGCCTGGATGAAATGATCCGAGAAGTCGATCAGGACAATGTAAGCTTCTCTAATCCATGCCTACATCAGTTATTGTTTCATGTCTAGAATTTAATTTAATTAGGATGTATGCTCAAACCTGTGTGTTTTCAATCATGTATGTCTCACTTCATGTCATTTTTCTTTTCAGGATGGCCGGATAGATTACAATGAATTTGTGGCCATGATGCAGAAAGGCAATCCTGAATTTGGCAGGAAAGGTCGTCAGGGTAAAGGTTTTAGCGTCACATTTAGTGAGGCATTGCCAGTTTGTTGACAAGATATAGTCAACTAGGGCTTTATCTTTAGTTTTTTCCAAACTTTTTAGAGTTTAGCTTTAGTTTAGCTCTTCAAAGTTTGAGGAAGATCATAAGTGAGCAAGAGTTCGTATTTGATACATAATAATATAATTTTTTAACTTCATATGCGAGATTAAGAAACTATCACGTGTCTTTTTTTTTCATGTGTCACCTGCTAATTAATCTTAAAAGTGGAGTATAACATTTTAAGTCATGTTTGGTTCTCCTAAATATATTACAAATAGAACCTCTTTTGGTGGTTGCTATTTGTTTTTATTTTCAAACATTCTCCTTAAATCATGGGCCTTTTTGGATATAAACAAACAGCATCACAATGCTTTCCCTTTGTGGAAGAGATGGTTTAAATTTGGAATTTCTTTATTAAATAAGAGGTTATAAAAACCAATAAAGCTATATATACTCTCCAAACAGTCTAAACTCTTGTGATAGTATTTCACTTGCCATGCTAATAAAATGGAATCAAATTTTGAATTAAGAAATTGAAAGAAGAGTTGGATAAAAAAATAAAAAAGGAAAATGAGACCCTTAAAATTAAAAAACTCTAGAGAAGATTTTTAGCAATGTTTGTTGATCTAACCCTTTACATGCTTTTCACCAATTATATGAAATATATATCCAACAAATACTTGAAATTTTCAGTTACATATGGATTATAGCTAGATATATTAGGATGATTTGTCTTGGAAAGAAATTAGAGAAGAAAATTAAAGGATATTGAAGCCTAAAGCCCTAGATATTAATAAGGGGAAGGAAGAAAAAAATACTATTATTCTCCTAGTTGTTTGATATGAAGGGGAGGCAAAATAGAATAGAAAAAATGTAATTAAGACTAAAGATTATAAATAAAACAACCCCATTTTGAAAGAAGTCTTTTTCTCCCATCTTTTTTTTTTTTTTTCTGATATCATATAAAAGTTTGGATTTTGTTAGTATGAAAAGTTATTACATCCCTCATTTAGATTTTGTTGAACCAAATTTTCTTTACTTTCCTTTTCTTTATTGTAATTACAAAAGGATCACTAAACTTTCACTTAATTTTTATTGGAGTCATTGAATTTTAATTCATTAAATTTTAATTTGTTTCAATAAAATCATTGAACTTTAATATGTACCAAATTTAATCACTCTAACATAATCTATTCAAACAAGTTACGAAAAAAATGATATGACATTTATATAACTTTTGTTTCTGTCATTCAAGTTACCACATAAGCTTTTTCTTTCTCTCCTTTTTTTTTATCCTCTCAAAACTACGTAATTTAATTGTGTAAATGTATTTGTATTTGATTTGTGGTTCAATGTTGATTAAAATTGAGGCGGTTGAATTGTGGGTTTCTGATGCTAGCATGGTGGTGGTGGTGGTGGTGGTGGATATTGTGGTTCAACGTTGTTGCACTTTAGGGAGAGTGAAGAGAAAGAGAGGGAGCATATTGAGAGAGTAAAGAGTGAATGGAAAGAATGGAATAAGGAGAGATGAAATGAGAAAAATGATGTAGATTTGGAACGATGGCATCTTACCTGGTTGTCATGTCAATTTTCCTAACTTTTTTGGCTGGATTTTATTAGATTTGATCCACAATTAAAGTATAAAAACTTTATTAAAACAAATTAAATTTCAATGACAAATTAAAATTTAATGACTAGAGTCAATGATTTTATGTGTAATTTACTCACGTCTTTGCCAAATTAACTTGGTTTCTTTATGCAAGGTTAGTGCAAAGTCACTTTCCATTTATTAACATAATAAAATTAAGTAGCCCTTTCCTTAACCGGGCTACTAAGTATTACTAGTAATTCTTAATTCACTTAAGAACAATAAGAAATCTCGTGATCGAGCCACTTAAAAAAGATTTGTGAAATGTTGTAAAGTTTTGGATCGATTCCAGCGACCCCAACTTTCACCTTAATATAAAACAAAAACCAAAAACAAGACCTTAGTTGGCTGAATCAAAGTTGTGAATTTATTGATGAACATCTATAGTGGATTGTCTTGATTCCTTCTTAAAATGAATCTATGCTAATAATGGGATCATAATAATGGAATATAACCCCCGCATTATTAGGGATCATAATTGATTTGGTTGATTAGAAGTAGCCTATCAGCATCCATTAATTCAGGATCATTGCTTTGGTTTTTATTTTCTATTTGGGCTTTTTTTTTTTTTTTTTATCATGGATGTAATAATTTCTATGGAATGGAATAAGGCAAATTCACCTTTACTTTATAAAGAGATTTTTTTTTTTTTGGAATATAAATGGGATTTGTTTTCTATATGAGAAAATGAAATATAACCATTCAAAGTTTATATTTTTATTGAAATTGTCTTTCAAAATTGAAGGGAGGATTTACAAGATGATAATGATTATAACGTTTAAAACAATTAATAAAAATGTTTTGGGAGGTTTTGTTTTAAAAAAATTAATAATTAAAAAAAGAATTAAGTTTTTTTTAAGTGGATAGTTATTATTTTAAAACAAAAAGACATGTTGTTTTTTAAGTGATTAATTATTTTTTAATTAAAAAGACATATTCATCCTTATTTTTATATTTTTTAAATAATGATTTCATTTAATTTTTTTTTGTAATTATCTTTAATTGAATTGTTGTCGATCGTCTCCTAACATCAATTTTAATTATCAAAATTCAACCCGTAAATGATATAAAATATCTTAATATTTTTTTTTTATTTTCTTTTCTTACGATAGAATTAACTCTCATAATTTATTTTTCTTACCGCAAATTTGCATCGGATTCTGAAATGATTATCGGACGAATTTGAAGTAATTTTCCAATTCACAAATTGAGACAATGACAAAAACTTCACATGCAAAGTGCAACCATGAAGCGCGTAGTGTACACGGGCTGGAACAACAAGGCAAACAAACAAGGAAAAAAAAAAAAAAAGGAAAGAAAACCTCCAATCACATCAAACGTGGGCTATGATTGGGACCCACCATCTTATCATCAACGGCTGAGATTTTCCTTTACCTTAAAAAGATAAAGAAGCGGGAACCAACCGCGGGGTTTTCGGTCTCTCCAAACGAACAAATCCTCTACTTCTACTAGGCACGTTCTCTGACAGCTGTTACTCGGTTGCACCAACGTGAGACCAATCATGTTCCTCGGTCTTGCCACGTCATCATTAGGATGGGCGTAGGCCATACCCGGCTGTGACCTGGGTTTGCGAACCTCTATTCCACGTTCTCCAACAGTGCATTGTGTTTTTCCTTTTCTGTTCAATCATTGTGTTGGTTGTGACCTTAATCCATTTTAAGCAATGAATTTTGTTTCCTCCTGGACTAAAATGCCCTTGCTTAACCCACTAATTAAGGACAAATTTAGGTGTTAAAAGGATATCAAGAACCACCTAATTAAAGATTAAGATGGGATTCTACAATTCTAGTTCTGGTTGGTAAGTTAGGTGGTAGGATCAAATCTTGCTCAACACATTAGCATAATTTTCCATTTCACTTCTCTTTTTTTTTTCACTTTTTATTTTTAAATTTCCACATTTCAACTTTTTTACTTAAAAAAATAACTGCATTTTAATTATCATAATTTATAATTCGTGTAATTATATCTGTTTTGTATTAAATTCGTGTCAATACATCACGTTGAAAATGATTTGATCATATCATGTGGAAAAGTAGTGGGGATGTTTGTGCATTTCTCCTCAAACTGTCCAAAGAGATAGGCCATTTTATTTATTGTAATGTACAATACCACATGCCAATGAACATGTTACTTGAACTCCCCACAACTTCACAACCCCTTTCTCCCAATAAAACTTGACTTGTCCTTTTCTAATTGAATGCAGCCAATTCTGAGTTGAAACCCTCTAATGAGAAACCTTCAATAATCATTTTCTCATTTATGATTCTCACTTTCATTGATAAGGCAAAGAAAAAGGAAAACAAAAACAAAACAAAACAAAAGCTTTGGTTTATTGAAAGTACATAGAGGGCTACATAGTAGAAATTGAATATCCAATTGTAATCTCTTAAAAAATAGAATTTCTTATGTTTAACCTCAACATGCTAAATTTACCATTTTCATTAATTTTAATATTTATAAAAATTAATGAAGTTAAAAATACAGTGAAAATTTTAATAAAATTGAAATTCAATAACAAAATTCAATATTGAATCAACACATTTCATCTTAATCTTATTTTTTAAAAAAATTAATGTAGTTTATTTATCCAAAGAATTTGGAAAAAATCTGCCTAACAAAGTTTATTTGTAGACAATAATTGATCCAACATTTACCGTTTTATCTGACAAGGTTTTGTTTTATGGAATTTAGCAAATGCTCTTTGATTTCATTCCATTCCCTCCATAATGATTCATAATTTGAAAAAGGGTAGTTAAAAGCTTCAACTTGGAGCAAGAAACTACCCATTAGATTAGTGGCAATACAGTCATTTGGCTGTCCATCATCAATCTTTCTATCCACTTCATTGAAATGCTCGTCCTACTTTAGACGCTCATACACACGCTCTCTCTCTCTCTCCCCGTCTCTCTTTCTCTCTCTGTGAACACTCCAAAAGCTACCTCCTTTGTATGAAGCAGAGTGTCACTGAGCTTCTCAATCGAAAACCCACTTTGGATCTTTATAACTTTTAGTTTCAGATTTTGGCACTTCTTTATTAAACTGTCGAGGTTTTCTTTTTCTTTTTTTTTTTTTTAATCAAATTCAGTGCTTTCTTCATTTGCTTTTCAAGCTTTGCATTTCGGTTCTCTTCAGTCTAAATTCTTGTAAGCAAGGTAATTGCTTTGCAAATATTAGTAAGCCTTGGTTTCTTTTTTTTTTTTTTTTGGGAGTTTATGTTATTTCTATCTGGTTATATTCATGAAGGTTTGATTTTTTGACATGAGGGTTTTCCTTTCTTTTATTATTATTATTTTTTTGGCCATTGGGTTTTTCTGTGGGTGAATTGTAGAATTTTAATTGGATCCTTGTTGTTCAATCGCTTTTTCTCTCTAAGGGTGATTCTCATTTCAGCTTTTGGTTAAATTTTAACCTTATTTGCAGTTTTTGAGGAGAGAATGTGAGAAGGGAACATGTATGCCATATAGATTCAGTACAATGATCACTCATTATAGCTAGATTTTGGTTGAATTCTCTAGTCTCATAATCTAATTTAGCAATGTCATTGATTTTGGCTAAAGCCTTTTACTTTTTTTGACATTTTAATTTGATGCTGATGGTTATCACTTGTAATTTTGCAGGAAATATTCGTCCTTTGCTGAACAATGGAGTCTGAAAGCGGGCTAACTGAAGAGAGAATCGTCAGTGACAAAACAGATGTAGGAGAATCTGCTACAGAAGCAAAGAAAGAGGAACAGAATGCTGATGTTAATGGTCAAGGGGCTTCAGATTTGAAGGAAGCTTCCAAGCAGGGAACAAAATCTGAAGGCAAGGCAAGTAAAGCCGCTGCAAATGTCTCCAAAAGTAAAATCTCAAAACCCTTAAAGGTACCACGTACCATGCATTCAAGCTACTCTTTTTGTTTTGATCAATTACATAATTTCTTGCAGCTTAGATGTTTCTTTTTTTGTTTCCTTTTTTTTATGTGTATTTTTCTGTTTCTACGTGTAGGAACCTGGTAACCTGACTGGTGGTAATGCAAAGAACAGTAAGGTGACAAAGGACAAATCTAATCTGAGAAGTGCTGTTCCAATTTCTCGTAATCAGAGGCCTGTGCTGTCCCAGAGTCTTTCATTTCCTGCAAGAAGAGTCCATGGGGATGGTCTCGTGAAGAGCATTGATGGATATCCGGAGAAAACTGATCTCAAACATGCCCAAGAAAAAGGCACAAAAGTTCAGGGCCCTTCTTCCAATGAATCAGTTCCTTCGTCGTCCCGTTTGAATCATCCCAACAGGCGTGGATCCATCAATCTGGACTCAAAGCCGGCAAATGCAAATGGTGGAGTTACTGCCAGGAGGACTACTTTAGCATCTTTGCCTAGCAATAAGCAAGCTGTGGTATGGTTTTGTGATATCATTTTTTTCTTTTCTTTTTTCTCTGTGGTTTTCTACATGCCTCTCTTTCTTTTATCTTTGTCTTTGCTTATCAGCCTGCAAAATCCGGTCCTGGGAATGTTGCTGCTAAGTCCTCTTCATCCTCCGAGTAAGTCTTAGTTACCATATCATCAACCATATGCACACTGTTTAAGCTCTTCTACTTTGGTTATGTATTTACTGTAATGCATTTATATTTATGTTAAATTCGCATAAAACTTGTATGCAAAATAGATCCCTTTGCTCCTTCATCCAACATCCCAACTCCACTGCTAAAAAAAAAAAAAGGGTGGGGTTGGGGGAATTCAAATAAACAGAGGGGAAACAATTGAATATAACTCATAAGTTTAATTCTTCCGATTTAATTATAGTGTAAACAAACTTTGTGTGATTGTAGATCAGCTGATTCAAAGCCTACAGCTGCACTGCTGAGCAAAGAGGATGATGATGCCCATTCCACTACTTCGTACTGTCTTTTAACTGCATTTGCTATGCAACTCATTTTATAATTACTCTCTTTTAATTGATATGCTTGAGAATTTTGGTCTTAATCATTAGCTGTGCCACTTCTCGTAGCACTAGAAGAAGTAGTGGGCCAGTATTCACCTTCAGGTTGGAGGAGCGTGCTGAAAAGAGAAAGGAGGTTGGAAATGTACATCAATCCATTATGCTGTTAATAGCCTTAATTACGTTAAGTATATAAGTAATTGTTTCATGAACTTTTGCACCAGTTTTTTTCTAAGCTAGAAGAGAAGATCCATGCAAAGGAAGTTGAAAAGAATAACTTGCAGGCGAAATCAAAGGTCTTGGCAATGACTGTTCTCTATAACTATTACCTGATGAAAATATTTTTCTTTTTTTTTTCTCTATCAAGTAATTATGTTTTTCAACTTTTCTGCTTCAATTCATTCTATCTTGGCATTTCATTAATTCTATGGTTTGTTGAGTCATGCAGGAGAACCAGGAGGCAGAAATTAAGCAATTAAGGAAGACCTTGACTTTTAAAGCTGCACCAATGCCAGGTTTCTACAAGGAACCTCCTCCAAAAGTTGAACTCAAGAAGGTAATTGATTTTTTTTTCTTTATTAATTACTATTTCATGCTGGCATAAATTCTTTTGTCATAAATTTTTTAATTTCTTCACCATGGTCATATATGCTCTTTTAAACTGACATCATCCTTTGAATATTTTGGATATGCCTATTACCTTATCATAGCGCTTAATCATTTTTATGTTGCGTGATGGTGGTAATTGTGATGTTTATACCTTGAACATTGAATTGTTTTTACTATTGTGCCATGAAGGATTGGGAACTACAGCCTTCTCAATTATCATTCATTGATTTTCTTTTGAAGATTGAGAAAAAGGCAGGTGTCAACCGTCAAGATAAAATTTGCTGTAGGTGAAGAAAATACTTAAAATTTTGCAGGGTGTTGAACTTTGCTTTTTAAGGTTCTGTCTTCAATTAAAGTTAATGCTCTGGCATTATTAAGTAGTTTTGCTTGACCAAGAGAAACTTTTAGTCAGATTAAGATTTTACCCTTCTACTTTAACCTTGAAACATTGGTAAAAATAATGCATTTTCTCACCAAACCTGAGAGCTTTATCTCTAAATGAAGCACATTAACACACACAAAGTAGTCATGTAATAAGGAAAGATATCAACTTATTTTGCAATAAAGAGGACTAGAAATGAGATTCCCCACTTACCCAGCTTCCTGTGACTACTATTTTTTTTTAACTATCTAATAGATGACCAGAAATCTAATGCATTTTCATGTGGTGCATTGGCAAGTTATCCGACAAACTGAGCAGTCTTTCCAGTAATATGCAAAACATGCAAATAGGCAAAATGTACACAGTTTAGACTCTTAGAAATGGATCAAATCTATTTATCTTGCAGCATTTTTGGCTTCTCTCCTACTTTATTGTGCTATCTTCCTTTCATCTATACTACAATCATCTAATAACTACCATAATTGTCATAGATACCAACTACGCGTGCAATATCCCCAAAGCTTGGAAGGCACAAGAGCAGCGTTGCTGCAACAAACAACCCTTCAGAAGGTGATGGTTCTAGTGTTAGCCCATCTTTGAACCAAGAACAGAATGGTTTAACCAAAAGAACTCAAACCAATGGTAATGAAGATAATGTTGCTTCCAAGAAGGCTTTAAAGAAATCCCAATCTAAGGAGATCACTAAAGCTGAAGAAAAGCCTGGAAAGGCAAAACCAAAAGCAAGGAGGGTGGAGAACCCTGTGCAGGATACTTGTGTTGCGAAACCTGAAGAAAACCAGAACCATCCTGTCAACCTTCCCCAATGTGAGGATTCTGTAACTGTGGCAGACGAAATAAATCCTGCTCAAAATGGTGGTCCAATTCCAAGTTTGGCCAGCCCTGAGATTATGCCCCGTCAAGTCACAGTCGGAGGTTGAAGAACATGATTCTCAGGCCTTGTGTTAATAGGTTCATTTTTTTTTTTTTTTGTATTTCAAGTTTCATGCTGTTGTGAATAGTATTTGTAAGTTGATCATGACATTCTTTTTGGAGGGTTACCATACACATTATAAGTTACATATGAACCAACAGGTTATTGCAATCATGTTTCCTTTATTAAATTCTATTGAAAGTGTTTGGTGGGATTCTCTTTCTTTCGAATTATTAGGCAAAATGTGTCTGTCGAGGACATAAACATTGCTCTGTCTTTGCTGGTAAGCGCTGTATGACTATGACCTGACATACAACTTGTAACTGCCTTGAAGTATATCATCCTTGTTCACATAGCTTAGATGGCTGATGATATTCTGGGTAATTCATGATCTTCCTCATGTTTCCCTTCCAGGACTAGTCATGCACAAATTGGAGTCTGAGATAAAGATAAATTGTGTAACTTTCATGGCAATTCCTGCTCTTCCAAGGAATTACCAGGACAATAAATGGTGAAACTCTTTCTTTCACTTGCAAAGCAAGCAAGCTGGCTGGCATCATTAGAACCTTTAACAAAGATAGTAAGTAGCAGTCTAATTGTTTGTGATGTATTCACCTTTCTGAGAAGATGAGAAATCAAGAGAATGCTTGATGGGGAATCAATTGTTGATAGGAGTTGATTTATATATGCCTTCCAACTGCAACTTTGATGTCAATCTATCCCCTAGCTGCTGTCTTTATTCTCGGTTTTTATGCTACTTTTAACCATTAGCTAAAGCTATAACCATAAGTATATGTACAATTTTTCCTTTGGTACATATGGTAAGTCCTGCCAATAGCAGGAAAAAGGACAAATTGCAATTTTATACCTTAACGTCTTTGAAAAAGAGCTAATAATGTTAAACCAGATCTTAATACATTAACAAAAAAATGTTTTTTCGTTTAATTTTAATTTTAAAATATATTTTAAAAAATTATTATTATTGTTATTTTAATATTTAAGATTCAATTGCCTTCTTCAAATAAAAAATAAATAATTCTTGAATATATAAAAATATAAATTGTTATCAATTTGTTTTGGAGGCAAACAACTGGTAAAATCCTTTGGTTCAAAATATCTAAAATCAATCTTCCCTTTGAATTAATAATGGAAGAGGCTAGAAAAAAAAAAATCGAACAGATTGCAATCTTGCTTGAATTCAACAAGTGCACGTTGTCATGATCCTAAGTTTATGGCAATTTATTACTACTTTTTGTCAGGATTTAAGAAATAGAAAAACATATAGAAATTGCTCCCACCCCACAAAAGAAATTTATAAAATAAATATACAAATTGACCATGTGCATGAAACCTCCTGCAATTCCTTAAGAAACTCAACTAGGGGCAGCTGGACGACTCTGAATAATCTTTACTTCTTTTCAACCTTTTAACTGTAACAAAAACTCTATAGCTTTACTTTTTTTTCATAGCTTTGGTTAAAGGTAGCAGCCACACTTGTTATCTTTTGTTTGATTAATTGTAACCTGAATTATTAGCTGCACCTTTTTTTTTCTCTCTTTTTCTTTTGCTTTACATTGGGTTTCTTGTACTCGAGCCAAGGTATTTGCTGATTGAACAGGCTCCTCTTGCCGCCACCTCAAGCTCAAAGTGTTGAAAAGCAAAAACAAAAGAAACCTCAATGATTCATCTTGAATACTAGTTTGATATTTTTCAATAGAATTTAGAATTTAACATAATTATTCTTTGCAATTAATTTAAAATTTTGGATCAACGGATACGAAATTTAAATCTTAATATATATAATTTATTTATAAAAATATTAATAAATTGACTTCTAATCAATTAAGATTTTTTTTAATACGATTTTATTTAAATATGTCTTTAACATTCTCAAACACGAAATTTTTGTCTTGAAATATTAAATTTTAACTGTTGGAAGATTCTCGAAGACAACTAACTAATACTACGTGCTTAACTCTAATTCTTTGATAAAAGGGGACTGTAATAGACTTCAATACTAAGTAATCTTACTTTTTAAAAGAACATAGTGGATGGAATCAAAATCCCTATCCTTACCGATCTCTCTATATATTTATTCATATATCCCTACCAATGTAACAATAATTCTTTTAAGTTACAGAAGAGATGTTAACTTGAAAATTCGATCTCAACAAATCTGGGTTGTTACCGTTTTGTCCATTACCTTCATAACTTATACTAGTTTTTAGTATTTGTTTAACTTATCTACTATTATATTGTATATGTAATGTAGTCCTTATTGTTATGAAAATTAGAATATAATTATTATATTCTCGAAGAGACACTTCAACAGTTAGAGCTGATGATTTTATTTTGGAATAAAATTGATGAGACGAGAAAAAATTGCTTTTTATATATATGAATATTGTTGAGATGAGATTGATTATCTTACCATTGGCAGCTGTTACATTATTTATTAGGAAAAATAAGGTACAACATCTTTATATGCCATTGTCTCAGCATGCTTCCAACCAGTCTAGGTCGTGGTGTGAGCTGGTGTCTGGGGTCCATGCCTACAGGCTGTCTTAATCTCAAGCAAATTATTTGTGCAGGAAAAGGCATACGAGAAAGCCTAATAAGCTAGAAATCTACCTGGAAGACTAGTTGAAAAATGAAATTTGCCTAAAGTTCCAAAGGATTCCCTTGAAATTACATTGATCAAAATAATTGGTGATTATACGATGCTCCTTTTAATTGCATAAGGACAAAAGGAATACCAACCAATGAGAAAGACCAGCCAGCTAGCTATGTCGCCTCAATGCCATTATTATTGTTTTTAACCATTCAACTACCACCAGGCATGGGAAAGTAATTAAAAGAAGAATAGGAGGCAAAGCTTTGAATTTGATTCACAGGCAAAGAATGCACAAACAGGTCAAAAAAAAGAACAGAACCCTTGATATGATGAAAAGATTGGTTTTTCCAAGGTTGTTCATGCATTATGCATTATTAAAAGGCAGTGAATCATACACAAAAATAATAAAAATGGTATGTAATTACAATATTTATGACAAAATAACACCAAACTCTCTCTTCTATGGGGATTTTTTTTGAGGATATATCAAGCATCACCAGGGGCGCTTCCCTTTCAGTGTATTATGACACAAAATCTAACTCTACAACTGCAAATGGCAAAAGCATCTTTACTCGGAGAAAGCATCGTTCACCTTTGTTTCAGTTGTTTTGCTTCGTTTCCTTTCCTTTTTTCTTCTTGAAACTATAACTTTTATATTATTCATTCATTGACATGATCGAAATCGCAAATCCTGTCCAAGTGTACCAAGCATCCAACATCCTACTTCCAACAACTTCCCTGCATGATCAAATATGAAACACCAACACATGATTAAGTGGCGTAAATTGAATAATTCAACACAAAACTTGGCACCAACCATGAAGCCCCTATATAAAATTAAGGACAGCTAATAATAAGTAGAGAACAATTGCACAACAAATCTTGCCAGCTGATTGCAAATACGTTCACAAATTATAATAAGGCATGGGAATTAATTATATGTAAGCTATTGTTGGCAATAAAGTTGTGGTGGGGTAGATGAATGTGGCTAACAGCTGGGCAGTCCTGGATTTTTAGCTCTAATGTTCTAGGAGTTTTGTTCACATGGATCCGTCGGTGGCATGGGCAATGAAGTTGAGAAATAATTCTGACCTAGTAGTTACAGAACCTTCATCCACCCTTCCATCTACTCACTTCTATACTTGTATCAAATGACTATTATATTGTAGCTTAGAGTAGTACAAAACTTATGATTATCTGGATTTTTCACTTTTCCCCAAGAAATCTACAGCATTTCCAAGTTCCCATTCCCCACTTTCCGACCTAAATTCCATGTCTTGGCAATCCTTACTCAAAAGTGAAACCAAGCATTGCTGCTCAGAACTTTCTGCACTTTACCTCTCTCTCTCTCTCTCTCTCCATGAAGAATTGAGTGGCACTTCCCAGACAAAGAACAATGCCAATGCCCCATATTGCCATATACTCGTATCATATTCCAACAATTCAGTCAATAATCACATCATCGAATCATTCCTTATTTAATATGGCACAATGTTATTGGCACATTTTCTGTAATGCTGAGCAAAGATAGCTCCCAGCTTTCCTTTCCATACGCTACATAGGCATAAAGTCCATGCCAAAAAAGAGACCGCTATTAAAAACGCGTTTTCCATGATTCCCATCAGCCAGCCCCACCACCAAAAACATCAATCATCCAAAGTCACTCCCTGAATCTGAAGCAATTCCATGCCACTAATCGAATTCGCACTTTCAAGTTCCTTAACTTCCCCTTCTTTTCATTTTCTTTAAAATTTTCCATTAATTTCTAATCAAAATCAAACCAATCATAAGCTCAAAGCTGCATAATTTATCAATTTATTTCCCAACAATAATCAATTAAATGGATAACCTAACTAATTAACCAAAAAAAGTTGAAAGAGTCAATGAAACTAGAAGAAAAGAACATACCTCTCCTTGGCTTGGAAGCAACCTTAACAGCAGCTGGTTTCTTAACAGTCTCACTCTCTTCTTCCGGGAACAAAACATCATCAATTCCCTGAACCGAAATCCTCCCGTCCGTATAAATATCCGGATCAAACAAATAAGCCGAACCCTCACCATGACCAAACTTCACCGAACCATCAGCCTCCTGAGCCACGACCTTATGCGGTAAACGCAGCGTATCGTATCTCACTTTCCCGAACCTCCTAACCGCATTGTACATACTTTCCTCAGTCTGATACTCAGGGATAATATGGTAATAGATAATTTGTTCGGGCGCACCTGGCTCACTTAACTGATCAGTTGTAAGCTTCGCCATGGCCTCATCATTCGGAGCCAAGACCGTTATAACATATCCTTCGGAAACAAGCCTCCCCATTTCCGTTGCTAAAGAAGTCAAGTTAACTAGAATATCAGCCATTTCGTTATACCCACCGTAATGTAATAAAGTTTGGATAAAATCCTTGACTTGACTCTCACCATCAAAATGATGATGAGGTCCGCCAGGTCCCGGAGCCGGCGCCGGTGCCAGGGAAGGACCTGGAGCCATCGCGTCGTAGATTGGGAGCACCGGTGGTGCTCCAACTGGCACCGGCACTGGCTTCTTCAACCTGTGGGTGCGAGGATCCACTTCTGGCGCACCCTCTGGTAATACGGCGGAGATTGACCGCAGATTACGTCTCTTGTTGAAGTCTTCTATGACGGAACGAGGAATGAGGAGCTGCTGGATCCCGTGGATCACTCCGTCGGGTCGTATTACATCGTCGGGTCGAATCAACTGGGCTGAGTCTACAGTTTTCTCGCCGTTGGATGTGGAAGTTAAGTGTAGATGGTCGTTACACAGGGTGCTGTGTTTGACTGTTCCGGTTTTAGGATCGGGCCATTGGTGGGATCCGACTCGTTTGGGAATAATGTGAAACATGAGAAGGGTTTGGAGGGACTTAAGGTTTCCGGGTTCAAGTAAGAACCGTTTGAATTCCGGGTCTAGTTGCCGCTCCAAGGCTTCATTACGAGGGGCAAAAATGGTAATATTGTGTTTGCCAACCGCTTCTTCAAGAGTCTGGAGAAGTAAAGCTTTCTCAACGAGTTCGGCTAACTCAGTGTAATGTGAATCAAGGAGAGCAACAAGGACCGAGTTTGAGTTGATCTGACCGGAAGCTGATGAAACAAGGAATTTCCCAGATGGGTGGTTTTGAGGCAATGCAGCAATGACAAACGAAACAAAGGAGAAGAAGAAGAAAAGGAAGATCTTGGAGGAAGAGACACCATAGATGGGAGAATCCATGGTGCTCAAAGAAACAGTCTTGACAAAAACCCAAGATGAGATTTTTGAAGATTGTGAGAATTTGGGTTTGGGATTTTGAGGGAGAGGGAGTGAAGTGAAAGAGAGGGAGAGTTTGGTGATTAATGCTTGGGGAAGAGTCAGAGAAGTGGGACAGAACCCCAAAGGCAAATACAAAGAGAAAGACTCGGAAAATAATGCAGCAGGATGAAGTAGAAATATGTACTGTTAATATTAATCCAATGGAAGTGATGAAGAAGAAAAAGGTTTGGGCCTTGGGGGATTTGTTTTGGTGAGGTTTCTTTGCGATTGTAAGGTGGTGAGAGAGAACTTTAAGAGGTTGAGACAGCCTGGATGGGGGACCACACGAGGGAGGTGGTCGACCTTTTCTGTCACTTGTCAGGAGTTTGCTTTGCTCGGCTTCTAACTTGACACTTGAGCCAGCCAGGCCTTCTTTGGGTTAAGTTCAATTGGTTGACCTGGATGCCATCTTCTTAGTGTTTGATTAGATAAAACAATGCTGTGCTTTTGGAAACTTTTGTTAGCTTTTGGACTAACCAGATTCCTTGCTTTATAATATATAGTTTTATATTTGTGGCTATGGCCCGCCATGGGTAAGAAAGCATCCAAAGCCTTGTTGAGAGTGGAATATTTGATATATAATATAGGGATTATTAAAGTATAGTACCTAATTACCATATTAAATTGATTCAAATAATTCTTTGAAACTTTTTGCAGTGAACTTTGGGGTATACAAATAATTAAAGAATCTTAAGGATAAATTATCCATAAAAATGTTGACAGGTGAGAGATTAGAACTTTCCTCTCAAAATTTGAGAAACATTGTACTTTCACCTCGCAAGTTTTGCTTTTAGACACTTGAAACAGTTGAAGCTGACGATTTCAAACTGAAAATTCGAGTCTTATGAGATTAAATTGAAGTAATAATGATTTGAATTTGGTTGAATTTAATTTATTTTTTAAAATATTATATAATATTACGAAATTTTATAATTAATTTAAATTTAAATAGAATTGAATTAAATTTTATTGATTTAGTGTTATTTATAAGTTTTTAATTTTTTAATTTTTATATATTATTTTAATATAAAATGTTAATATATTTAAGTAGATTTTAATATAAAATTATTTTTTTATTTTATAAAAATTTAAAATAATTAAAAATATATATAATTTGATTCGATTTTTTTTAAATTTTTTTTAATTTAAAATTTGATGTTAATTTTATATGTATTTAATATTTAAATTTAATTCAAATTAAATAAAATAAATCGATTCAAATTAAATACTGTAATTTAAAATTAATTTTTAATTTGTTTTCGCACTCTTAAAATTAAGTGAGTTATTTTGCTTGTGCATTGCAAGATTCAACAGATTTTCCATATAGTAGTAATGGGCAAAACAAGGGGCATGTCTAGGAGAACGGTTCGTACAGAAGCCGAGGCTAAAATAATGCAACAGACAACATTTCACATGTTGGCTTCAAGCTAAGCCAAAGGCAAGCTGTCGGTGTACGAAAATGAAGCAAAAAAAAAAAAAAGGAAAAATATCCTTTGTTTTTACGCCAAGTCAAAAACAAAACGAAGTCTTAAAACTCGCGCGTAACACTTGCTATTTGGGCAGACAATCAAAGTCTTCCCGCTGCCGTCAGCGCGTGACCCCTTGCCCACCGTTAGATTGCTTGTCGCTCTCACTTGCCCTTTTCAGCTTAATTACTTTCCGTTTTCAATTCTACCCCCAAAAAGGGTTTATATTTTTCTTTCTTTTTTTTTTAACTTGGGTAAATTTGGATAAAATGTTCTGATTTTTGTTGGATTAAGTAAAATATTAACTAGATTTTAATTTGGTGAAATTGATTAGGTAAAATGTAATCACAATTTTTTTTTTTTACTTACAATTGACAAAGATTGAATTTTGACATTTATCTAAATGTTTAACCTAATTCCATAATTTTAGAAAAAATTTAAATTTAATTTATCATAAGAATTATGATAACAATATGATGTAAAAATTAGTAAAACCTAATTTTTTTTTCTTCAAGTTGATAGAATAATTTTATTGGATTGTTTCATTCGAAGTCAAGTTTCATCAGCGTAGCCTTTGAGTTGAGATGTTACTTTCACTTTATTTAAAAGCAAATATTCTTGATTTAAAAGATGTTTAAATTAGAAATTTTTATGCATTTGATAATAGCTTAGGCATTTAAAAAATTAAAACAATAAAACAAAGACAACCTAATGAAGCTTCAAAAAGCTAAGCTCCTTTCACTAGAAGTTGTAGAAGATCCTTAATTCTCAAATAATGCCAAACCAACCAATTTGGGTACATATATTTTTCCTAGTTAATTTTAGAGGTCAGATATATATATTTTTTAAGCACAGAAGATAGGTCCATTCATGAATGGCGGTCCATTATGATATAAAAACAATGTCATAAATCAAAATATTAAGAACCCCAAAATTGTTTTTTTTTTTTTTAAACAAGAAAATTCCAAAAAATAGATGCTCACATTTAAAAGATGAGATTTGAGCATCTTTGTTAGTTGATGGTCTAAAATAGATTTATTTCTCCAACCCACGTGAGAAATCGAATTTTGTGTGCTGTCCAAGAATTTTACTGCACTCTAAAATTACCTTCTTAGAAAATTTTTTCTTTTTTTTTTTTTTAATTATTGTTAGCAATATGAACTACGGGTGTAATCAAATCGAATCGAATCGATACAGTGAGAAGTTTAAATTCGAGTTCGACTCACAACTCGAGATTCGATATTCGATTCGAATTCAATCGAATTTTATTTTTCAAGCTCAAGCTCTATTCGTAATTGAATTTGAATTATTCGAGTTCGTTCGATTAAACTCGATTAATATGTAAAAATAAGCTCGATTCGTATACTCGATAAAAGTTCGATTATTTATGCTCAAATTCGAACTCGAAATATTTTATTAATTAAAATAATAAAAATATATTTAAATATAAAAGCTTGATTAGGCTCGTGAGCTACTCGAACTGAATATAAAAATATTCGAATTCGATTCGATTGATAAGTTGAATTACTCGAGCTCGAGCTTGATTCGATAATAATCGAACTGAATTCGAATTTTTTTTGAATTGAACCCGAATAACTTGTGAGTACTAATGTATCATTTACATCTCTAATATAAACCCATTGACTGTTGACCCAAATAAAAAAAATTAAAAAAAAAGAAAACCAAATTTCACTTCCTTTCAACATTTTAACCAAACCATTCCATTGAGTAAATTGTTGAATACTTTTTGTAAGGAATAAAAGTGAAAACACAAAAGAATAATAATAATAATAATTGGAGTTTGGAACGTTGTTTGATAATATTTTATAATAAGATATAAATAAATTAAATATAAATGAATTTTATTATATTTATAATTTATTCATTTATTTTTAAAATTATTTAAACTCAATTCGAATTTCATAAAAAAATTTTACATTATATTCAAATTTGAGATCAATTCATTTAAATTAAATAAATTTATTTACAAACATTAAATAAATATATTTATAAATTTATAAACAAACGTACATATTTTAAACAATTAAAATGTGTTCATGAATAATAAATTATTTTAAATTTACAGCAATCAATGAATTTTAAACAATTTTTAAACAAAATTTTTTTGGTGAATATAAATAAATTAAACATATTTTTATTTAAAATTGATTCATTTAGTAAATAAATATAAAAAAAAAATTTAAGTCCATTATAAATTATTAATCAAACGTACTGTTCATTTATGCCTTAATTATTAGAGAAGGATGGTGACGATGATATAAAGGTTTAAGGGCCCATACTCTTTGGATTCCACGATTGAAGATGCCCACAGCCACATGATTTTTCCTAATCAATAAGCTGAACTTACTGTTATTATTATTATTATTATTATTGAATTTCCAGCATAAACGAAAAGAAAAAAAAATGTAAAAGACAGGGTCAAGCTTTTCCTGGAAAATTCTGCAGGTTAGAACAGTGGATTGTTCTTGTTGGGGATTTAACAAAACTGTGAAACTTGAGGGCTTCCCTTCTCCAACCCAATCTACCAGAAGATAGAGCTGAAAAAGTAGGGAAACAAAGGTGTCCCAACTGCCCATAACTTGGAGTTTGAGGATGGGGGACATTGGGCCATTGAGTCAGTGTCTTTCTTACATAGTATAATTTTGGATTAGAAAATAGGAGATAATTCACTCTTATCTCATACAATCTTTTTTTTTTTCTGTCTTCTTCTTTTTTAAATTATTAATTAGCAAAACTGAAACCGAGAGACTAGATCTGTAGCTAATCAATGGATCAGATTACAATTGGCATCAGCATGATGAACCAACTTTTGTTTTCACTTGAAAGCTATAAATCCTGGAACTCAAAACGTAGCAGGGTTCAAATTGTCTACCAGAAAGAGAGACCCTTGGAGAAACAAGACCCTAGCTTCTTAACTAAAATGAGTCTGCAGAAAACTCCAGTTGAGCATAGCTTTGTTTTTGTCACCATGGACATTGTGCAGGGGAATGCTTGTGAAGGAAAAGTCTAGGCAAGGCCAATACCTTCACTAATTTCGTTTCTCTAGTTCTCTCAAGTCCATCGATGTCAACAGCAACATGTAGACGACATTTTCTTATCAAATTTCAATATGCATTAAGGATGTTTTAAATTCCATCCGGTATCAATGGCTCCTCCACAGGAGAAATTAACATTCAGACCGTACCAAATCAGCCATCCAGACATGGTTAAATACAGATATCGTGCATTAAATCGGGTTTTATTTATATAAACAAATTTACACACATATAAAAGTCTCTGTCCAGATGGAAGCTCTTTATCAGAATTCCTCTCAATTTATTCAGATTCAGACCACAATCACCATGAATCTTGTCAATTTGCAAATGCAAAGCATCTTTTCCTCAGCATGTCATCTCTGGAGAAACAAGATTGGAAACCTGAAAAACCAAGCTAAATTGTTGAATATTATACAAAGATTAAAGCTAAAATGCAACAAGTAATAAAACTGCTGAAAGACTGGAGATCTACAATAAAGCAGATTTTTCTACCCCTAAAATTTCAGCCAATAAACAAACATGGGAAGGTGCAATGGTTTCGAGCTTTTAGCTGTGATCACTAATAAGATTGCTATGTGCCACAAAATCATGCTATAAATCACGTCAATGCAGCAAATTCTTCAAGAGTGCCACCTATGACTCTATTGGTGGGTTCCGAATTTCCGATGCCCAAATAATATAAAATCAAAAGATAAATACAAAGGAACATGATGACTCACCTACAGAGATGAAATGCTGAGGATAGATGTAATTTGCTGAAATAATTTTTCATAACTTATTTAGAAAGAGAACTTGCAGCATGTGAAGCAGGTGAAGGGCTAGTACTTAAAGGGTTATCTCCATGAGCCCCTGCATTGTGCTGGTTGTCTTGCTCTGTAACAGAAGATTCAGCCAAATGATGCGACACAGAAGCTTGGTTTTCTCTATTATTTTTGCTGGTTTCAAGACGCTCCATCATACGAGACACACTAGCAATTCCTGCATTCACCTCTCTCCGAACTTCATTCCCAAGATGAGACATGGAAGAGTTACGTGAGAACCACCTCTCCTTCCAGCCTCTAGAACTCTTTGAAATCGACTCCTTGTATCTTTAATTCCAGATGTTTTAACAACAAATTAGTAATTATGAGGAAAAATATGCATTATCTAGTTCCACACCTCTGATGAGTTGCTATAATAGGAATATCATATTTTTGCACCATACCTCTCGGACACTGCATTAAGTCTGGATTTCAGAGATTCTGGAAATGACTGAAACTCTGATGGTCCTGCTCTCTCTTGATTTGGCAATGAGGAATTACTAGAAGTGCTTCTATAGACAAAGACAACTAATCAACTAGCTGATACATGCACGATTAGAAATAACTAGTAGGGTTTCCGTAAACAAAAGAAATATACTAGATAGATAATACGTGGAGTATTCAAATGCATGAAAAAAGAAGTCAAAAAATACCGATTATTAAAGGAAAATCCTCCTCTATTCACTGGACTGGCAGTAGGTCCAGAGGCCAATGTATTTTGAGCAGAAGGAAATGGTGATATCTGTTGGGATAACTCATCTCCTCTAGACGATAGTGGACTAGATGGACCAGCTACGGTGATTGTAGCTGCTTCTGTTTCCCCGGCTATATGAGTCAGAGGTGACGATCCAGAACCAGGGTGCTGTGCACCAAGATGAGTAGAAAACACCAAGAAGTGTGGATGACTATGAGCAGATGATCTTCTCTGGCCCTCCCTCCTACCAGCGTGGTGGGCCCTTCCCATTGCACCAGCAGCAGCCAAGTGCTGAATTATACGCTCTTCAAGTTCAGGGTCATTGACACCAACTGGCAACTGCATTATAATGCATAAATTATGTAAGTTCTATTTAACGGATGAATGTCATACAAAGTTTATTGCCAAATAATAGTAAACCAAAGATTCCAAGAAGCACTTGTAGGCAGCATACATGTTGCAATTCAAAACCACCAAGGGTGGGATGGTGAAATATGGTGGTATTTCTTGATGGAGTAACCCTAAAGCTCCTTTCCCTTTCTACCGCTTGAAGCAATTCTTGACTGTCACCACTTGCACGTTATTAGCCAACTCCATAGATGTTATGATGAGAAAACATTCAAAGCAAAAATATGTGAATTAATGTAAAACCTTGTAGGGTCCTTCAAGCTAATGGCTTGCCAGCACATGGGACATTGCGAGCTTCTCTGGCACCTATAAATAAAAACTAGTGTTAAATTTAAGCTTTGTTGGGTGATATCTTCCTTTCGAGAATACACTTCCAGAATGCAACTCAACTTAAGCTTAAACACCAAGATATTGTCGCCAATCCAAATTAACTCAATAATTTGTTCATGCAACTTGATAAATGATAATGAATAGGGTGAATTAACTAGGAAATAGAAATCCTAAAAATAAAATTTGTATCCGCATCGAGTTTCCGAAGAAAGGCATCAGCGCCACTCTCTTTGGTGCTTGATTTGTTAGAAACGTAGGTATTAATTTGACATCTAGAGGTGGTTATACAAGAGACATCCCAAACTCTTCAATGCTCTCTAATTACATCCAAGAAGCAAAGCAATATCAAATATTAATGGCTAGAAATTGAACAAAAACCCAATAGATCAAACATGAACTAAGACATCTTGATTAATCAAAATTCAGGTTATAGCAATTGCAAAGAAAAACTAATGTTTGGGAGCAAAAGTTCGAACATAAATAAAAGGGTAGATGAGAATGCAAGTTAGCAACTATCAGCACATAACTAGACAAAATTAAGCACCATTATTGCTACCAAAAGATAAGAAATCAAAGTCAAAATAGTATCTGAAAACATGAAAGTGGGAATCGGATTCATCATATAGTCATGTCAAAATCAGATTCATCAAACGGTCAGGTTAGACTCAAATGCATCATACAATAAAGTAGTCATACCAAATAATTATGTCAAATATGTATCTGTCCAAGTACATTGCGACTTGTGATATAAAAGTTGGATGTTTAATGTACAGTATATAAAGCTATACTTTGTCTATGTTTAGCTTTTGTAGAAGTCGTTCTTATCCTTCCTTTCCCAGTTACATGATACTCCGTACACTCTCCCTCCCATGGAACTACAGTCAATGTCAAATAAAGGGACAAAAACATAGGTGACAGCTAGGAGTTGTGAGAAAAATAAATGCAGTAATCATGAACAATGAATTCTAATAGAGTTGAAATATAATTATTTTGAGATTTACATGAAACGTACCATTCAAGAATGCATTGGAGGTGAAACTCATGCTTGCAATTAGTCACCTGCAAGCAAAGGTAGAGTTGAGGTACTTCCACACAAAAGAAATGAAGGAAAATAGTGCATAAAATTCACATCACGAAGAAAGGGGTTAGTAAAAAATGAATCTGAGGTTTTGGGTATTACTGTTGAAGGATCATTTTCAGAAAACTCCTCTAGACATATGCTACAAGCATCGTCACAGGCATCCTGGATTCCCCCTTCCACAAAAGCTGCAGCTGATGCGATATGACTGTCAGGCTTCTGTATCTCCTCCATCCCCAGAACCTTCAAGAATAAAAAACCCCAGAAATTTCACTACAGACATGGCATACTAAAATTCAATTTTGTCCCTGATGATACATAAATCTTTTTTATTTGTTTAGCTCTGCGGACTGCAACAAAACATCATTCACCTCTTTTATTTCTCTATCTAAACACTATTTTTCCCAAAAATTATTGAACAACAACGATTCTTTTCCTTGCTGACTTAAAGCTCACCTTCTTTGCCCCTTACCAAACAAGATCAATGAATAATAAAAAAGCTATCCAGTTGTATAAAAACTAGCCAAAGCTTTTTTTTTTCTTCTTTTTAAGACATTTAAATACATTGAAGCAATGAATTTTACAAAGACAATTAGCTTCAACCAGGGAGCAATCTCACACAGTTATTCCAGCTGATGTTTCAAATAGATCATTCTCCGTATATATCAAACAAAAACTACAAAAGCGTACACATTTTCTGACTCCAACTATTCAACATCAGGCCCAGATTTATTATCTTAAACACATTTGTTGAAAGGCAAAAAAAAAAATCAAATTTAGACGTCAAATATATAAAAATTGGCTAAAACGACCTATAACTCATGTGAATTACAATAAAAAAAAAAAAGCAAAATAAATAATCCCGCAAGCAGGTAAAATAAATACAGAATATATTAATCCATTGAATTAAGCAAAGATAAAACCTTTTTAAAACATAAACCAATAAAACCCAGATGAGAAATGGATCTTAAAATTAAACAACAGAAACAAATCCATGAACCCATATTGAAAATATATCAAAACTATAAAATTAAACACAAAAAAAAAGGGTTTTTACCTCCAAAAATGGATTTTGGAAACTCTTCAGAAATGAGTCAAGGAATCAAGGGAATGCCCATGAAAGACAAATACAAAAAATGAGCTTTTTGAATTCCCCTTCTATTCTTATTTATTTATTCCCAAGGGAATGCCAGAAATTCGTTAAAGAGCAACCAACAAACCCCAAAGAATTCAGAGAAAAAAATTATTACATAATCATAAAAGAGGAAGAGAGAGAGAGCTGGAAATGAAAAGACCTGGCTACCTCTACCTTTTATTGTTGGGTTGGTTTTATGTTTTGATTTGACTAAAATATTAAAAAAATTTAAATTTTATCATTTTATTTAATTAAATTTTTATATATTTATTATATTTAAATAAAATTTATTTTTATTTTATTTAAGTATATTTTTTTAAATAAAAAATTATTTTGATACAAATTAAATGACAAAGATTTATTTAGATATAATTTAAAGTTTAAAAATTTATTTAGATATAAAGTAAAAATTAAGAATTTATTTAAATACAAAAAATTTTATTAAAATAAAATAATAAAAATTTAAAAAATTATTATTTTTACATTTTATTTTCATTTATGTTGTGAATTTTTTTTTTTTTAATTTTGAATGTTGAAAAACAAAGCTTCCAACAATTTGCCCACCACCTTTGAAAAAAAAAAAAAACAAATAAACAATTTACCCACCACCTCTTTAGAAAAGAAAATGTCTTTTCTTTCACATCCTTTCAAATAATTGGGTCTTATCTTGCATTTTCAAAGTGTATTCTATTGTTTGTCCTATCCCACAACTCAATGCTCTAGTTGGATTTTTTCTACTTTTTTGAATTTTTTTCTATTTATTTATGGAATAATTTTAACCTTTTCTTCAATAATAAATAATGAACATTATGGTAATCAAGGTATCCTTTCCATTTTAAAAGGATATGATTGTGATATGTAATTTAAAATTAACCAATATATTTATTGAAAGACAAGCAATTATAGTTAATTTTATTATTTTAGATGAAAATTAAATTATTTTTTAAAATAATAATTTAAAATCATCACTACGTAAAATTACTTAATTTTTTTGAATCATTATTCTATGTCATATACAATCTAAAAATCATCTTTTTAAATTAAAAATATCATAAAAACCATTTTTATCTAACATTCAACTAACCTTGAAGAATTTTCTAAACATGCTCCACCAAATTGGAATTTTCTTTTGTTAATAATAATCAATAAAAATATATTAATCCTAATGCATACATATTTTTTAAAATTATAATATAATTAAATATTATATTTATATAATCAATATTTAATGGTTGGTTGGCATGAAGAAAATTATTTGGGACTTGCTTCACCTGTTTAATTCATAAATGGGAGGCAAGATTGATAGGTTGGTCAACAAATTGGGAGACCATCTTTGTGTTTCTTTTGATGTGATATATTTTATATCCATTGGGACATATAATGACAAGTCTTTGAGACTTTGTTAGCAGTCCCAAAAGGACTTGAATTTCCTTTTTACTATTTGCTTCAATAGGGCCATACCAGCTTAAGCAAAGACTAGTAAAATGAGGTACTAACTCCTCAATGAAACTAATATCTATGAATCAAAAGAAACTCCATAATTTCCACAAATAACTTATAAAAATTATAATTAGATAATTATAAAGTGCTCATTAAATAATTTAACTAGCTAGACATAAATTGTCTCCTATCTCTTTACTTGTTTAATAACAATTAATTTGTTTAAAAGGCAAAATTCCTTTACTCCTTAAAAAATTAAAAATCAATAAGTGGTTGTTTGATAATTAAATTGAACGAATTTATCATTAAAAAAATTAAGTATTAAGTTTTTATTTTTAAAAATTTTCAGTATTAAATTTAAAAGAGAATGATTAAATTTTAAGCATTAAATTTAAAAAAGAATGATTTAGAGTTTAATTATATCATATCATAAGTGTGATGAAACCTAAATGATTAGTTAGTGTCTATTTGAATTCAATATAATACGATTAAATCTATCGTATTATCAATTAAATTTAAATATTAAAATTTTTTTATTAATCATAATTATAATAATTTTTTTAATTATAATTATAATAAATTTTATAATTATTTTCAATCTCGTCACAATCACTTTTTGTTTATCCAAATGGAACTTTAATCTACTCAGTTCTCGACAGTGACCTACTAGTAAAAAGGCCACGGCCGCTGCAGTAAGGGTCATGAAGTAGATAATCACATATTCACTTTGAGCCATCACTTAATCGGGATCCGATTTGATCATGAATATTTATATTCGGGTTCGGCTCAATTTAATTATTTTATTTTATTATTAATATAAAATTTTTAAATAATATATCTTTATTTAACTTTAAATTTAAAATATATTTAAATATTATAATGTTAAAATAAAATAATAAATTTATTATTCTATTAATAATAAAATATCAAAATGGACATTTTTATTCATCATATTTTTAAGTTTTCAAATTAAATATTTTGTATTAAATAAATATTGATAAGATTTATTCAGTTTATAAATAAAAATTTTAATTGCATTAAAAGATTTATTTTATTAATAACATTTGTCCAATTTATAGATAAGAATAATAATTCAATCAAAATATTAGATACATCTTAATGCAAGGTTTTGTTCATATGTAAAATTACAATTATTTGAACATAAAATATGCAACTATAATGGACAACAAAATTAGTAAGAACTATAACATAAAATATGTAACCATCCTTCATTACATGTAATTGAAACTATAACATTGGATGTAAGAACTTTCAAATTTTTGCTACAGAAAAAGAAAAAAAAAAGCTTTAGTAATCATGATTCATGAACACCTAATTGTTCCATGTAAGATTTTGATCTTAACCAAGAGAATCATGAGTTGAAGATATAGTAATATTATCCAGTACAAAATCATTTGGAAAGTCAGGGAAAAGTGACAAACCCCAGTTGCAGACATTGAAAGTGTAGAAGCAGAGATTCTGCAAACAGGGTTTGAGTTGAACAAGGATTGTAAATCAGGTATAAAATTCCATGGATGATTTCAAATCAGATATCAAAATTTCATAATTCAATGTTGGTATTATTCCAACTTTCTAATTTCCCTCAAATTTTCTGTTTGTTGTCTAACCTTCTAGACTAACCAAAGGCCATTTCCAAGCCTTTGTCATTTCCCTTAAATTCCATGTTCATGACAACAAAATCTTGCCATTTTCAATTTCTTCATTGATGACCAGAAATCAGAAAATCCCATCACCACAATATTCCCCGTTTAAAACAAAAATATATATGGAGTACAATATTTGGTTTAAATTATATACATATACACCCAGGTTAAATGTGACAAGCGGCTAAGATTGGATATTATTTTTTACAGTCGTTTGATTCTGGGTGACTCTCATTCTCTCCGAGAAGGACTTCTCCAAAATCCAGTACCATAAAACTTTTGCCACATTTCGTTTTCCAGTTCCACCACAGCTTTCTCATCTTCTTCAGAAGCCTCCACATCTGGGAAAAAATCCTCGAGACAAACCACAGGGTGCATCTGCAACTCGCTATCATCACATCCATAATGACCCCGGTGGTTCCTCGGCTGAAGCAACCCATTTTTTTGCAACTTACGCCGCCGTTTGTGACGGAGAGCACGGCGGCATAGCCCTGCAGGAACCTTGTAAATCGCTAAAACTAAAAGGTTCGCTATCCCACAAGGGCAGCAACAACAAATAGCCGCACACTCAGCTGTCGCACCCCCACAAAACTCCCCGAACTTGGCTCTGTTCCTGGAGGTGCCCCTTGAGCAGCTGCCGCATTCATCGACGCTGGAGGAAGAGGAGGAACGGCTTTCCAGCAGCGGTTGCGGCCGGTGAATGGAGGCTGGGGTCCTAAGGATTATCTGGGGAGACATAGTTTAAAGATGAAAAAAAAAGATGGAACTGTTTCGATCTTGTTTTGCTTTAGCTGTTGCAGTGGCCAGCTTCGTCACCGGTTTGTTTTCCTTTTGGCAACAAAGGAACTGTTATTCTAAAAGAAACAAAATGAAACGGTTTGGATTTTAGAAGGGTCAGTTCAAATAATGATAAACAACAAAGAGGCAACTTTTTTTGGTTTCAACCTTGGGATTCTCGAATCTTAACTCACTGGAAGGAATAAAGATAGAATAAACTGCTGTTTTGCCTGCTTGACGGAACGGAACAGAAGAGAACGGAAGAATCTGAATCTTGGAAATTTGGAAATGAACCTCTTTTTTCTTTTCTTAAAGATTTTACCCTTTCTGTTGATGATGAGGGTGTCCTTCTAAAGGATCCTGAACAACGGATAAGAAACTGGTATGGGTTTAGTTTCCAATTCCTTGCTCAAGGATCTTGTTTTCAAGAACCCAACAATCAAACAGGAGAAGGACAGAGCTGAAGGCTCATGAACCAGGGATTAATTTTTTTTTCTTTGGTTTTAAGAGAAGGGATGTACCCTGGTAAAACACGGCAAACAGATCAAGAAAGGCTTAACGAAAGCTATAATATCTGGCAAGAAAAACGGTCAGATTTTCCAGGTAAGCTCAAATTTCGGGGTTTTGATAGGAGTTTCTGATCTTCTGGGGTCTCTAATTCTCTCCTTTTGGTTACTCTGACGGGTTCTTTGCTTTATTTGGGTTCACTAGAAATGGAAAAAGAAAAAGATTTTTAAAAAATAAAAACGAAAGAAAGAGAGCTGTTTCCGATTTTGTGTGAGTAGGATTTCACACAGGGAAGTCTTTAGTATTGGAATCTATCTTGGATTTGGACATATGGTTGTGTATATTTATTTTGTTTTCTTTTGGCCTGTAAAACAAGAAAATGTCAAGATATTTGTGTTAATTTCTCGGGCAAATTGTTCCACAGGCTCTGCCCATTTGCTTAAGCAGTTGGCTGTTGACAAGCTGCTAGCTAGCCTACAACTGGTGGACTCGTTTACAGACTCACAACAAGACTGTGAAAGCCTGGAAAAAGGAGCTTGAAAACGTATACTTTTCAGGTGAAAGTGATGGATTAACGATAATCTTCCACTCATTTGAATAGAAGGATACCCAAAAGCTGTTGGCTTTTGGGCTAGTTTTGGTGAAAATTTTTTTTTGGATAAAAATGAAGGGAGTGGCAGTTTGTTTTCACGGAAGAGATGCCTCCACGGCACAGTTTTTTAAGTTATACGTGCCCATGCGACAGGTAGAAGCTTAAGCCTAATAATCGTGCGCACACGACTCACGTGAGTTTGAATTTGTGCACGAATCCTGACATCATCAAGTTCTTTTTCCTGCTTTTTTGGTACATTGCCATCAAAGTTTTCAATTTTCTCAAAAGTCGTGATTTCAGAACTGCCAATTTTATAAATTAATAAATTAAATTAAGTAGATAAATTAATACATAAATCAATATATTATATCATTCTAGTCTTTCACTTTCATGTCTACAGTGATTGCAATATGAAACAATTGTATTAAAGAGAAACATCATCAAGTTTCTTCACATTACTGATATAAAGTACAAATGAAAATCCCAACTTGCAACTCTCTTATTTCTTTACATTTCGATCTTGTGTTCCGAGGGAGCAGAGTGTATGGTGAAGAGCTTTACCCCTCTCTTTTTGTAATACTGATATAAGTTAATACAATGAAACTTTCATTTTCTTATGAAAAAATAAAAAATAAAAAATTTAAATTTAACGGTTGAATTATAAAATAACACATGTTATTACAAATGTTAATAATTAAATTAAAATTTTTTTCATCTTTACATTCTCTCTAGCAAATATGGCATTTGACTTTTTTTTCAAAAAAAATGTTCTATTTGTTTTTTTTAATATATAAAAAATTACAAATTGAGAATAAAAAAATTATAAATATTAAATATTAAAGTTTAAATTTATTACATATTATTTATTAAAAATATTATAAAATTAATTAAATTTAAATTTAAATCTCATAATAAATAAATTCTTAAATTTTCTACCCCTTCAATGTTATGTCAATTTCAAAATAAAAAATTTACTAAGTACTACTTCTAAATGTACGACATTGATAAGACTTTACCTCCCATGCATGTGCTTTTTGAATTATTCAAAAATTTTCTTTTCCATTAAAGTACAAGCAAAACCCTTTGATTAGTGATGTTAATTTTATTTATATCTAATGAAAATTTTGATTTATAAAAATATGAATAGATATTATATTATGAGTTGAGGAATGAAGATGGGTATAATTTTAAATTTTTAATCAGTATAAAAATGATAATAAGTAATATGGTACTTTTTTTGTATTTGTATCTTATATATATTTATATATATTTTAGTAAATGAAATTTTTATTAAATAATATAAATTATTTTTTAGATTAATTAAAATTAATATATTTTATTGAAAAAATATATGTTGATAAAAAATTACTTAAATATATAAGATAAAAATTAAAAATTAAAATTTTATTTTTAATTTTTTATTTTTTTAAAAAAATTATGGGTATAAAAATTACTTATATCCATTAAACACTCGTGATAATAAATATGATGATAAATTTAAAATATTCTATATGAGTACCAATATGGATATAATATAAAAATTTAAAAATAAATATGAGAAATACTCAATCTTACCCATTGATATCACTACTTTTAATGAGGAATTTTGGGAAATATGGAGTAATTACAAAGTTTTTATTTTGAAAACATTAGTTTTCACTTTGGCATATGTTTCTTAATTGACGACCATATGATTAACAGTCCTTTTCTCTAAATGTTCTAATTTACAACTTCTTTTTTTTTTGCCTTCAAATTAAAATGTGTAGAATGGAGTACCCATATATATACTATAGAACAATTGCGTCACACTAATTTTTTATATTTGGCTGTTTACTTCATTTAATTTGATGACGGTTACCTTCGAAAGCCAAGTGCAATTTGAACTTTGAAGCTAACTCACTAATTATAATTTATATCGTAACATTAAAAATACTTTCAAAATAATTTAATTAAATGTTTCAATGTTAGATTGCTTTATGTTTCATTTAAATAACCGATAAAATAAATTTTCATCGTATTATCATATTATTTTGGATTTGAATCTCGTAATAAAACTTTTTTCTTTAATTATCCAAATGAAACATTAATTAATAAATTTATCCATGTGGTTGATAAATGATTTTAGATTTTAATTTTTTTTTCTTGACTTCTCATTAATACTCATATCAAGTACATGATTTTTCATAAAAAAATATCAAATTTAGTCATGACTTAATAGATTGAACAATTTATTTACTCTAAATTTGATGTACAAAAAATATTATAATTTCTAATATTTCGTGTGATACACACATATATATAACATGTACGTAATTAAATTAAAAAATATATATGTAATTAAAACTAACCTTTTAATATGAAATATATTGCCTTTTTGGTAATCGATACACATATGGACATGTAATTAATTATTTATATTTAATGTATTGTTGTGTGTAATATTTATATATTATTAATAAATAATGGATTATAGAGTGTTGCCTCATTAATAAATAAAATTAAAAATAAATATAGAGAATATATATATATATAATGAAAAAATATTTTTTAAAAGATTGTGTATTTATTTTTAAGACATTTTAAATGTTTTAATTTATTCATTAATGAATTACCGGTATTTGATTGATTAATTGTATGAAAATTATAAATCATATAATATTATAATAATAATAATATTAATTATATTATAATATATAATAATATTATAATAAAACAATGACAATCGAGTTAAAATTTTTCCAAAAAATTAAAAATAATATTAGTAACTTTTTTTAAGAACACTTAAGGTAACAAATCGTTACAATTGCGGATGTAAAAGCTTAAATTAAATGGAAAATTCACGTATATTTTTATAGAGTTCATTTGGATGCCGATAAAATTATTTTAGTAATATTGAAAATGATGAATGTAAGATTGATTATTATAGTAAAAAAATTAATTATTATAATAGTGAGATTGAAATTAGTGATAAGATATGTTTTGAATATAAAAATAGTGTTAACGATGAGATGAAATATTAAAAAAAATAATCATTAAATAAATTAGATTAAAAATATATATATAATAAAAAATTTTAAATTATTTAATATTTATAAATTTATAAAATTATTTTTATGTCCAATAATATTTTATTAATAAATAATTAAAAATTAAAAATTTGACCTTGTGAAAAAAGAATATAACATTGGAAAACTTTTAAGCAACAAAATCTTAAAAAAAGAACAAATGTTCAAAAAATAAAACAAAAAGAGGGATAAAATGGAAAGAGAGCTACGAATTGAAAATTAAATTTTTTGTATCCTCTCAATCCGGTCTCTAATCCAAAGAGCAGGTGAAAATGTTTCCATTGCACTAACATTTACTACCCAAACAAACTTCAAGTGTGATTGGATTCATAGTTATGGATAATAATGGATCGGATCGAGATAAATTATAATCATATATATATATATATATATATCTCCCTTAAGATTTGAGTTTTAGTCAAAAAAAAAAAAATTAGAAATTTCATAATTTCTACTTTCAGATATCAATACTCTAAAAAAAAAAGCTCAACCTTTTGGAATTAAGAGAAAATTCTGTGTATGGTACAAATTAAGCTTGAAACATACCAAAGAAATAAGAAAACAAAATGTACACACAAAGGAAAAATCAAAACTTTGGATTATGAAAAAAAAATAAAATCTATGGATGATGATGATGGGAAAAAAAATCTATACATGATGAGTTTTGGTGAGGGTTTTATATTTAAGAATCCCTTTATACAAAACCTGCCTGTTGAGAGGCATGGAAGAATCTGATATTTCCAGGACCTGATGATGATGATCATCTTCACCAATTTCCTTAGCCTGCTTTGCCAGGTTGAAGCTATGATTCCCCTTCCTGTATTCTTTGTTATTGGATGATGGTTCCATCACATCATCAGCAAAATGAACCCTTTTCTTCACTTTACATTTTCCACTTCCTATACCAAAAAAAAAAAAAAAAACCAGAATTTGATTAATGCACTATAAAAAATACAAAAGAAAAACATCAAAGATTAATCAATATATTACCACCCAATTCAAATTCTATCTTCTCCATGAAATCTGAGAGGAGACGTTTATGGACTTCATGAGCAACGAAAACTACACTTCCTGAAACTGCAAAGACTGCCATGAACCCTACTCCTATAGACCCAGCTTCCATTGTTATCTCCTTTATTATCTTTTACAATCTATAACGTTGATGAAACCAATGGATGAACAAAGAAATGAGAGGGAAAGAGAAGAGACATTTAGTTGGACATATCTGAAAGACAGAAAATAGTAAAAAAAGGATCAATGCATACAACGAACTGTAATGAAAATTTTCGTTTAATATCCATCAAATTTCCATATTATGTAGCTTAATTTGACTCATCCTTGAAATTAAACCTCTCAAAATCAACCCAAATTTTGGTTTCTTATCTTTTTGTTATCTTTAGATATCCCAAAACAAAAATATTATGGCTGAAAAATTAAGGTAACTAACTTCCCAATTGATATATTGGTGTGCCTAAAATAAGTTGACAAAACGGATGGTTTGACTCTTGCTTTCTTTAACTTTTGTTTCGATAAGATTAAATTTGATAATTTAAAACATGATACGATGATATAAAATAAATATAATATGAAAAATAAAATACAAAATGAAACGGTTTAAAATTTTAGCAATAATAAATAAAACAAAAAAATATTTTATATTTTTATGTTATATGAATTGAGACATGTAATTTTTATGTAAAATAATATACACAAGTTTCATATTTTACATGATATAAATACATGAATTGTTAAAGTCAAGATAAAATTAATGTATTTACTATTAATTTTTTTTAATGAATTAAGATTTGAGGTTTTTTGATAAAATTAGTATTACAAAAAAATTATAATCACATTTAAATATTACATAAAAAATTAATGAATTACATCAAATAAATAAATGACTGCATATCTTTAGACAAATCAATATAATGAATTATTAAATCAATATACTATAAAAAATTCATAAATAAATTACTAAATGAACATACTATAGCTACCTAAACTCTATACATTATTTTTATTTTTTTATTACTAGTATATATAATAAAATACTAATGGTTTTTATTTACACAACTCATAAATAAAATAAAAAAATTTTATCAACTTAAAAACAAATCAAAATGTAAGAAAATGTGGAAGAGAAAAATTTAAACTAATGAAACTATAAATCTTAATCTTTCAAAATTTCCTATAAACGAAGGTTGTTAATAATTAGTAGTAGTAATTAAGTGTTTGTTTTACAATAATTAATTGAAAGGCAAAAAAGTGAGTACCAATAGAAAAAGAAAAACAAAATCAAGAAAGCTCGTAAAGCTATGCCATGACAATTTACAAAAGATAAATCACAACAAATTAAAGACAAATATTACATAAATAAAAATAGAAAAAAAAACCCAATAAAGAAGTTTTTTTTTTTTTGGTTTTTTTGATGTGATAAGTTGAAAAAGGAGAAGTGCAAATAATCACGAAGTGAAAAAGAAGACAGAGTGAAGAAGCCTGGAGATATAAATGCTCAGTTGTAATAAAAGATTGTATTGGCAAGTTGTTACTCAAATTGGGTCCATAGCTCAGTGGTAGAGCATTTGACTGCAGATCAAGAGGTCACCGGTTCGAACCCGGTTGGGCCCTTTATTAAATTTATTTTTGTTTAAGTTCTTTCCTGCTGATTCTGATTTTCCTTTTTCTATAAAAATGGAAATACAGCTAATTAAAAGAGTGGGCTTTGTTTCTTTTTCTATAAAGCAGAGGCTTTGGTCATCATGCAAAGCTGCAAATGGTCTGTTTCGTTTTGACCCATTGGTATTTTTTGCATGAGAAATTTATGGTTCCACCACCATTTAGAAGCAGCAAATGCAAGATGTTTGACTTCTTACCATTCATTTTGGATAAATCAAAAAAGTTCCAAAATGTTGATTTATTGTTCTCTTTCCGTAAGCAAAGTGTACTAATCTAGGGGTTCGATTGCAAGGAGTGCAAAGTTGGGTGTTCTTTAGCGTACAATTACTTTTATCACCCTCTTTTTTAATTTTCTTCAGATCTTGAAAAAGTACTCCCATTTTAGTACGAGGGAAGATTCCATAATTTGCAAGAGCCTTGAGCTTTTATCTCCACTAATTTTTTTATTCCATCTTTATGGAAAAAAAAATGGTTTGGGTTGTTTACAAGGTTGATTTAGTTTTGGCGAAAACATTAAAAATAAATCTATAAAGGTAAAAGGTTAAAAAAAAATCTTGAATTAAAATTTAATAATAATCCAAGTTTTTATTATTTTTTTCAATCAATTAAACCTTTGTTAAAAGAAAAATAATTAATTGCTTTCATCTAATTGAAAATTTAATTGAGTAAATATATATATAAGGATTCAATCTAATAAAAATAGATGTTTAAGTATTAAATTAATTCGAAATAAAAAATTTAAAATTTAATTGATTATAATCAAATTATCATAAACTTAAATGATTAATAAATTTTTGTTTGAAAGTTTTTTTTATCTTATGTTATCTTTGAACTATTTGACTTTTTTTTTATATAAGTTCTTACACTTTTGTTTTAGTTAAATAAATTTTTATTTTTTGATCTATTTTCAAATAAACTTTTATTTTAAACAAAAGAGTTTATTTTTTAGTTTTAATTATATAAAAAAACTTTTCTTAAAGGAAAAAACATAAACTTTTTTATCAAACACACTTTTTGCATTTTATGGCCAAAATGAAGTAGAAAAATTAGAAATTAAGCCAAACCTAACTTTTATCAGGTGGATGAATGAAAATAAACAAAGGGAGATCAAATGTAATAGCAATTTTAGAGGCAGTATCGGGTTCGAAACCAAATGATATAAACAGAAATGCAAATTTCTAATTCATGGATATACTATAAACTGCAAAAATATGAAAATAAGATGTATCCAAGAAGAGATGAGCCATGGTATCTCAGTTTATTCATCACAGTGCCATCTCCTAAGTCGCATATGAATTATCGAAATAAATGTAAAAAAGAACTAATATTAAAATTTGGATACTTTTATTTCTGTAGAACTTTATACCGATTCTAGAGTCAAAATGTTGTTGCAGAATACCCTAGAAAAACCAGGTTGAATCATCCTTCATTTCAAATCCTTCTAACCATTTTTGCTGTAGATTCACCCAAGAGCACCCCTCCGAAGGATTGGATCCCTGCAACACAAATGGTAATCATCTTAGCACATAATTATGTTAAGCAATCTTTGTGGACAAATTAATATATTAAAGCTCCACTTGATTGATGCTTTTGTTATTCAATTTTTTTTTTGCAAAAAAAAAAGTAAAAGAAAACAGAAGGCCAATAGCAAAAGCATCAATCAAATAGAATCTAAGATTTAACAATTCTTACCTTTGCACTTATTTTACCAGTGGTCACGCAACAATACCGTCCATCACCTAAAAGAATTAGCAAGCCAATAGAAAAGTGGGAAATCATGGGCAGTTACAACTCAAGAACATTAGATAGAACTCAGTTGCTCTTAGGAGCTTGCCAAGTGTATAAGGTAGAGGCGTAGAGCTCATGCTCAAAAAACATGTTGATAATACTGGTTTTTTCAGTTGAACATACAATGTGAGCATGCTTGCGAGAAAAGATGTCTGCAAAAGTAAAGACAATGACAAGCCAGTTTTTTATAAGGAAAAAAACTTACCAGATAACTCCCACTTATCAAACTTCAGAAGCCATGTGTTTGAACCAATTGGTGTGGATAATACACGATCCACCCAGACCCGGAACCGTTTACCCTTTTGGTCTCCATGGTACCCTTTCATTGTGTGTAAGCATTCATGAAGAGTTTTCTCAACACCGGATGGAAGGACAAAATTAGCTGACGGATCCTGAAGAAAAATAATGAAAATTTAAAGCATGATACAGATTAGTAAGCTTCAAAGACTCACAAAAGAAAAAGGAAACCACTATTTTCTTTTCCTTAGCACAAATGTTGGCCAAGAAAAGAATCAGTAAAATTATTTGTTAAAATTCAACAGGGGCCTGGTAGATCTGTGGTTAACCTTAAGCTTGTCCAAGAACTGATCCGCATGCACTTCACCTGTGACAAATTCTAATCTTTGGTTGATTGTGGGAGTTGTTTTTCTCAGTTTATCATCTTATAATAAAATCATGTCTTAGATACATAATATTGCTGAAGAACAAGTTCACACACTTTCATCTATATGTTTTCCTAATGACCTAGCATGCATACCCAACAGTCCCACAACTTTTCATACCTGCAGTGCCTGGCTTTGTAAGTGATGGGGTTGCTGGTTGGGTACATTTTACATAGAATAATGAAGGAAAAGACAATGAAAATAAAGGACTCATGTCTAAAATCATATGACAGAACGCAATGATGGAATGTATTAAAATATCTGATTCACTTGCACACCTATCTACCACAAAGCTGATTCATTCTGTTCAGAGATGGGCTTTAAATCATGACAGTTATTACAAGTCAAATTGCCAGTGTGTAAAGAATTAAGGTTAGAACAAGAAATAGCAGCCAATGATGCACCAAAGAAGAATAAACAAATGGAGGACAACTAGGGTAATAGCACATTGTTAATTCATTAATTAGAAGATGCTGATAAAGTGACATGGTCATTGACTCTTTCTTGGTTTTTTCCAAATAGTAAGAGGAATCTAAGATGTTGACCAAATTCTGATGAACTAAAAACTACCATCACAACAACATAACATTAAAGAAGAAAGAAAGGGCAGCAAACATACACAAGAAGCTTTCAGACTTGCTATATATGTCTCACAGTTGTCAATCTCCCCTCGCCTCCATCGCTCATAGAACAAGTAAAAGTTCACTACTTCGTAACAAGGATTGACAATATCCAGCTTATATTCCATAAAATCAGCACAATCTCTTGGAGAAGTGTTTGATCCAAGTTTAAAACGTCCAATGGCTTCTATGATTCCAGCTGCACACCTTTCTTTTGCATGGATTATATTAGGGTTACCTTTTGCATTTTCAGCATGCCATTGCAACAATTCTTCTTGGGCATTGCTGACCTGAAGAGGGAAAAAGATTAATGGAACAGAAATAGCGGCAACGATTATTACAATTTCTAAAGCGCTAGTAAATCTGAATTATTTAAAAAGCAGAAGACTACCAACCATGACTCCATACACTTCTGGAATGCTGAAGAGTTCAGCATCATTTCCAGAATCACCACAGACAAGAGTATTAATAGGTGGTTTTCCCTCAGTCTTAAACTTTTTCAGTAAATATGCAAGAGCCTGTCCTTTGCCTGCACCTTGTGGTAATATATCCAAATCCATTCCTCCACTATAAATTATTTTAACATCCAGCTGGCACAGAATAAGACACAAGTTAATTAATAATATAACTTTCAATGAATATGAAACTATCAAGCAAGTGAGATGAAGAAGAAATGAATACTAATGTGATGTGATCTGATGTATATCTTTCAAAGTATATTTACTTGGGAATGAATAATACCCTTGGTAGTAAGTTGAGTCTTACCCCTCGCTTTTCCAAACAGTCTGAAAGTTCCTTCATCACTATCTGGGCCTTAGTCTTATCGACATAAAAGCTAACCTTGTGTGGTCGCTGCTCTGTTTCAGCCTGAATGATCCAACATGCTTGAATTTGTTAAAGATGTCAAGAGCAGGTCCTATATATTCAGTTACAATGAAGATGCTCTCAACAGAATAATTTTAATGTTTAGATATAAGGTTGCAGTATTAACTAGACCTGAAGAGTGAGCTCAGAAAACTTGCTGGTTTCTTCAGTTATTATCTTCCTATCCCATTTCTGATTCAGAAATTCAACCCAGCCATCATCCGGTAGCATTGAGCTGCCATATGTTATCTCAGTTCCCACTGACATAATAGCTATATCAGGAGTCAACATGGGCTTCTCTTTCCTCAACTGTTTGTAGAGTGTGGGTGACCTCCCAGTGGAGAAGACCAGCAGAGAGTCATGGCGATAATTCGACTCCCACAGTGCATTAAACCTAAGCAAAGAAATGTTCTCAGGATCATGATGATCAACCTGCAAAAGGAAAAGATTAAGTAACCGCAGCACAAGCATTTCTGAAAATGAAAGCAAATATTCAAGATAAAAGCATACCATTGTATGATCAAGATCAGATACTATCATGAGACGTGCCGCCATGGTAATCCGATCCATGACTATTTTACCAATTAAAATCCTGTAACATGATAAGAAATTATTCAATATATAAAAAATAAAAATTCAATTAAATTGAGTTAAAACTTTAAATTGTGTGGAAGAAACTATTATTTTTAAAAATTATTAACAAATTCTATAAAAAAAATGAAAGGTAATTTAATTTCTCCATCAATTAATAACAAGATTATTAAGACTAAGAACCAGCTAAATCAATCAAAATTATCAACAAATGGCATAAAAATATGAAAAATTTCAATTTACAGAAAGAAACTGACAATAGTTGTTGTAATTACATTGAAAGAAAACAACCTACTTTTTTTTTTTGGTTAAAAAAATTAACATGCGAAATTAGAGACTATTAAAAAAATTTAAAATTGAGAAACTACCTGAATCGATCAAGACGAAGCTTATGAAAATATCACCTGTGATCAAATGAAAATTACGAATTCCATTAAAAATATACAAAAATGCTTGTTTTAGTAAGTAAATTAGTACGAAAAAGAGAGAGAGAAACTTAACTGAGAAAGAAAAAGGGAGGGGAGGAGAGGAGAAGAGAAGAGCCGGTGGCCTTTCAATATGACGGATTAGATGAAGAAGATACGATGCGATGGAAGGAAGGAAGGAAGGAATTGGATCCAAATTTGTTGGCGCTTCTTTTGTGACGATAAAGCTAGCATTTTTGTTTTTTTCTTGGGAGTGGTCCGCTTCTGGCTGGGGGCGTGTGGACTGTGGACCCCCTTTTAACCGGACCCCTGGGGTCCACTATCATGGGATACAGGTGACGTGTCCTCATTAATTTTTTAGTTGAGAACAAACTTAGCATATTCGCTTTTAAAACCTTTTTTTTTTTCCTTTATCAGTTACTCTCTCCCTCTTATTTTGTTTTGTATTTATTTTTACAAAATTTAAAAGAAATTTTAATTTTAATATATATTTAATATTAAAATTAAAATTTCATAATTTTTAATGTTAAAAATTAAAAAAATATAAAATATATTTTCAAATATAAAAAATAAAAATTTTAGATATTAAAAAAAAATTTTAAGACATTTCAAAAGAAAAAAAAGAAAAGAAAAGAAAGAAAGAATGCAAATTACAGTGAATCTCATCTAAGCCATTTGGATTATATTAGTAGGCATAGTTGGACGGCTTAGAATTAATCTCATCTAGGAGCCACATAATCAGTCGATACTATGACAATTAGAAATGGGTTTAGTGGTGAGGAAGATGTTATGTTCAAGTATTTTTATGTGTGAATTTAATTTAATATCATGTTAATTTTTTAATTATTACATTAATTCATTTTATTTATTGAATAATTAATTCTTTATATATAATATTAGAATATGATTGTAATTTTTTTTTTGTCCTACTTATTTCAAAAAACAAATTTTAAACAACAAATTAAGATATTTTAAAGTTTTTAATTTCTGCCAAACCCACCGAAAGGGCAAAAACCCAATGTGGATAAGAAGACTAGGCACTAACTTAACTTTTACTGATATTGCACATCGTAGTGCACAACTGAAACTGTCCGTCTTTGTCTGGTTCTTTCAAGTATCAAGAAAGTGACATGGTTTGGCATCACACACTTATAATGTTGATGCCACATCAGTCACAAAAATTCGAAAATTATTCCCAATTAACAAATATGTTCCTCTCCTGTACAACTAGATTGGGGTTTGTCTCTCCTCCACTTACCACTCACAAAGTCACAATTCTGAGAATTTTTATTAATCAGGTAACCACCTAGTTCAAAACCTCAATACCCAGTTTCTCGAAATCCCAGAAGCCAATCCTTTGATGCTTCAAAAACCTTGACTTGGGGTTGTTAGAAGCTTAATTCTCAAGCTTTTGGTCATTTCAATGGTGGAAAGTTGGGTGGTTTTAGACCCACAAGTCCGAAACTGAAACTTTCATCTTTTAAGATAGTTAAACCCTTTGTTTCCTATAAATACAGGTTTAGAAACATGAATTTAGGGTGTTATCAAACCATTCAGTTCCCTAGAAGCGGGAAGGTGAGGTTTCTGTCTAGTAATCCGTTGAAAAGCTCACATTTGAAAGGTATCCAGGCTGGTAGTGTCAAATTCAGAAACTTTCAGGTTAGTCAGAGGAGAAAGGACGTTACTATGAGGTTGAAATCGATGTTGAGTGTAGATAGTGTGGTGGAGATGGAGGGAAAGGAAGGAGTTAGTACGGAGAGTAAGTATGATGCAATTGTTATAGGGTCAGGGATCGGAGGGCTGGTTGCAGCTACACAGCTGGCGGTTAAAGGAGCGAAGGTTTTGGTATGCGAGAAATATGTGATTCCTGGAGGGAGTTCTGGGTATTACCAGCGGGATGGATATACTTTTGATGTAGGATCTTCTGTGATGTTTGGATTCAGTGATAAGGTCAGTTTTTCTTATCATTGGTTGTTGGCATTTGAGTTAGGATTCTGTTAATTTGATTGAATATGAAAAGAGTACTATGATTCGTGTTTTCTAACTTCTCAGTGATCTAGATGAGTAATTCTTTGTTTGAAAAAATAAGGTGAAAATTTGGCCCTTGGAATCATGGACTTGGAGTTAGAGAAAACCTTATTGTGTGTCAAACAATTATGAAGAATTGGATTCTTTGATCTTTTATTTTGGAATATGTTTATGAGTTTGTTTTCTATATACCGCAGTGGAGTTTTTTAAACTCCACAAGTGGGTTAAGCTACTAAAGTGTTCTACAGGGTATGTAGAACACCCTGTTAACCGCACCGGTGGAGTTTAATATACCCTACAGGGTTTATTTATTAGCAATAAAGAAATTGGTAATTAGTTCATATGTAAAGAACTTGCAACTCTATCATCGATAGCTTGTTTAACTGAAGTTGCAGGATTGTCTAGATTTACATGGATATTTGGCAAATCTCTTGGGAGTTTAAGCATGTTGAAAGTATCATGGTTTTAATTTTCTTTTACTAAGGGCTAAAGTATACTAAGCTATTAGTACATCTTCAATGTTGAGTTTTCCACTGTTGATGTGTGCTTAATTTTTGGCAGGGCAATCTGAATTTGATTACACAAGCATTGTCTGCAGTTGGGCGTGAGATGGAGGTGATTCCTGATCCAACTACTGTTCATTTCCATCTACCCAATAACCTTTCTGTTCGAGTACATCGAGAATACAGTGAATTTATCGAAGAACTTACGAGTAAATTTCCACATGAGAAGGAAGGAATCCTTAAATTTTATGGCAAATGTTGGAAGGTCTGTTCTGATTGAGATGACTGCTTGTGGTTTCTAAAGTCTTTGTTTTAGTTCATTACTCACTTTGAGAACTTATATACATATTGGCTAGATCTTCAATGCCTTGAACTCGTTGCAATTGAAGTCACTTGAAGAGCCAATCTACCTTTTTGGACAGTTCTTTCAGAAGCCTCTTGAATGTTTGACACTTGGTAACGGCTGCTGAATATTTATTTGATGTGAAATTTAAAACATAAATAGAGATGATTGGGGGGGTTAGTTTTCTGATTCTGTTGAGGACATTTATTGTGTGAAATCATATTTATTGTCACTAGTAATGATAAAACTGTAGGAAGACATTTTTCTTGATTGAGAAGTGCATAAGTGAATCTTTGAAGTATACTGTACTTATTGTTTTTAGCAGGAAAAAAAAAAAAAGGACTTCAAAAATCCATTGCCACTGCTTCAAGATGTATAGATGATTGTAACTGTTGCATTTATAGAATTTCCCGATCATACAATTTTTTCTAGCAAACTTGTTTGAAACAAGATAGATTTTGATAGCAACATGATCTTAGATGGTTCATAAAATAATTTGGCTTTTTCAAGGTAAAAGTCATTGCACTTTGGTCTCAATCTTTGGACTCTTGAGGTGAAAATCATGTTGTTATACCCTTCTGGTAGGGCATCCTGAATGTTGAGATTTCATATAATGAAGAATAAGCTATTAATCTCCTAGTAAAATGTGGACAATCATGTTATTATTAATTGATACTGCTTTTGTGCTGGTCATTTTCTTGTTAAAGCTATTACATATTAATTAACTGCCACATGTTTCTGGTCTTGAATCTATATACTGTGATGTCCTGTCCTGCAGCTTACTATCTGCCCCAAAATGCTGGAGATATTGCTCGAAAGTATGTAAAGGATCCCCAGTTGTTGTCTTTCATAGATGCAGAGGTGTGACAAAGTTAATCCCAGTAATCTTAAAAAAAGAGGGAAAAAGGGATTTATTGCAAGGTTTTCTACTAATGTTAAAGTATCTCTGCAGTGTTTCATAGTGAGCACAGTTAATGCTTTGCGGACGCCAATGATAAATGCAGGCATGGTAAGCTGTTTGATTAGCTTTTGGCCACTGTTTTCTGTCTTATTATCTTGTCTCTTATCCATAGCTTGTGCCAGGTTCTATGTGACAGGCACTTTGGAGGAATTAATTACCCTGTTGGTGGTGTTGGTGGAATTGCGGAGTCTTTGGCTGAAGGCCTGATTGATCAGGGTAGTGAAATACTTTACAAGGCAAATGTGACTAACATCATACTTGACCAGGGCAAAGCTGTAAGTTTGTTCATAGATTTTAAATACCTTGCATAAATTAATGCCTAAATTTTTATGATTGATGGTTCTACATGTGGTAAATGCAATTTGTATTATAGTATATTGGATTGACTTCTGTAGGTGGGAGTGAGACTTTCAGATGGAAGGGAGTTCTTCGCCCAAACCATAATATCTAATGCTACTAGATGGGATACATTTGGTTAGTCTTCGGAAGGAGCTGGTTAGGTTTCTTGCACTGGTTTCTTCGCGTCTGTTTTAAAATGACTGAATTGCAATCCATTGTCTTGTAGGGAAGCTGTTAAAAGGAGAAAACCTTCCAAAAGAAGAAGAAAATTTTCAGAAAATTTATGTTAAGGCTCCATCATTTCTTTCAATTCACATGGGTGTAAAGGCTGATGTTCTGCCTCCTGATACGGATTGTCATCATTTTGTGCTTGAGGTATTTTAGTTTCTAGTTGGCTTCTCTCTCACTCGCCCTCTCTCACACACACAATTGAGTACAAATTTTCTTTGCAGGTAGCTAATAGTTCATTTGCATATTTTTTCTTCCATAATTAAAAGGATGACTGGACAAGATTAGAGGAATCATATGGGAGTATCTTTTTAAGCATTCCAACCGTTCTTGATTCATCATTGGCTCCAAAAGGACATCATATTCTTCACATATTTACAACTTCTTCTATAGAAGACTGGGAGGTAAGTTCAGACTATGTATATAATCTAGAAGCTACACTTAAATAGTAGTTTTCCTCACTTTGAGCCCTTCCCCCTTTCTCTCCTCCCATTGTCCTTTCCCCACCAATATTTGAGTGATGTTACAGATTTTTTAATATTTTTGGCTCATTGAATCATTTTGTAAATATTAGTATTTTGGCTGTACTAGGGACTTCCGCCAAAGGACTATGAGGCAAAAAAGGAGCTAATTGCAAAGGAAATCATTGGAAGGTTGGAGAAGAAACTATTTCCAGGGCTTAAATCATCCATTGTTTTTAAGGAGGTATGTATCTTTATACTACTTGATCATAATGTGGCACCTACATAAAGAGTGTTAATTAAAAAAAAAAAAAAGAGAAAAAACAGAAAAAGTCTATGCATGCATATTGCCAACTTAAAAGATGTGGGTAGTCCAGAGTAACACTATTCCTAAAACTGAAAATGGGTTCTTGTCTGGATACAAATGGTGGGGATTGAAGCTCTTCTGAGTTTTGTTGGAGAATATAAACATTCGTTTATTTCGACATGAAATTTATATGTTTCTGCTCCAAAATTCCATAGTAAACTGAATAACTATTTTGATTGTCAGTTTGTGCATAACTATACACTCTGCATTTAGTCAATGCAATGATATAATCATAACTATTTTGATTCTCCGGTTATGAAATATTTCTAATATCACTGTAGGTAGGGACCCCCAAGACACACAGACGGTTCTTGGCTCGTGACATTGGTACTTATGGACCAATGCCTCGTCAAATTCCCAAGGGCTTATTGGGAATGCCATTTAATACGACAGTAAGTCTTATAGTGACCCCTGGTAGCTTTTTTGAATCGATATTAGTTTTCATAAACATTTCAAGGTTGATGCTAATTGGATGGTCCATGCAATTGTAATTTGCAGGGTATAAGTGGTCTTTATTGTGTTGGTGATAGCTGCTTTCCAGGACAAGGTGTTATAGCAGTTGCCTTTTCCGGAGTAATGTGTGCTCATCGGGTTGCTGCTGATATTGGTAAGATGCCTCTTTCCCTGACTAGGATGTAATTAGCATTAACTATGCATTTGACTAAGCAAGATTAGAAGTAGAACAAAAAAATGAGTAGGAAGTGAAAACGTACTATAAGTCTATGTTGCTTGGACTCGAGAGTGAATGTCAAATATGGGTATGTGTCCAACAAGGTATCTTATTTCATGTCAACTCCTTTGGCTATTTTTTTATTCTGTCCTAGTTTACATCTTTCTACACAAGCCAGTTACTTGCTAATAAGTAATCACCCTTATAATTGTTAATCAATTGTTATATATATCAGCTGATTTTCTTTTTTTTTTTTACCTCTTGTTCTTTTAAGGTCTTGAGAAGAAGTCTCCTATATTAGATACTGCTCTTCTTCGGTTACTTGCTTGGTTAAGGACATTGGCATAAGGTAACATATCCAAAGATACGAGACACAACACCATTATTTGATAGACAAGCATAACTGGACTGCTGATTGCAGGTTCAGACAAAGATATAGTTTTTTTTTTGGGAAAGTGGAATGCTACTGAAGCTTGGCAAGGTTATTATTACATGATAATATTTGGTGTATATAACTTGCATTGGTAGTTGATTATTGGTGGTTCTTTTTTCACCTAGCAGTGACTATAAAGTTTCTAATCATTGGCGTAATTTCTAACTATAGCATAGTATTATATGGTCGAAAATCTCAATACGACCATTCACCATGCTGTTTTTTTAGCTCTCTCTCTCTCTCTCTCTCTCTGTGTTGATGACCAGACTCTAATAATTTGATTAGCAAATTCCAAAGATAACTGATAGATTATGGTTCCCATGAAGTTAAGTCTTTGATTATCAATTCAAAAACATATGCAAGGATTATCCAGATACTAAAATCCACATAAATGCTTATAATATGATGTGAAATTCTGGTCAAAGCTATTGCCTGTTACATGAGAGCGTTGGCAAATTCTTAAGGTAAAAACCCCAGAAAGCTGGTCCGATGCGTTGAGTCCTGATCCTCGCTAATTTTGTAAATCTGAAGCTCAAGCTTTTCAGGATTACCCTCGAAATACTGGGTCTCAGAAGCCCTTTTCTTCGAATGCTCCTCAAAATCATATTATCTTTAAACTCCACAGTGGAGTTGCATCCTCCGCAAAGAAAGGTATGCCAAGAAACGGTAGCCAAAAATCATTGCTACCAGTGCACTGACTTCCTTCAAGCCACTGTCTGTTTTTATACCATTTACAGGAGGCATGATGTCTTGGTATTGTACCTTGAGAAGAAGCTTGTAAGTGTGATAGTTGAATGACATATATCGGATCCAGGATATGAACACTGGAACTTTCTGCAAAATTGAATATGCTTGTATCAGGCAACTAATCGATGGTAAACTCATGCATCAGTAATGTACCGTTGGTAAGGCAGAGAAAGTTGATGATCGTCTTTCTTCTTGAAATAACACCTTGACTCTGGATTACATAAAATTTATCGCTAAGAAACTATTCATTGTTCTTCACATGAAGTTAGTAGTTTTTTGCAGTTTTGAAATTCTGAACAAGGTTTGCTTGCCTACCTTCACAAAATAGCCACCAGCTAGCATGAAGGTCATCACAGTTACTGAAGCCAAAGTCGTAGCTCTCTTCATGTCCATTAGAGTGGCGCCAATAGCTAGTCCAAGACCCTGCAAAAGCAGTCATGCCATTCTTGATTTTGCACCAGGTCATGTTTATGGCTTCCTTTTAACTAGTAGTTACAAACGGACATACCTGGGCAGCAACAATGCAGAGAAAAACTGTAAGCATACTGAGGAAAAAGGGACCAGCACTCAGTCTCAGGTCTGCCATGAAGTAGACAACCAGAAGGAAAAGTACTGGTAATATCAGATCAAGTGGAAGGTCACTTGTAGTCCTAGCTAAAAAATACGCGCTCAATCTGTACATGTCAGCCGCTCTTTCTTTACTAAGCATGGCTCTTTCTTGAGGAAATGTGAATATTGCAGTGAAGACAGGAAAGAAACCCCAGAAGACAGCAATGAAGAATAGCAGCCCTGCCTGCAAAGGTTACATGATGTGGGTACAAAATTAAGTTGCAATGCCAAATATCATGATATGGTCATTCCAGTAATTATTTTTGTGATGACAAGTTGAGATAGTAGTATCTCTAGTGGTCAAACAACTATATAGGATTTGCTTTGTCAAGAGAATAATCAATTCACCTGATCTTGACGGCCTTTGGTGCTTTTACTATCTGACTGCCACCAAAGTAATCCCAAGATGATTGCTGTAGAAAGAACTTGGGTGATTCTCAACCAGCTAAAATAATCATGCCTTCTCTCTTTTATCCCTCTACAGAACAAGATGCAATATTGCTGCCACCAGCTTGCTCCCCATTGCCGCTTTGAAGAAGACACTTTCAACTTCAGCTCTTCATCTAGGGGAAGAGGAGACATAAGTTCCTTCCTCTCGTTAGCTGCAACTCTCGACTCATAGGCCTCCACAAGATACTGCTTTAAAGTGAAAGCATTATTAGGCAGATTACAGTTTTGATGTCTATTGAGAAATTAGCTTTGTATACTCCTTCAAGATGCAGTCAATTTACGTGAGCTTCCCTCGATTGATAAGGGTTTGGAGGGTTTTGAATAAGATTTTATATTGGAGTCATAGTGCTCCTCTTGTACCGAAAAAAGAAAGGAAAAAAAATGGTTCTGTCTAAGCAAGTGTAGAGTCAATTGAAGTTTACCTCATGTACAACTGCTGGTGGTGGCTTCCCATTTCTTATTTCTGTTTCTGAGTTCCCCATTTGTACTTTGTCCTCCAGTTCTGATGGCACAGAAATATCATTTATGTTCCCATTTGCAAGGTCAAGCAAAAACTCTGCTGGGTTCATGGCAATTAGAGGGGAACATCCTATAGATGAAAAATAAACCATTGCTTCCGAAGCTTTCCCGAAGTAGAGTAAACTGCCTTTCCCAAGAAGAATCAACTTGTCAAATTTGTGGAAGAGCCTACTCGATGGCTGGTGGATTGTTGTTATCACTGTCTTCCCAGCCTGTCATGAGAGTAGAAGAAATTAAAAACAGAACAAAAGCATTTCTTTTCTTTTAAAATTCTGCAACTGGTCTGCTTTTGAAACGACAGCATTGGCTTACGACAGTGCGTAAGATTATAATAATTCCTTCAACAAAGGTCAAACCTCAGCTATGTCTTGTAATGTTTGAACGGTCCTTAAAGCAGTTGTGGAATCCAAGCCAGAGGTTGGTTCATCAAGAAACAGAAGGGAAGGGTTGATTATGATCTCGTTGCCAATGCAAACTCTTTTCCTCTCCCCACCAGACACTCCGCGGACGAATGATCCACCTATCATGGTGTCTTGACATCTGTGTGCATCATTGCAAGAACAAGCTAGTTATTTAGGACCTAGATGCTTAGACGTAATCTGAGATTCAATAGCAGTAGTAGGAGAGAGAGAGAGAGTACCTCTCCAAGCCTAACTCATAAATGACATCTATGGCTCGCTTTTCCTTCTGCTGTTTTGTTAATGCTTTTGGCAGTCGCAGGCAGGCTGCATATGTCAATGTTTCTTTCACTGTAAGGTGAGGAAACAGGACATCATCTTGAGTCACGAATCCTATCCTGCCATATAACATTACTGTTATTCCAATGTTCATCATTTAGACTACAATTCTAGCCTCTAGGAGCAGTTTTTGTTAATCCTTTTACAAAACAATTCTTTGAACAACGCATGATCAGTTAAATTCTTGATTGTCAAATTGACTATATATGCACCAGAAAATAATGCAAACCCTCTTGCTTTGAATTTTTTCTTCAATGACTCAGTATGTTGTTCTTTCATTTGTTTGATTTGTACCATGTTAGTTGTCTCTTATTGTAGCTTGCTATGCAGCTCAAATGTAAACAATAAAATGCAGTTTGCAGAAGCCCAAAATCTACTCATTTTCAATCATGCTTGTTAGCTGAAGGATGAAGCAGTTTCATCTGGGAACTAAATCACCTTGATCTTTATTTTGGTGAAAAAACATAAAGCAAGGATGTTTGAACTTATTACCTTGGAGAAAACCAACACAAGCAAGCATGACAAGATGAATCACACACAAAGTTTCAGATTCTTACCTGCTTTTCAGGAACTTGGAGTAAGGCTGATCGTTATATGTAATTGAACCACCGACAGTAGACTGAATTAACCTGCCGCCAAGCAGACTAAGAAGCGTGGTCTTCCCACTTCCTGAAGGTCCCATAAGTGCCAGAACTTCCCCAGGATTGACAGCACCAGAGATTCCATTCAAGATATCCTTCTCTTCTGAAGTTGTTATTCCTTTGATAATCACCTTGTAAGTGACATCTGTGAACTGCAGTTGTAGGAAAGGAATAAACCATCGTTAAGTATGCTATATTCATCTCAAGTTCCTTGGACTTGTTCAAATATATGATTATTCTTCGTATGACAACAATTTTTCCCCATGAAGAGGAAGATAAAACAAAAAGAAAGATAAAATGGCAAAGGTAGTATATATCAGATAGTCCATACCCTTCTTTCCTCAAAGAAATTGTGCTTCAGGTGGTTCTTTTATGTAACTTTAATGCCCTAGACACAGTAAGTAAAGATGACTTTCTAGCCTAAATGCATGTTTTGTCAGATAAGAAATATTCAACTCTTGTACTTGGTTTAATTAACATTTTCAATACCAGTTATACCAGATTCTGCAATTTTCATTTGTTGGAAAGAATGGAGTCTTGTACAAAAATGTCATGTAAGATGAGATTCAGTACAAGACTGACTCTAACCATTCTAGCCATGTTCTATGGATCGCGTTGATCTTTTAGACAATTCTCCATCCTTGCCTGTCCAAATACATGGTACCCAAATCAATCCACGCACGATTAACAAACACAGATTTTCAAGACCTGAAGATGCTGTTGCAGATTAAAGGAGGGTGCAGGAAAACCTGCATGTTCAAAGACTGTTACCTTCAGATAAATTGGCAAAGTGGGCTCTGTCTGAAATTTAAGCTTAGAGGTGCCAGCTTCAATATCTTCAGCTGCAACGAAGATTACTAGTTGCTTAGGGAATCAATAGGATAACATAAATTGCTTGATGATTTATTGATTAATATCTAATACTAGCTGCTACTTGAGAAATCTGCTACTGCTCTTATGTCTACGAGCGAGTAGATTTACCACTTGAACATACCTTCAGAAAGATTATCCTAACATTCTGATTAAAATGTTGTTACCATATACTACATTGATGTTTATGAAAAATCCAAACTATTTATCTCTCAAATTATAACTTCACAGCACATGATCAAGAAAGTAAGACTCCACTGAGACGTAATATATATAATATTTATATATTGATAATATAGTAAATATAAATTTAATTTAAAAATAAATTAACGAAAAGTTATTTTAATTTAACATGTGTAAATGTTAAAAATTTTCTTAAAATTTCACTTTCTATTTCTGTTCATCATTTTTAATCTAGATTCTAGACAAAAAAACCTTATTGAGGTACCAAATAACAAATATATATATATATATATATTCACCATTTTTCTTTTGTACTTGATTCATTTTCTATAGTCGATATATTCATCATCAATGTTATATAATAAAAACTCGGATGATATTAATGGATCATAATGAATTCATTGATTGTTTTCAATCCCTTAAATGTTTTAAGATTCTCAATCAATTAGCCACAATGTTTGAAATCTACGGCTGGAAGTCAGCATTTAGGTGAGTGAATGTGGGCGAGATGGACGAAATTTAAAGCAAAAATCCCTATAAAAAAAGAATAAATTTCTACGACATGGGATCAAATTGTTCCATCATACCGTTAATGTTATGTTATCCGCAATAAATTACCCATAATTATGGGATTTATTAATAGAATATTAAAATTTTAATTTTAATAATAAAAAATTAAAATTTGACAATCTTAAATATAAAAAAAAAATTAAGAAAAAGGTTATAAAATGGATGAAATTTGTAATCTTGATAGTGATAAGTATAAAAAAAATATATATTTATTAGTCGATACTATATTTGAATAGATAAAAAATAATTTATAAAATTTTAAATTTTTATAAAATGTGATGCTATTTTTTAAAAATTGTAAAAAAAAGGGGTGAAAGAGGTAGAAAAAAAAGACTGTTTACTTTTGGGAAAAGAAGGATCTACAGCTCTACAAGCTCGACATTAATTACTTAGGTAGAAAGGCAATCTTCAAAATTCACTTTAATTTTGGCCTAACTTTTTAATGTAACAAAAACCAATCATTTGCTTAGACCCCTGCAATCATCACTCTCTATACGTGACTTTTGTGGTCAAAATATAATATTTTTAATCTTTTATAATGGACCCAATTCAATGAGCTGGCCAAAAAATAATAATGTCTTATGCAATTGATTGTCATATATCAAAATGCCCATTGAAGTTCGTCGATAAAGCATTTTGATACAAATTCTACGAAATTTAACACTTTTTAGGGACAATAATAAATAAATTTTTTTATTAAAAATGAGATTTTAAAAATCAAAGCTTACTGTTAGTTTATTTTGTCATTTAGTTGATTTTTGTTGCACAATAGCTTTGTAATTTTTTTAATAAATTTTTTGCTTGAAAATGAATAAAAAATCCCATATTTATTAAAAAAAATTCTTTTCATTTGTTAATTATTAACTTTATATTATGCAATTATTTCCAAATTTAACTGTAAATGATTCGAAAACCACTAACCAAGCATCAAAGCAGTAGTTTTTGCATGAAAAAGCACAAATATATATATATATATATATATATATATATATATGAACTTACGTATATCATCGTCGCTGAAGGGTTTGCTATCAGCGATCTCATCAGGCGGCACAGTGAAGCCAGTGAATGAAAAAGATAAGCCCAAGCTAGCGCTAGAGGCACGGCTGAGAGCCGCCCCGCTGCTCAGTTCTTCCAAGTCCAGCTTCATTTGAGCACTCCTTGACTTCCGAATGTGGGTGTTATTTTTGCTAGTCCCGCTGCTCCGCCCTGGTGATGCACTCATCATCAACCGCTTGCTCGACTTCCTAGATAGAGTCCCCCCGCTATCAGAAGTTCCCGGTGGCTGATCACTTTGCGTCGGTGGCTTGAAAGCCGCTGCCAGGGTCTCCGCCAGCTGGTCCGATTTTGTTCGGGCCAAAGTGGTTGAATTAATTGGTTTCTCCATATAGGAAACAACTGCATGGACATAACCCAAAGTTCAATTTCTTCAAAAAAAAAATTGTTATAACACCATTTTCGGCCTCGAAGCTTTTGGATAAAATGAAATGCATATGATAAAAAGGAGGAAATGTACGGTCAAGGAGGTTCCCACATGAACTGGTAACTCACTACATATGAGATATTCCAATTAATCATTAATATGTACGAAATGATTTTGTTCAACTATTTTTGGAAACTTGTACTGTTGATTTTCTTGTTCACCATGATGAGTCAAGAAAAACCAAGTCTCATTTGTTTGAAGAGAAAAATGCAAAGATCAAGAACAGATTTTCATTGGAACAGGAAGTTGCTTAAGAGAGATCCATAAGGAAAAACCCAAGTTTTTGAATGATAAAAAACAATGATAATTTATTTGATTTTGGATATTTCATGAAACCGATAATGTTGGGATTATATCCATACCTTTTTTTTTTTTTTGTGAACCAAAAGGAGAAGAGCTAAAAGCTGAAGAAAAATACTTAAAAAGGAAGATCAGTTTTGCCTTTTGCTTGGAGGTGTAATGTGCTTCAACTGTAACAACCATCAGTACCACTACTATATATAGGTGCAATTAAAGAAGGGAGAGATTTAAATTACCGATACACCCTTCGAATTCTTCCAAATTTACAAATACACCCATTTGATCCCATAATTTTGATAATAACTGAAAGTTTTGATTATAAACGATAGGAGATACGATAGGTCTAGCTAGCACCCATCACTCTCAATGAGTACCACCATCCCTGTCGTACACGTGTTCGGACAGTTTCATAGTTGTTTTGCTTTTTTTGTTTCGAGTTTAGAATAATATATTATTTTTATATTTTACGCTTGATTTGAATGCATAATAAAAAATTTTCATTGAAATTTGTATTTTATGATTGAATTTCAATTTATTAAGAGGACAGAAACTCTTATCATAGATTCAAATCAAATTTTAATTTGAGTCAATTTCGAGATCTGTTAATGAAAAATTAGTTTACTTGATAATTAGATTATGAGAGGAGAAAGATGAGTTGAAATTAACTTTTGAAATTTAATGTTGTTTAGCCTTTATTTGGGTGGTGGATATATATGCCGCCTAATCAAGTAGTCCAAATGCAGACAGAAGCGGTGATGTTCTTGTCCGTTTGGTCATCGGAGGGCCTGCGCGTGTGCAGCATGAGGCCATGGTTCAATTCTAGATTACCTCTTCATCAGGGAAGGCAAGAATTTTGGAGCTTTGTACAAAAAGCCTTTTCCTTTCCTTGCAAATTTGGAAACACCATGAAAACTAGAATTATATGTGCTTTTGCAATTGTAATCTTATCGTCATTTTTGATATTATCCTCCACGTCATCAATGATAATGTTTTTTTCATTGAATTGTATTGACTTTATAAAAAAAGTAAAAAAAAAATTATATAAATTCAGTATCTACATATAGGGCCAGGGAAACAGAAATTAAAAAAAAAAAAAAGGAAAAAAATTTTTAACGAAGGAAATGCAGTTATCCGGAGCTAGAAAGCTACGGTTTGGAATATGCTTTGGCTTGCTAAAACCGACCATCTTACTGTCGCCATTCTCTTAATTAAATTGACTTTCTCCTACGTTATTGAAGGCCATTCCATCCCATGACCTATTAATTTCTTGTTTTAATTTCTAAAAAATCATACTTTAAGGTTAAAAAAATACAAATATTAAAATTTAAATTTAAATTTATTAAATATTAACTTTTAAAATTGACTATATAAATTAATTAAGTAATCAAGTTTTATTTTTCTTTGATTTATTATTAGAGTTTATTTTTTATACATAGTTAGTAAACGTTTTTTAATTAAAAAACTCTAAATAAAATTAAAAAATTATCATATGTTTTATTTTTAATTAATTTTTTAATATATATACTATCTGCAAATCTATTAATGAAGGTTGAAATAATTACATGAAAGTTTTCCAATGGAACCATAAATCAATACAAAATATAATTTGAGCGATGGGTGAAGGGAAGAAATGTAAATGCAATTGGGGTGCGTATGTAAAGGGCAGAAAGATGAGTGGCTAATAATTGGCCTGAAAAAGGGTGTGGTCCGGCCCCAAAAGGAAATATTTAGTGTCTGTGATTTCTGGCAAGGAGCCGATGGTCTCTGCTGGGTGGATGGTTGGTCCAGCCACCGTCACTTGGTCCAGCCGACAATTAGCGTATTTATATTATATAAAATATTAAATTTTATATATTCATATTATTTTTTATATAAAATTTATATATTATAATTTTTATTAATACAAAATATAAAATATATTTTTTATTTTATTAAATATAAATTTAATTTTTATTAAAATTTTAAATTATATCATTTTTAAATTTTATATTTATATCAATTTTATATCATATCATCGTAGTTTATTTTAAATTATAAGATCTTTTCACATGACTTATCTTATTAATTTTTTTTATTAATCCACTTCTTTATTTTCATTTTCAGTCACCAATCAACATTCAATCATCATGTCACAAATAATTTGTCACATATTAAAAATAAATCTCATTGTAATAGTAAGGATTTAGGTAAACCTTTTACTATGCTTTTTTTTTTTTATTTCCTTCTTTATTAATCATAATATTAGTTATGTTTGATGAAAATAATTCAATTTTTTTTTTATTAAACCAAACGCCAATTGAAATTTAAATTTTCATTGGTGATCAAAGGCAAGCTTTTTACAAATAATTTTTTTATTATAATTTTGTTATTAATTAATTATAATAAAATATTATAGAATGATTTATTACTTAAAAGTATGAATTTAAATTTTTTATAAATTTTATACAATTATGAATTATAATTAATTATACTATTATAGTTGTATATAATATGCTGCCGTGATAAAAAAAAATTATATGATTCATGGCTAAATCTAATTTTTTTGTAGCATCATTTCTTTAATTTATAAGAATTAAGCTAAAATTCAATAATAATTTTTCATAAAAGGAATAAAAGAATGATAAAAATTATATTAATTGCCGATGATATAATAATTTGGTTGTATTTCTTTCCTAAGAAAAATTTTAAAAATTTTAAATTCAAATATTAATATGCTATTTTTATAAAAAAAAATCATAATTTTAAGATAAAAAATATTGTTAGTGTTGAAATTTAAACTTCTCAACTTGCTAAATATTATTTTTAAAAAATAATTTATAAATTAATTGAATTAAATTTTAAATTTGATATTAATATATATATATATTTTTCAATCGTATTAATATGCTATTTCAATAATCATAAGTATAAACCGAAAAAATCAAACTATTGTTAGAAAAGGGCACTTTTGTCCATAAATACAAACGAAGGGAGCTTGCAAGCATAAATATCATTTCTGTTTTTGACTGCTTCATGACAAAAAAAAATCTATAAATAATTAAATGTGAAGATAAATTCAACAAAAAAAAAGTAAAATTAGAAATCCAAATAATCTAAAAAAAAGGGCGGTGCCGCCCAACACAGGGCAAGCGAAGTGATAAGGACATGACCGTGAGGAACAGGCAGTAGCTCAGAGTCAGAGGAGTCTCAATTTTTTTTTAATTAAAATTTATATTTTTTTCAATTAGGTTCCAAATCCAATAAAAAAATAAATTGGCAATTTTTCAAAAAAAAATTTTGCACATCAAAAAGCTTAACCGTCAATTCTGACCACGTGTAACACTCGAATGCGGTAGTGGACACGTAAGTAAAAGTTTGGTGGCTGTGAGTCACCGAAGCATACGCGTTGACACGTGGACCTAAATGCGGGAGCTTTGGCTTTGTCGATGCTCCCACGTGGAATTTTAGGGTCACGTATTTTGATATGACAACTAAAATCTGATATTTTAGTTACTGTCATCCCAATTGGAAAATGGAAAGGTGGATAAGAGAATATGAAACTGGTATTAATGAGAATGCCATTTTATTAAACTGTGAAAAAAAATTCAAAAAAAAAAAAATACTACTAAGACTTAATATATGGATTGAAAATTAATAATTGAGACAACGATAGTATAATCTATTGATTTTTAATTTTAATATTCTTATATAAATTTAAAATTTAATTCAATTAATTTATATAATATTTTAAAAATATAACGTGTAAAAAATTTAAAATTAAAATTTTAATTTTTTTTAAGTTGAGATTTTTTTATATAAAAGCTAATACTTTTTTTGTCCATTTATTTATTTTTTTTAAATATCTCAAAATTATATTTTATTTTTTTAAAATTTAAAATTTTATTTTTTATATTTTAAAATTAATGCATGATAAATATTTTGGTGATATTAATTTTGGTTTCACGATTAGAAAGTCATAAATACATGGATTTAAGAAAAAGGTGCAGTTGGCATTTTCTGCATGGTGTCCCCTAGCTGTGATCTGCCATGTCAGTGGGGAGATATCTAGAAAAAGGTATAGCTGAGCCGCATCCCAGCCAGCCTGTTTTCTATATATTTCAACGTTAGAGAAATTGAGTTAAAAAAATAGAAAAAAAAAAAAAAGATTGTCCATTTAAGTTGAAAAGCTGAAATTGATATTTGACAGCAGATGATGATGATGATGAGTACTAAGTGTCAAAGGTGGTGGGAACTAATCAACTCACACCCACCTTTTTTCCCACTCACATCTTAAGTTCCATAAAAGCTTGAAAATGAGGGCTGACAAATTTTTTCAAGTTTCTATGGATGGTCTTGGAAAGTTTTTGGATTTAGAAGGAAAAAATAAAGGCTCAGATGAAATGAAAAAGACTGTGTTAGGTCAGGTGTCATGTGCTTTGGAGGCCTTGGGTGAACGGGAAAAAGAAGAAAAAAAAAAGGCATACTAGGTTAATAATTGCATGGAAAATGGTAGCAAATTATATATCATACATATGTATGAGAGATTCATGATTCTTCCACTTGAAAACCCCATTTCTGACTTATCTTTTTGAATTGAAGCAAATGATAAAAACCCTTTGTTGATCTTTTTTTCTTTGTATTTTTATGGTCTTTGTGAGGTAAGAAATCAAGAGGCTGTCATCATCAAGTTTGCGTATAAATGTTATCTAATCCATCTTCTTCAGCTTGTTAAAGTTGCTCGACTGGTTTTTTTGTGGTTGTACAAAGAATCTGTTATCAAATCTCGCATTCAACAGGAATTATCTTCAATTATGTTTACCTTCGCTGTGATTGTAAAAGTTTTAAAAAAAGGTTGAAATCACCAATGAATTTCATAGCTCTTGCCATGGTCCAATCCAGGACAAGTAAAATTAACCAGGTGGTCCGTTCTCCGCAAAATATTCGGAGCATTTTTGACAGAAACTCTTCGAGGGGAGCCCTGCGAACTACGCCATTGAGTTGGTACAAAAATACGCATTCGCATGGCTTTCCCCTTCTGCCATGTGCGTTCCTTGTCAACAAGTCAATCTCGCCAGCAAAATCACATGCTGTTTATGCCATTTCTGCATAGGTTTCTGGGAATCTAGATATTATGGCCTTCATTGATATGACAAAACCTTAGGCAAAGTAGCAAAGATAAATGCTAGTAGTGTGTCGTACATATGGTAGCATGATGGTGTACCATACGATTGAGTTGACCTGAGCATCGCCACCAGACACAGCATTGAACTTGATACATTTCTAACAGAGCTGCTAGGGGATTCGTGTTGGACATGGCTATTCCAAGTACCTGTCAAATCTAGATGAAATCATGCAAGGCAAGACATAAATGGTTAAACATGCATTGGACGACATCTGATGCCAGAACTTCCATCTTAACCTTATGTTTTCAGATGAGGGAAAATGAATTGGACTGATGAATGAATTAAAACCTTGAAGAAGTCTGGGGCCACAATGATTGATGATTGCTTCAATCGAATCGCATGCTTTAATGTTTGGCCAAAAATTATATGCATGCTTTCATGCATTAAATTTAAAACATTACCTTAAGTCGCATTTTTGCGCGAAAGGGAACGTATGGACTGATGAATGAATTAACATCAAGAAGTCTGGGACCAAAATGAAAAAAGAGAATTGCCAGTAACAAATGCAGGCAATTCATGCATTAAACGTGAGAAATTTGACAATTTGTCATTCATATAGAGCTATGAATGGTGCAGGTTCATTTAATGTACGAAAGTAGTGTCTGTGCAGACTCAGTTCAGTGAACCGACAAGTGCAAACAATGTTCACAGACTTCAGTAAGATCACCAAGACATATTTGAAATTACTCTCTAATTTCATAGATTAGAGCAGGGATTGCCCAAAAGATCTCAGGTTATATAATCAAAATTGTAGTCAAATGTAAAGAGCTGTGTGAACCTGAATCAGTGGTTGCATAATCCATTCTTCACGGTAATTAGTTTCAAAGAAGAGGGCTTCCAAATAGCAAAAAGAAAATGCTAAAGAGTAAGGTTAAGACTTAAGGAAGCGGTTTCCATCATCAAAGAAGAATAAAGTAAAATCACAACAGTTGGACAATCATTTTCTTTTCTTCTTTATAAACAATATGCCAATTCTCTGAACGAAAATACAACAAGAAAACAAACTAAACAAGAAAGAATTCTCTCTCTCTGTCTCTCCGAAGCCTGGACAATCTATGCAACAATTTGGTTTCCAGTTTCAATTTCAATTATAAAAGAGAAAATAACAGTTAGAACGTACAGTTTAACAATGGATCATGCAGTCTCAGCATACCAAGATGAAGTATCACTTAAACGTTTTGTGCCGTATGGTTAAACCTGTGTCTTCCATCATAGCCACAAACTCGCTATAATCAATGCGCCCATCCTGAAGAGAACACAATATGATAGTTGATATAAGCAAGTCAAATTAACAGCATCTTTAACCAAGATAATTTTTAAAGGGAAATAAAAGTTAAAGACAGCTTGCGTGTTCTTTACATTATCCTGGTCAACTTCACGCATTATATCTTCTAAGTGAACATCTTGCAAGCCAAACTGCTCACAGGCCTGTTGGAGCTCATCTGGAGTGATGTACCCACTTCCATCTTTGTCAAAGTAGGAGAAAGCCGCAAACAGATGATCCTCTTTCTGGACCTTGTTTAGATGAAGCATGGCAGCAATGAACTCACTATAGTCTATAGTACCACTGTTATCAATATCTGCCTGCAGTTTTTGGAATAAAAAAATGATACAAAATCAGCAACAATGTTATAGCCTAGGTGCCTGGCGGCTCATTCTTACGCCACTGGTAGGCCGGTTGATCTTGCATTTTAGCCCACTTCCAAAAGTGATGATGATTGGACAATGAAGTGGATTCAAGGGTAGCAGAAACTTATTCTTTGAACAACTTCAGCTATTCCCCTACTTAACATTGAATCTATTAATGTCCCCTGCTAGCACTTCATAGTAAAACAGGAAAAGCCAGCCTCATACTACACTACAGGAAGGATATATGACTTGCTGTCTGTCCTAAAGCTATTCTTTAAAATTCAATTTGTTTATGAATGATACAACTAACTTTGATCAATTTGTTACAAAAATCTCAACCTAGAAAAGTGAAAGTAAATTTTATCTTTTTCAACCTAGAGAAGGAGCGAGCAGATAACAGAAACTCAGACTTCCTAAATCGAACTATTATATGTATCATTCCAGCATAAAATTAGAAAGTTCCTGATGAATTTGAAACGAAGGCTTACCGCTTGCATTAACCCATAAATCTCAGAATCCTTGAGATTAGAACCAACTTTTTCCAAACCAATTTTCAGTTCCTCTAGAGTGATCTGCCCACTATTATCTTCATCTATCATCTTAAACATTTCTTTAAGGCCTGCAATTTCCTCTTCTGATAGGCTATCAGCAATGACCTATATAGAAATTATAATAAGAAAATTATAATATATAAAAAAACCAAGTCATGGCCCCAAAGAAACTAAATCACAACTTGTCACAACTGCCTGATATAAATATTCATGCATATTATTGGGGAAACAACACAATTTAATTTGAAATATCTCCACCACTGCTATGAACTTCTGAGAATTGACATGTTCCAGATACTAACTCTGATGGCAATTTTTTTCAGCTTGTTCATTGCAGAAAATTGCTTCAAACGAGTTAGGACAGCAGAATCAAGAGGCTTATCTGGAGCAAGACCATCCACCTGAACCCAAGGGTGACCTGCCAAGAAATAAAAAGGTAAATAACTCTTATTTGATAGATTGCTGAATAGAATAAATTCAGAAAACAAAAATGCTATTGTCTACTTCTATTAAAGGGAAGCAACTGAGTGAAGAAACTCAAAAATGTGTGAAAAAGGTAGCTCTACAGGTTTAGAAAAGGTGTATATCCAAGATAATTCCCCACCATGTAATGCTGCAAAAGATTAACATTCGGTTGAAATAGACAGAATAACACTCAAGGCTTTCCAAATAAAACAATATTTAAGTTCATCAGTTGTGCTTAACAACAGTATAATGTAGAGAAAGGGAGAGATATGCGTACTCACAAAGAACTTCATGGGCTGTCAACCGTTTTTTACGGTCTCTTACAAGCATTTTTCGAACCAAATCCTTTGCACCATCAGATATACTAGGCCATGGCTCTGATGTAAAGTCAAGTTCACCTTTCGAAACCTGCTCAAATATCCCTTGTTCCGATTCTGATGTAAAAAGTAACATTGGCGCCAAATAACTTAGATGTAATTCAAACATGCCTAGAAGCATATATAGAAGCATCAAATCATTGAAGCCACAAGCAGCAAAACACTCACCAGCCCAGAATGGGGGAACCCCACTAAGTAAAATATAAATGATCACTCCAGCACTCCAGACATCACATTCTGGACCATAGTGCTTCTGCAACACTTCTGGAGCCACATAATAGGGACTTCCAACCACGTCCCTGAATGTTTCACCTAGAGGAAAAAGAATTAGTTCCCAGACAGTAGAGTAGAAATTACATAATAAAGTTTAATGAAATCAACTATAATGATGATTGACTCCAAGTAAACGAAGGCAATGATCAGACTATGAATGATTTCTGATTTCCTCATACAAGAAAGAGATTTTATGTCCCACGATCACTTACAAGAAAGAATGATTATGTATAATATAAAGTATGAAGTAGGGATCTCTGCACTCAATAATTTAATAAACAAAATGACCCAGATGTCAAATGACAAAATTTAGTCCAACTGACCAAGAAGGTAACAAAATGTTCACTCTGGCATTTATCCAGCAGCTGTTCATGTGCTTAAAAATCATCTCTGGCTAGTGTTAATTTGTTCATGACAACAAATTGGCAAAAATGATCAAATGGTTCCATCTGGGAGGAATTCAATTGAAAGTTCCTAATTATAATGATATGACACTATAACATTTTTCAACATAACAAAAAACAATGATCACTTTGGAATACCTGGCTTGAAGAACATTGAGAGTCCAAAGTCAATTGTTTTAAGAGGAGACTCCTCTTCATGGTTAATGAATAGGAAATTTTCAGGCTTTAGGTCACGATGCGTAACACCCAGAGAATGGCATTGTTCCACAACGCCAACTATTAGCCTTGCAAGCCCAGCTGCCTTTCTCTCAGTATAATGCCCTCTCTGAATAATTCTATCAAAAAGCTCCCCACCTGCACAAAGTTCCATAACAACATGAACAGCAACGGCATCCTCATAAGCACCTATGATTTGTATCACATTGGGGAGCCCTGCTAAATGGTGCATTATGTGAATCTCCCTCCTAACATCCTCCATATCCTCTTTTGTGGTCAACTTCCTCTTGGCAATGGATTTGCAGGCAAACTCTTTTCCAGTGCCCTTCTCCACGCACAAAAATGTTGTTCCAAATTGTCCTTGCCCTAGCTTCCGCCCCAAGCTATATATCTCTTTCAAATTCCCCGTTTTCCTTCCTAGCACTGACTCAAGTTGCAGCCCCGCACTTGCCACCCTCTTCATATGATGTGGCTTATTGGGTTTCGAGTCACCCGAAGCATTATTGCCCTCCACCTTGACATCCTGTTTACCTGGTTTCTCTGGTTCAACATTCTTAGATTCCTCATTCATGATCTTGACTGGTTCAGGGGGTGTGTTCTGAATTGCAACAGAACCACCAGTGGCTTTGGATTTGGATTCATCACAACCTGCATTTTCTTGACTTTTTTGGTTGCTTTTATCTTCTTTAGGTGCAGGTAACCGGTCCTGATCAGGTGGCCTTTGCCGCCAAACCGCCTGTGTAACAGATTGCAAGAATCCATTCGATCCAAGATTATTTGGTCCTGGACATGTGTTCCCCATCAAAATTTCCCAATCCTCAGGTCCTTATTACGATGAACTCTCTCTTATGAATTCCAACATCAAAGTTGGTCCTTGGTAATTCCATTAAAGAGCAAAAAACAATCAAATTCAAGCTGTGAGAACAGATCACAGGCCTTGAACAAACTACCAAAGTCCTTCCTTTTTTCTTTTCCAAACAGCCTCTTCTGGAAAAACCCACAAATGGCATGCACCCACCAATTCAAACTAAATAGATCTCAGATTCTGACTTTCTGTCATGAATTCAATGCAAAGCAGGGGATTTGTCACAAATCTCAAAATCCCAAAAACAAATTTTGAAGGAGAAATGAAGAGTAGGCAATAAACCCAATGGTGAAATGGGTACTGAGAAGTTTACAACGAAATTAATTTGCTTTGAATTTCCTCTCTCTTCAAACAAAATGCAGGAGGTTCGATATCCAGGTTATTAGGTAAAGAAAGAGAAAATCAAAATGATGGCTAAAAATTCATAATTACATAAAAAAAAAAAAAACCCATATTATTTAAACATATAGTTATTGGAATTATCATAAAAAAAAAAAAAATCCACTTTCCATGGATTGGGTTACAGTGGTTAACTGGTTTGCTGCGTGCATGGCAACTTTGACCGACCAACGTAAGAAACCATGTCTTTCAGTGATAAAGAATTAATGGAAGCTTTAGCTAAAATGTATCAAATAAATTTATTTAATTAAAGTCTTTAAGTGAAAATAGACTTTTTATTTTTAAATTAGATAAATTTTATTATTATTTATAATAAAATATTTTAAAAGTAACAATTTAAAATATAATAAATATAATTATTTTTATTAACAATAATATATTTTATTAATAGAATATTAAATTTTTAATTTCAATTATTAAAAATAAATTCTTGACAACTTAAATATAAAAAATATATATAAATATTTATTTTTCTTAATTCAAAAGATTCTTTATCTACGTGCCTTTATATGAATTATAAATTATAAATTATATATATGTTCTTATGATTTTTTTAGTTTAGCATTTTATTTTACAAAAACAGTTACACGAATTAATTTTAGCTTATTTTTCATTAATAATAAACTAGTGTTTAGTATATTTGCCCCTCCTCCTTCCTTGTTCCAAATTTTTTTTGAAATTATTTTGCTTTATAAACTAATTGAGCCGCAATTGTTGAAAATGATAGGTATTTAGTTTTGATTAATTAGCTATGTTTTAAAAAGATATATCAACTGTCAACAGTTATTGTATATGATGTTAGAGTATTAAAGTTTTAATTTCAGAATTCAAATATTGACAGTTTCATATAAAAAAAATATTAACTTAAATATTTAATAAAACTTTAAGTATCACCTATTTGATCATTTAAAATAAATAAAAATTTTTTTAACTTTATTATTTATAGCTACTTTATCTATTTGTTTGCATTTTAGGAATTTATTTGGTCATCAAGTAAATGAGATCTTCTTCAAAGATAATTAAAGTTTAATTGATTAAAGCTTGTTCTCCTCAATAAAAAAATTTTTGATTCGAGTTTTATCAGTGATCATTTATTAAGATTATTTCGAATATATGACCTGCAGTCATCTGTTTTAGATTATTAGATACGATACATTTTACCTTGATATGAGAGATTAAACAATGACTTTATCTTAAAAAAAATATATATACATATTGAAGCAAAAAGTGAGTTTTTATAAATATATCAAAATGGGTAGTTTTTTCAATAAAAAATGGTTATTTTTTAAGTAATTAAGAAAATGAGCAATTACAAAAGTGGTGAATTTTATTCATTTGAAAAAATGAAGTTACATATCAACCCTTGATTTAATAAATTATTTTACAAATTTATTTGGTTTGTAAATTTATCAATTGAGTTATATCATTTGACTTGTTAATTATTAAATATACAATACTACTTGCTTTTCCTTAGGAAAAACTTAGTAATGTTTCACTCAAATAGCTAAAATCTAGAGATGTAATACTTCACATGAATCAAGTAATCGTTTGATTAAGATTAGATTTACGGAAATATCATTTTTATTGAAATTTGATCTGTTCAACAAATTAATTAGAAAAAAATAAACGTAGTAGAAAACTCCAATTAAGGGAATTAAATTCAGATATTGTCTAAATCAATTACACCACCTTCCCCAAGCAAACTCCAATTAATTGATTTGAGGGAAACTTTCCTTGCTTGGAATTAATCAATGCAATTTCCTTGTTGATTATACTTCGGGTTTCAAATCTTTTTTTTTTCTTAGTTCAAAATGGGAATCAATCAAAGCAGTTTATATTAGTTTATATAATATAATATTCCAGGAAACGAATTTCTTTCATTGCTTTTCTCAGATGTAAATCTTAGACTTACCCTATTTTTTTCAAACGCTTCAAGAATATAAATATATGATGAAGCTGTTAAAGTTAGGTTGCTTTTGGCTAAATGCAAAAGAAAACTGTTACTTTGGTTGACAATGAGGTTGCTTTTAATTTTATAGTAATTGAAATCATACATGCTTGTTTTGCACACCACAGTATGCAATGGGAAAGAGAAGAATCGTTCCTTAGAAGATGTCCACTGCCTTTTTAATTGCTAAAATTAGATCAGCTGACTTTTAACTCTAAATTATAATATATTAATAGAAGTGTTAAGAGGGATTGACATCTGGTGGCCGAGTGAATTAGGGTTGAGAAACTTTCTGATGATTACTATTATTTTTTATTGTCCGACCAATTACATATATATATATATATAGGAAATTATTTGATATATTGATAGTGAAATTTTTTAATTTTACAAACAAGATTAAAATGATGATATGAATAAAATATATGTATAATTATTTTAATATCGTTTGTAAAATTAAAAAATTCTATTATGTATTTAATAATTTCTCTCTTTATATATTTATATATATATAGTATTAGAATATTCCTTCATGAAGGACAAAATGAAAGAATGATCTATTATCATGCAATTATTTATATAATTAAAGATTAGAGTCTCTGGTCATTACTTCTCTTATTTATAGAAACAAATATGATAGACTTTCCTTATTTTTCTTATTCTTTTTCGAAATGCTCCAAGAACATAATCCAGACCACAAGGGTCAAGGTGGTTAAAGCCAAAGGAAACAAAAGGAGAAAGCAATGCCGAACCAAGAAGAAAAAGTGCAATTTTGTATATAGTAATTGAAAATCATACAAAATTTCAACTTTACACACTGCATAAAGGAAAAGCAAGAAACCTAATTGGAAGTGATAATGAAGATTTTCCTATCAGGAGAAGCATTCAGACTTCAAAGGGTGAATAGAACTTTGTATTGATCTTTTAATAAGTGTGTTTTATTAATTACAATAAAACTTAAACGGTGAAATTAATTTTGATAAAATTAAAAATAATAATAAAAGTTATTATAATTATAATAAAAAATTATTATAAATACGATTAAAAATTTTAATAAAAATTTTATATTGAATAAATTTTATTAGAGTTAACATTTAAATTCAATTATTAATAGAATGAACTTAATCACCTCATATCAAAAGTGTAGTGAAATTGATATGTCGACTAAATTGATGGTGGAGTATCCCATATACTATTGAAAAGAAGAAATTTAGGAATGTTGTGTCAACATTGCATTAATGTAACTAATTTATACTGTATATTAACACTTGGCTGTGAATGTTTCAAGCTGCTGTACTTTGAATTCCATCGTTCTTGCCAAAAGGCTCTAGGCCACAAGCTTGTTAGAAGAAATTAAGCATGGTTAGAATTTGGGATTCTGATCAAAGAAGAAAATAAATTGGCTGATGACTTTGACTTGACTGAATTTGTCGCATTCCTTTGCTATTGATTGTTCAACCAAAAGGTTTAAACAAACAATTTTTTTGAAAAACACAGCCGGCGGAATCTACCAAAACACCGTATTATTATAATACCACAAAGACCTATTCAAAAGCAGACCTATTCATTTTTTGTATGCATGTGTGGACTCTTTCTTACCCGATGCACTGTCATTATATAAATACATGGTTGGTTTCTGAAGCTTGAGCTCAAAATCAGTTCAGCCTCCAAAATTTTTATAGCTCTAATAAGAAGAAAAATGAGTTCCATCAGTGAAAGTCGTGAAATCAAGAACTCCAGTAGAGGAAGAGAATTGCAGGGTCCAAGGCTTTCACCTTTAAAAGTCAGCAACTCTTCATCAACGATCAAGAAATCGTCTCATGGTATTCCAAATCGAAGCAGCAAGGTTAACCCTGTGGTAATCTATCTGAGATCGCCAAAGGTTATCCATGTTAGACCAGAGGAGTTCATGAGCCTCGTGCAACGCCTAACAGGGAAGGACTCATCATATAATCCGTCGTCACCATCATCATCATCTCCTTGTGACATGGTAGGGGATGATGAATCCATGGCGGCCAAGATGACTGAGAGATCATCAAATAATTTGCTTGGTGCAGAAATGAAGCCGCCTTTCAATGAGGTTGATTATGGTGATCAAATTGTAGGATTGTCTCCGACTTGGTTACGTTTCTTAGCTTGTGTATAGAACCTACTTCTTAATTATTTATTTTTGTTTAAGAAATTAAGATTGTGATTGTTACACATTTATTATAGGTGGATAATGACTTTGTACTTAGGTAATGAATATACAAACACCCTTTGTACTTCTGGATCTTTAGATAGGATTTTTACATTCCTCAATAAGTTAGAAATTTTTTTTAATTTATTATGCAATGAAAAACTTAATTATATTTAAAAAAATTTATTTGATATATTGACAGTAAAATTTTTTAATTCTACAAGTGATATTAAAATAACAACAAATATTTTTATTTTTTTAAAATTAATTTTTTAATTTTTTTTATAAAACATGTGCTTGTGTGACCATCTTAATTTCATTATTAGTATATCAAATAATTTTTTTATATTTAATTAAAAGTTATTGAGATTGATATGATTATGACTTTACTAGAGTCCTAAATTTAAAGGAAAAAATCACACGTTGGTAATTTGTAAATTGTTAAAAAAATTCATGCCAACTCAAGCAATAATTACTAGTATCATCAGAAAACTCTTTTTTTTTTTAAATTTAAACTATTAGAGATTATATTTTAATTAATCATATTAAAAATTCAATACTCTATTAATAAAAAACACAATTATGTTATTAATCTCTGATTGATTATGTTTTTCATAATATACTTGGGCGTCTTGCTGCAAAAATTTTGAAAAGAAAGTGACAATGTGTAATTATCAATTCTTATTTCGAATGAGTTAAACTTTTAATTTTTTTAAATAATTTATTTAGATTAATGCAAGTTGATTTTATAGGGATAGCGAGATGCATAGCGTGTAATACTTAAGTGGTTTTAACTACTTCTTTAAAGAAAAAAAAAAAGTGTTCTTTAGCCTTAGAAAATTTTGTAGTGAAATCCTATTTTATTATTTTAGAGGAAATTATTAAAAGAACCAAAAAAAAAGCATTGGGCCTTGAATTTAATAGATAGGCCCAAGTCATAGAGATTTGATAACTTAGCCCAAGAATGTTGCAAATCCCAAAACTCATCACCCAAAAAATAGGCAAAGCCTAACACGTGTCATCCTTTAATAGCGAGTTTTACATTCCTCTTCCACATTTACAAACCCAATAAAAGCAACAGTCTATTAACACTAACACTAACGGCACTCAGCCTCGTTAAGTAACGCCGTCAATTATAGGATGGAAATCCAATTTGTTCAAACTCCAACAAAACTCCCTGATTTGCCTGCAAAAAAAATCGAAAAATTCAAAAATTGAATCGTGATCCTAGTTATTGATTCGGTTCATATTAATTTTTATATTTAATTTAAATAAAATTTAGATATTAAATTTATATATTAAGTTCTCCTTAAGTTTTAAATAAAAAATAAAAAAATCAAATCAAATTAAATATATATTTAATTTTTGTTTATTTTTTAAATTTTTATAAAATAAAAATAATAATTTTATATCAAAACTTACTTAAATATATTATATGTTTATATTAAAATAATATATAAATATTAAAAATATTAAAAATTAAAGAACTAAATTGATAAATTTTAATTTGATTCTATTTAAAATCAAAATTTAAATTTTTATGATATTATATAATATTCAAAAAAAATTGAATCGATATCACTCTTAATTTTTCTTTAAAATTTCATTTACTTTGGGGCAAAGCAAAATCCTTTTTCGAAACCCTAGATTAATGTCCGATTAGGGCACACCCTGATTCTCTTGGCTCCTTTATTGATGTATTTCTTCGCCATTTTTTCTTCACCGAGGTAAGACATTGACTTGAATCTGATTTTTATATAAATCTATTTGAATTTATCACCAATTTTTTTCTCAGACTTTGAAATTATGAGCATCAAAATGAGCATATTCTGTTCGACGATTTTTTTTTAATTGAAAAGTAAACGGCACAATTGCTTGTCTTACTATTGTTCGAGTAAACTCGAATATTCCTTAGTTCCATTGCTTCTGCCAAATCAAAGCTCTGACTGTGATATTTAATCTTTTCATCCTTCTCGCCTTTTCAACCCTTGAGAATGAATCTTGAATAAATCTCAACTTGGAGTGACAGCATTTGCTAGGATTGTGAAAAATCTTTAATAAAAATCTTTGAAAATGAAGCAAGTATTTCCTTAGGTTTGAGGTTGTTTTGCATTTAAGCAAAAATTAAGTGTTGTTTTTTGTGATCAATTGGAATTGGAGCCAATTACAATCCATCCAATCAGTTAGATTTTATATCCCTTTCCTTCCACATTTTGAATTAAAAACAAAAATTAAATCATATTTAATACATAAAATTATAATAATAAGAGCTCGTGAAAGCTTGTTTTCGGTTATTCTTATCCATCTAGTTGAACATTTATATATTGTAAAGTTGATTTGTCTAATAGAACTTGTTAGACATGGAACTTGATTAAACGATTTCTTTTATTTTATGCCCACCTCCAAAGTAAAACTAAACTGTATTTGTTCCATACCATGTCAAGCTCGCTGTATTTTGATTTCTGACGAGTTCGACTGAGGCTTCAATCATATGATATTGTTACTTTAAAGGGTCATTGATTTTGGCTATGAATTGGGCAGTTTCCTCGTGTATTCCTAGTTTGGCTGGTTTTGAGGGCAACGAAACTGCCCATAATCAAAAACCAAAAGCAGAAATGCAGAAACAACTAAATCTTTTAACGTATCCGTGTTCGCGCATGTACCTGTCTGACGGGGATGTTTTCCAACATTACACTTGTTATTACCAAAAAGAACTAACGATGTAAAAGCTTTTGCTCTGGTCCCTAGACTCAAGCATGGGCAATCATTAAAGTTGAAGTAGTCATCTCAAAAATTGCGCATTTGAGAGTCAAATTCTTTTATCTAGAAGCAGAAATTTATAAAGGCTCACCACCTCAGTGGCATCGAATTTGACAAGTAAGATATGGTTTGGTCCAGAAACTACCACATCTGTACGTTTAATAATCCAGGTTTTGCCAAAGAGTGTTTTATTTGGACAGCAAAATGACACAGCATCCTACATCCTATTGAATCTAATCAATTGTTGTTCAGATTAACATAAACAAGTTTTAGGACTTTAAAAGAGAATTAGAACACACATTGACAAAAGAGAATTAACTTATCAAACTTTCCAAATCCAAAGGTTCTTTGAGATATTTCTTCTATAATCGATTTCCCCCTCTTTTCACCTTCTAAGTGAAAAAGGATATGTAGGATGCTTGGTATAGGCATAGCCAAAGGAAAAAGGCAGTGATTGAAACAAGAATTTTGATGAGACTAGAATCAATAATACTTGGGAACTTAACCATTGCTTGTATTACAAAAGAATAAACAATGCATACTTGAATGAAAATCATACATGAGTCTGAAATATACAGGAGATTGACAATAGAAACATACCTCAAGCTGAAATCCAACAAACTATATGAGCGAGTATGCTCACATGCATCCATGTATTGCTGATCAAACAGTCAAATGTATTCAATTACAGAAAATAAGAAAAATAAAAGAACACTGCACAGTATACCAAATTTGGCACAAAGGAAACCATGAAAATTGATGCAAAGTATACACATGATAGCTTGATCAAACCCATTCAGCATTCACAGTTATTATTATAGACTTCATCTAGAGATAGAAGAAGTGAACGAATCATTTTCACACTTGTGTGCTTGAAAGGCATCTCCACTGCCTCAATCGAGATCCCTTGTCTAGAAGCATTAGCAAGCCAATATTGTTTGGTGACAATCCATACAGGTACCTATATAATTAAAGAAGAAATACGAACAAAAACGAATCAAACACCAGCATTAACATTTCGCTAGGATACAATATGCTGATAAACTTCAATGTCAATTTCCAATATAAAATATGATAATTAAACAGATTACATGAAAATAAATAAAATATGCATCTAAGTGCATGCTCCCTAGTTTCAGGGCCCAACTATTTAATGCTACTGCCTTAAATGATAGATGATAGGACTGCATTTCTTTCTCTTTGCATATTGAACCAGTATAATTCGTTTTGATATTGCTCTGCTATAAAATGCAATAACAAGTTGGATAGTTTTAACCTAATAATGCTTGTTGTTAGATAAATTATTAATAGAAAAAAAAAAAAAAAGAGAGAAACCAAAATATGTCAGTTTAAAACATGGGTCAAACCCAAAAGTAACTATATATATGACACATATTCTACTTACTTGCTTCGACGAGCTTTCCGCCTCCAAAATACGAAGGACACAATCCACTGAAAGAAAAGGAAAAAAAAAAAATCAAAAGACAATAAACTTAACTAACACTGTGGAAATACATCAAAATGTATACAAGGATGTTCAGATTATAGAAAACATAAAATAGCTCTATTGATGAAACATTAACAATTTTCTGTTTATGGTGCTTTCAACAATGTAAAGAGAACATTCAAATGAGGGATTTCAGATAAATTACAACCTAAATTAGAATCTTCAACAGATGATTGCTACACAGGAACTAAAATAATACCAGAGTTCAGTGGAAAAATGAGTAAAGTAATGAAATAAGAAAATGGTAAAAACATAGTCAATGAGTACAGATTACGGATACAAGTAGTACACATAAGGGGCAGGCTTCTGATGCAACAAAGAATGAAAGATTAAGGGGAAAAATGACCTATAGACACAACCAGATGACAACCTTCATTATTTATGTTCTTCTTGTAATCAAAGTAATTATATATGTAGCGTATTTCTGCATAACCTTCCATAGGTAGGCAGCTTCAAGAAATTGTTAACCGGTCTCCTAAATGTGCAATTTATATTGAAAAACACCTTTAGGCCAATACATTTTATGCTATTTCAACTATCATAAGAGAACATTACAAATAACAAAAAGAAGTTAATACAGAGAGCACTCACACACACAAACATACACACACACACACACACACACACACAGAGAGAGAGAGAGAGAGAGAGAGAGAGAGAGTTGAAACCAAACTATATTGTACTAAAATTTCAATAATAAAGCAACATGAAATTGAAGATAAAAAAATATCGTCTTGAGAATATCAATAAGAGTAGTAGACGATATAAAATATATACCAAAAAAAAAAAATTCATGCAAACAAAGATTACCTTGAAGACTGACATGAACGGAAGGCTTCCAAGAATAAATGGCTTCCTCACAGTCATTCGTTTTTCTGGTGACATTTCCTTGCACAAATGTTGGGCTATTTCTTTCAATAATACTAACTGTGCTTTGTCAGTTCGCATTGATATTATTGCTTGTCTCATTGATTCTCTGTCAGCCTCAAGGGCCTGAAGCCTCATGTAGAGCTTCTTGATATCAGGATCACAAACATCAGGTAGATTGAACATCTCCCTTGGAGTGGATGCATAATCATCATAAATTCCAACTCCAGATTTTGGTTCCGCAGTTCCATTGTATGGCACCCCAGTATGGACAGAATCAATTGTATAAATTCTGTCACTCATATCATCTCCAACTTCTGAAGGATTATCCATTCTTCTTGAGCTAGATATCTCGTCCATTTCAGAAACGAACTCCATCTTCTTGAAGCTAGTATTAAACCTGGGAGAAATAGCATTAAACCGGGGAGAACAAATGGTAAACCTAGGAGAATCATTGGTAAACTCTGAACCCATCTCCTTAACCAGGAACGAATTTGAACTATCAGTTGAAAGCCTCCTTGAATGTCTTGGTCGCCTAGGAGAGTGACCAACTATCACCTTCTCCAAAGCATTCTTTGTTCCAGGAAAATCTCCATCCAGCTGACTCAGCTGACTGCTGCTGGGATTCCTCTCCATTTGGCAGATCCTCTGTTCCAGATTCCTCAAATGTTCTTGGGCACGAGGAGTCTCACCAAATGCATATTTCTCAACATCTTCAACATCATCACCAGGATTCTCATTCAAATTGCACTTTAGAGGTGGATAATCATATGCAGGAAGATCAACTTGGGCACCAAAGTTCTCAGCCACACACAGATTCCGCATCTCTCCATCCTTCTCACCTTCAGCCTCTGCCTCCGTAAGCCCATAACTCAGCATCCTATGCTTGTAAGCCCGTACTTCACAAGTAAGAGATTGAATACCCTGCTCTCTTTTATACAAAAGATCCTCCAAAACCATTATCTCCTGCTGGTCATGTGTCATTTTCTCCTCGGCAAAACGCTTGAATTGCCGTGCATCCATTTGGATCTCTGCCTTCTCTCTCTGCAACTTCAATATCATCGACATGGCCTCAGTTGCAGCTGATGATGAGGCATTTCTCTCTTCCTCCAATTCTGTATACAAGTCCTGTATAGTTGCTTGTTGGCTGCTCACTGTCTCCCGCAAAGCAGTACATTCATTCTCAATTTGGACTCGGGCATTGCAATAAAGATCAAACCCCGGAACAAAAAACCCATTTCCAGACTCAAACTCATCATATTTTCGTTTTACAGACCGAAACCAACCACTCGAAGGAGCACCAATCAAAGAACAAGTAGTACAACTGCAATCACGACATTTTACCAAATCTCTTGGAGGTGAAAATACTTCTGACTCCATAGATCAATATGCATTCAAACTCGATAAATCTAAATATTTACTAAAAATTAAAATAAAAAATAATAATGAAAAAAATATTGAATTTTTCTCTCTCTCTCTCTTGAATCTTAGATCCTCCAATGAAACTTCCCTCCTTTCTTTTTTTGACTCCACCCACCGGCTATATAAATTCCTCCTGGATCATTCAATCACAGAGAAAAGTTCCTGAAATAAACAATAAAACAACAAATAAATGAAAGATATATGTAAATAAAGTTCCCTCTTTGTACATATATTATCCAACAAAAATATAATTTTCTTAAAAATTAATAACAAAAGATACATTGTATTGTAATTTTCAGTTAACATTCAAAGGTTCAAACATTTCTCGAGAAAATCTCACCAAAAAAGAAACTTTCTAGGAAACAGAGCAGAGGGAGATAGAACGAGAAATTAATGGAGAGAGAAGAAGGGAGACGGAAAAAATGTAACTAACCATGGAAGCTGAGAGAGAGAGCCGGAAAAGGAGGCAAAATTTCCCGGGAAAATTAACCTCCAGAGAAGAAAAATTAAAAATCAGTCTTTTTTTATTTTCAATTTCATTAAACTTCTTCTTTGGAAAAAAAATCGCCTGCAGGAAAAAAAATTCCAAGAGGGTAAATGAAAACAATCACTATTGTGTTTGGAGGAAAGAAAAATCCGAGAACATAAAGCGAATCGGAGGGAAAAAACTAAACATTACAAAAAAAAAAAGGAGAGAAGGTGGAAACCCTTTTTTTTTTTTTTTTTGGGTTTTCGTTTAATGGGGAGCAGAGTTCCTTCATTTTATTAAGCTTTTTTTGGTTTTTTTCTTTAACGTTTTCTCGATTTCCGTGTCGACGAGAAGCGAAAATGAGGTAAGCATTTTGGGGAAAGATGAAATTAACAAAAAAAAAAGGAAAAGGTTTAAAAAATGAACGATCGATTCTTCCCCTGAAATGAAAATGAACGGTTAATGATTAAATCAGTGGAGATTTGGTTGGCTTTGATATATCCTGATTTGCTAGACAATGGCGGTTTTTCGGAGTATGATAGTCAAAACTGCGTTGTTTCTTGTCATTTATAAATGGTTTACTGTGAGCTCGTTTATACCTTATCTAAATTTGGCTAATATTGAATATTGACTAAATCGTTACGCACTTGATTAACACTTTCTTATTCATTAATATCAAATAAAAAAAAATACAAAAAAATGTTAAAAATTTTCAATAATTGCTTATAAATTTATCTAAAATAACTAATTCGATAAAAATTTATAACCGTAAATGATTTGGGTTACAAATAGATTTATTCACTCACTTTTTATAGGTAATAAATTTTTATAAAACTTCTTTTTAAATTTTTTATTTTTTTGTCTAAATGTGATAAAATATTTTGGGAAGTCTTTATTAATTATATTGATTTTTCATAAGTAATAAAAAATTAGATAAAATTAATTGAAAGTTGGCTTCTAGGTAGCCATGGTAAGTTTTCATCTTTCAAGCTACATTCAATGAAACAGTGCAAATTATAAAATTAATGTTAATTAATAAATATTCATTTTATATTTTTATTTTGATCAAAAATACCCTTTTGGACATTGCGGATAATTTATTTTCATATTTCTTGTACATCATTTATGGTTTTTGTTGTCGTTAATTTAATAAAAGGAAAAAATATTATTTTTTTAATAAAATCTTTAATAAATTTGATAATTCGTATTGTATAAAACATTAAAAATTTATATATTTATATCATATTTTACATAAAAATTATTTATTTATTAAGTTAAGAAGTTCAAATATCGGATACTCTATCAATAAATAAAATGTTGAAATACATTAATTTTTTTTTTAATTTTACAACAAAATGAATATGTGAAATAATGATACTAATGTATCTTTCAGGTTAAAAGTCCAACTACTTTCTCTACCAACCACGAAAAGCACTTTCATGAAAAGATGACAACAATACACATTGGATATTACCGACAGCAAACAGCCCATAAAACAAAAGTTTTTATTTAGATATATCTAATAATAAAATCTTGTCTTTTTATCCAATAATAGGAAAGTCTCCCTTTGGAATTTAAATTGGAAGGATAATTCTCCGCTTCTCTTCAACTGCTATATTTTGGATACTTGATGGGCAACCAACCGATAACGGTTTGCTAATTGAAGGGAAACAAAAATATTGAAAAACAATTAGCTAATGTTAAATAAATAAATATATATATATCTTCTTGTTATATTAAAATTCATGCGAAATTCAATAATTTTTTTAACAATAGAAATCATAACTTAAGAATAAATAAAGAGATTATAAGTCTTGTAATTTAAATTTAAAACTTGTTGCATGTGCTGATTATTTTTTTGAAATATTTGTATAAATGAATTAGATTAAATTTCGAGTTTAATAAAATTTTTTCATTCAATTTAAACTTATTGTGGGTTTGTAGATTTACCTTTGTTTTCTCAATTTCATTTAATCAAGCCAAGATAAAAATATTTATAAAAAAGTTTAAATCAATTTTAAATTTTATTTTCTAAATGATATTATTAAATGGATACTTTTAATCGCTATAACTTTAGATTTATTGAATCTCATCTTTTAAAAATAATTATATAAATCAATTGAATTAATTTTAAATTTAATTATTAACATTATATATATACATATATATTAATTTACTCGGCGTTTAAAGTGAAGTTATATAAATATAGCTTCTTAGAAGCAACATTTATAGTGGCAACAACACTTGCATTAAAAATGAAGGGTGAAATTGGTTAAAGTTCTTCAGTTCTTGCTTCATGGTTTTCAAATTTGTGATGGAAATGCAATGCAATAACTTGATCAGAGAAAGCAATTTTGGGATTGACTATGAAGATAATGATATCTGAAATATATGCAAGGGAAATTCTTTAACCAACTCACCTCCACAAAGCTTGTCGAGTATAGATGATGTTCTATGTTGGAAGAATTGTGACCCTGATTCTGAGAACACAATCAAGGTGGGAAAAACACAAAATGGATCATGATTTGGAAGATGAAGATGAAATAAAGCAAGCACAAAAGATGAACCAAATGAAGGCTGAGAATTCCCAAAATCCATGATAAGTTGGCGGCTGAATTGAAGTTTAACCAAATTAGTTTTTGTCAATTGACAGTCAAAAGTTGTTGTGTTTAGGAACAGGAAGAAGAAAAAGAAAAGCTGCTAGCATGAAATTGAAGTTTACAAGAGACGAAGGAGCTGTAGAATATTGGAATAGGAGGCTGCTTCGTCTTCTCTTTTCCTCCAATTTGGTTGTGGGTAATAAATTGATAAATTGATGATAACAACAGCAAAGCAACAAGTAATAGCTGGTTTAACAGATGAGAAAATCAAACCATTGTTTTCGACGACCTACCACATTTTAACATTCATTAATTTCATCGAACTCCTTGGATATTCCCAACATATTTTCTTGTTATCTTCATCGCTATATTAAAAGAAAACTTATAACTGAAATACAAGAAGAAAAAGCAGTATAGCAGTATAGCACATTGCAGATTCTGGCAGCTTGGGAAATGCGATGCGGAGTCCAGCTACAATCCCCCGACGCTCCTCACCCGATCCAGACGTCACTATCACAACCTCCAAATCTGAGACTGTCATATTTATACCTCGGTCCGGTCGTTCCTCAGCGTCCTCTACTCGCGCTAGGAAATCTTCTTATTGGATTAGTTGGAGCAACATCAATAAACTAGGCGAATACATCAACCGACGAAACAAGGATTCCTCCGAGCATTCTAATTTGACAGAGGAGGATCTCGATGCACATAATAAGTTACATGGAATACTTTCTCAAAGGGCTCATGTCAACAATTACATTACTGGCAGTGTGGATGAAAGGAACAGCAAGTGCAGTCCTTATTACAAGGGACTTACTGATTCAACCCTGTCTATCAACCGCGAAAAGAATATGTCTGGAGCAGACAGTCCTGGACATCAAAGCCACACAACTACTGTCGTTACTTCAGCTTCCAGCTCTCTTTTCTCTTTTTTAGGTCGAGTTCAAGAACTTGGTTCCAGCTGCTTCACTCGTAGAAAAACTGGCAACGAGGACCCCTCTCCTATTGCTGCTGTTCCAAAATCTTTTGAAGCACCTTCTCCGCAGGACATGAAATCAGAGACAAAGGAGGCCAGATATCCTCCTGATGCACTATTAGTTGTTAAGGAGAAGCCACTGAGGGAGAGAGTATCAGAACCATCTGCACCACCGACTGCGCCAACAATCTTGCCAGCCAAAACTGCTGTTAACGATGAGAAGAAAGAAGCCAATATGTACAAGGTGAATCAAAAGTTCATATTCGCAGACAAATACCGACCTAAAAATTTAAAAGATTTCATTTGCAATCGAAGTGAGGCCGCTCGGTTGCAGGCTCTGGTGAGATTGCTTCATCCCTTTTCATACAGATTTTGCTATGCTTGTATCCATATCCTGCGTTGAGCCAAGTTAGGAAAAGATTCAAATGATAAGATAATGGATGTCACAGGTGAAAAGTGGAGGATATGATCACGTTATATTTGAAGGACCTCCTGGCGTTGGGAAGAAAACCATGATCTCGGCTATGCTTCGCGAAGCTTTCGGACCCGATAGAGTTCAGGTACCTTAATGTTGAATATCCGTTAACATTGGGAAACAATTTTCTTTTAGTAATTAACCCACTAAGGATTCCTTGATTTTCATGTTTTTCAGACTAGGGACGAGTGCAAGGCATTTGACTTGAAGGTAATCGATGATATAGTTTGTATTTGACTTATCCTAAATCAAGAATTTTTTTTACAAGAAGATCTAATCTGGAGATAAGGAAAAAAATTATAGATATCGAGATTTGAATTTTAAAATTACTTGATATTATTTTTTATAATAATTACATAAATCAATTGAGTTAAGTTTCGAGTTCAATCGAAATATTAATCTTTTATGACATTCTAATTATAATATATAATTCACAGGGTGAAATTATAGGAAGAATCGAAGTCAATGTGAAGGAATCTTCCAAGCATGTAGAAGTCAATCTCTCGGATCTAAGAGGATACGAGAAGCATGTAATTGTGCAACTAATGAAGGAAACACAAACCAAGACCTCTAAATCTGATAAAGCTTTGTTATCCTACCCTGAAAACTGTAGAGGTATATCTGACTGATTCCACTCCCTAACAACAAATCCTCTGCTTTGTCCAAAGGCTAATGCGTCTCATATTCCCTGATTTTCATTTTTTCTGCAGCAATTGTTCTCTGTGAAGCAGACAAGCTAAGCACAGATGCCTTACTGTATATTAGATGGCTGTTAGAAAGATATGAAGGGTACAACAAGGTTTTCTTCAGCTGTTCTGATGCCTCAAAACTTCAGCCAATTAGGTCACTTTGCACGCTCATTCAGCTACTTCCGCCTTCAAAAGAAGAGGTGGGTGCAGTGTAGTCTGAAGTGTTGTATAGTCACACTGCTACAGAGTAATTGGAACCATAACAAAAGATTTGATAAAGTTTTCCTTTTTCTGCCTTCAGGTTGTTGAAGTTCTGGAATTTATAGCTAAGCAAGAAGGCATAAATTTGCCACATAAGTTCGCTGAAAAGATAGCTGACAGCTCCAAGAATAATCTGCGTCAAGCCATTCGTTCATTCGAAGCCTGCTGGCAATCAAGGTGAGAAAAACAGGCTTTTTCATACCGTCTGCTTCATCCTCCATCTTTTTGTATCAAGCGTTTTAAATTTTCCTATAAAAAACAATAACATCTATAACAGTTATCCTTTCGAGGAAGACCAAATACCATTAACCGGATGGGAAGAAGACATTGCAAATATTGCCAAGAACATAGTGGAGGAGCGAAGTCCAAAGCAGTGAGTTATTCTTATTAAGCTTAAATTTGAACTTCGGTGGCTCTCAACTATTACCATATATAGCTTTTGCAACTGAGTGTACTCGTTCACTCATTTATACTTAATTTCTTGAATTACAGGCTATATATAATCCGCGGAAAGCTTCAAATTCTCATAGAACATGATGTATCTCCTGAATTCATATTCATGGTAAGTAGGGCTGAGAAAAAAAAAATACAAAGAAAACCAATAATCTATTCATATTTTAGTGTTTATACTTGTTCGATTTCAGTTCTAATTAGTAAGTTTTTTTTTTTGTTCGGTTTTTGTTTCACATGTTGAAAATTTGAAATTTGGATTAGTTCAGTTAGAGATATTATTCGAATCGGTCTTTAAAAATTTAAAAGTAATTTTTGTCCAAAATCAAACATTTAAGCGGCAGCTTGAATTAGCATTCTCTAATTTCCGTTCTAATAGTTCAATTTAATCATCATAATTTGCAGTCTTTGGTCGAAGAAGTGAAGAAGCATTTGCACGAGAATTTGCATCCTCAAGTTGATGCATTATATGATGAATACAATGTACGAACGCCCAAAACCCATCCTTTTTCTCTTTCTTTAGATCTTATTTCCAACGTATTAAGAGCTAATTCCCGTTAATTTCTTATATTAATTAAGACGAATGATGAAGGCATGATTGAGAGTGAGGATGAAATGGCGACAAAGGTTATCGATCCGGTGAAATACAAAATGAGGATTTTCTCAAGAATCGAAGGTATGTAATTAAAACAAAGGTACTTGCAATTTTTTTTTTTTTAAGTATCCAAAGAATCAATCCATTGGTAAGGGGAGAAATTTTTTTTTTATTAATATAAGTTCCATTTTTGTGAGAGCATCCTGTATCAGATTAATGTACGGCAATTTATCCTTAAAATTGTTCAAAAAAACATTAAACCCGAACATAGCATGTGTTATCAAATTTATTCTCTGCTTCGTTGTTTCTTATTTAACGAAATTATATATTCAAATTGTTCGACAGAGTTTATAGCCAGATTTATGAGCTGGTACAATAATCAATCAAGGATGGCAAATGCAGGCAACACGCCCTTTGGTGGTGAAGAGACTTCATTCTTACTCTAGAAGGGTTGATTTGAATGAATAATGAGATTGGTTCCAGTAAAATTAGAAATAACGATAGAGGTGAGATTAATTATCGTAACAATAAAATTAAATTTAATGATAAAATATATGTTTGAATGTAATGCAAATGTGACAGTGAGATGAGAATAGGAAAAAAATATTAAGAACTTTACTTTTAAAATGTAATGATAAATTACTTTTATGTATATTTTAATATTATTTATAATATTTTAAATCTTAAAATTTTTATTTTAAATCAAAATATTAATACGTATTATTGATTAATTTATTATATAATAAAATATTTATTTATTAGTTTATTATATAATAATAAAATGTATTTATTATAATAAATCAATAAAGTTATTTCAATTTTTTTAACTAAAAAATATCATCATATTTACTTTTATATTCAAATACATATCTAACCATATATTTTAATTTTATCGTTATAATAATTAATCTCACATCCATCATTATTTTTAATTTCATCAAAATCAATCTCATCAACTATCCAAATAAATCTAAAATCACACCACAACAGCATTTCAATGAGATTTAAATGATCTTTAAGCAAGGGTGATACAATCAAAATAATTGTTTGCGTCGCTTTTAGCATTTCTATTACTATCATCATAAGAAATTATTAGGGTGACTTACACTTTTAAGGTATAATAAAAAAATTAAAAAATTATGTGACAACCTCTTAATTTCACTCGTAAAATTAAAATTTTATGTTATTAATATATAAAAAAAGAATTCTATATATTATTATTGTTATATTAACTTGTACAAGATCTATAGAAAATCTTATGATTTTTTTTTTGTTTCTAAAAAAAAATCATGTTAAATATAGTGGTGGTGACAATGAAATGTATAACATCTTCTTCTTGAACGTTACTATCATTTTACAAATTTCAATTACATACATAAATGAAGTAGTTAGTCCAATCACCTATAATTAGATTATAACTCATGCGATATGCGAAATAATTTTATTTGTTTAATATGAGAATATATATATATTAGGTTTTTTTTTAAATTATATTCAAATATTTAAAACTTATAACATATATAAAATTTATATATATTGACTTGTCATTAAAAATTTTTTTTTGAAAACACTCAAAAAATTATGTCTTTGGATATTTTTATTTACAATAATATTTATACACCTGTAAAATTATATCAAATAAAAATAAATTATGCATTTTAAAAAAATAAAAATATATATTATTGAATGATAAATTAAATAATAAAGAAGTATTAACACACTTTCATTTTAGTAATCTTGACTAAATTATTATATAAAATATGAAAAATGTTAGAAAATATGTGAAAAAGGAAAAAATAAATTGAAAAAAAAATTATTTTCATAAGAATGAAACTATAATAACAATAAAATATATATTAGAAAAAATTTATAAACAAAAAAAAAAAACAAATTGCAATAGTAATAGAATATACCTTAGAAAAAAATTTACTGAAAAAATAAAAAAAATTTGATGTATAACACATTATATTTGTTGTCTTAAATTTGTAGAATAATTCTTTAGTAGCAATTAAAATTAAATAAATAATTTTTAAATTAATATTTTAAAATTTAAAATGGATATAATACGTGATAAAGATAATATTAAATTTTTTGTATTTATTTGAAATATAAATTTGATAATTAGAGTTCAAATGGATATAATCATTTTAATAATCTTATTATTTAAAGATTTAAGATGAAATTTTTTTGCATTTTCAAAATCTTATATAAAATTACTTAAATTTTTAATGTCTTATGTAAATTTTTAAAAAGATAAATTTTTAAATAAAAAATTTTAAATCAAGAAGATTGTTGAAAGATTTGGATAAACTTAATCTTTGTAATTTTTAAACATGTTTGAAAGATTTTAATAATTAAATAATTTTTTAAATAAGGTTATTTGGTAAACAACTAAAATTATTTATTAAAAAATAAAATCTATATTTCATATTTTAAATTTTAGAATATATATCTCTAAATTAATTTGATTTTCAATTATAATTTGAATAATTTTGATAATTGAGTAACTTTAAAATTATTTAATTTGTAATTAAAAGAAATTATCTTATTTTTTTAAAAAATTATCTTATGTGTCATTTAAAGAGTTGTTCATATAAATGTTTATGTGGTAAATTTATTTATGTATGTTGTTATATAATATATATATATATATATATATATATTAGATTACCAATTAGATTGGAAACTATATATAAATACTAATGCTTTTATTGCTTCAGCCATATTATACAAGGTACTGAAATAATGAAGCTAATTGGGTTGGCGGCAATACATGGGCCAGGTGGGCCCATAGTGAAAGTTTAATTGATTTTGGGCCTGGAAAAGCCCACACCAAACCCTGGCAGTTTTGAGTTTCGGCAGCTGTTCTTTCCATGAGAGCAATTGAAATCATAATTCTGTTTAGTTGGTTTTTTATTTTTATTTTCAGTAATTTTTTGTTAAAATAAACTCAAAGCAAATAATAAAGATATAACCCGAAATCCTAGAAGGTTAAAAACCATTAGTTTTACTCGCTTTTACAATAGAAACTGTGTATGAAATTAACCGCATGCAAAATTGTGGCTTAATTTTTAAGATGGAAACCAAAATTATATATAAAAGCTTTTATTATATATGTTGTCTATGAAATTTTTAAATTTCATAAACGGATTAAAATATTATGTTGTTTCATTTATTAATTATTTTTTTGGTCAGACATTTATTAATTATTTAAATATGTCAAATAAAATATATGACAAATTTTTAATTAGAATTTGATGGTATATAAAATATATATTTTTTAAAATGTGAAATGGGTAGTCTCACTCTAATCAAAGAACAAATTATAAGTCTGACACAAACGTTTTTTTACTTTGAATTGACCCACAAGAGAAGACGTCGGGGCTTGAGGCTAGACCATTGGTTTGTTTGAGACCCAAAGAGGTGGCGCACAGTCGTCGACAGCAAAGTGCTGCAGGCGTGGGGGCCGAATGTGTGCCAATGTTAATTTGAGAAGAGGCTTCAAGCACCTTTACGAAAACAAACTCAGCTCTCATGTCTAGCTGAAACCTCAGCAACTCTCCTGCTTCTTGTCTTTTAAGCTAAGACTGTTTTAACCCTGTTTTGTTCGGAGGCAAAGAGCTCTCAAGTATTGGGTTCTTTTTATTTTTGATCTCTGGTGATCAGATCAAAATTTTTTTTTATGTTTTTTATTTGAAAAAAGGTTAAAATTTTTCATTGGATCTATGGGTTTTTTTTTTTTTTTTTCTTGTGATATAATTTTGATTGACATATTGGAAGATGATGTTTGGAGAGACTTTCAAGGGGTATCTGCATGGGGATCAGGAATGGGTTTTAGATAAGTTTTCTCATGTTGAGTGTGGAAGGCCTAAGAAAGTGCTAAAAGGCTGCAGAACAAGTAAAGCATTAAATGACTCTAACATAAAAACTGAATAAATGATGAAGAGAACCCCACGTTGTCTCGATTCTGTCAATGCCAATCTTACCGAGGTAAGTTGCTTTTCTCCTTTTTTTTTTTTGTATACTGATTTTTCCACCCCTGGTGTATTATGTTAATGTTAGTCAATTTAATTACACTAAACTGTCAAAATCTTATGTAATAATGGGATTAGATGATAATTCTCAAACCACTGTCTGGTTTCATATTAATCTAGACATTTAAATACCAGAGGCATAACATCAAGCTTATATATTATGTTTTGCCTCCTTCAAGCTTTAATTATTCAATTATTTTATTGGCACTCCGCTTTCTTTTCATCATGATTTTTAGCTGTGTACTGGTAATTGAATTATAGAAGGAGAGAATTTTGGTTTCCCGTGTTCACACTCACCACTTTCAAGGATTTTCAAAGAAACAATGGTTTAATTTCCTATTTTCAAAACTTTGGTTCTTCCTTGGTCTGAAAACAGCTTACAGGCTTTTAAAGGACTGTTTGCAAAATTTCTTGGATAGCTTTGGGATGCAAAATTTACGTTTTTCAAATTTTCTGACGCAAGGTAATGGATAATAGTGCCCTTGTTGCTGATGTAGAGTTCATGAACTTAGTTGGATCATATGTTATATAATCACCTTGGTTGACAGTTCATTTAGTTTTCAGGTACTTTCGCTTGCGACCTCGATGCAATGGAACTTGTGATGACACTGCTGCTTCCAAATTCAATAAAGCTAGAATACAATCCAATATGCTATTTTCTAGGTAAACTCGTAACTTAGTACATTCCAAGGAAATATAATTGGCTTTTTAAGCATGGTGATTTCTCATTTCTTTATCTCTCAGGAAACTGTTTTCAACCCATATGCTTTGAGTTGTGGTCATCTTTTCTGCAAGTCATGTGCTTGCTCAGCTGCTTCTGTGATGATCTTTCAAGGACTCAAAGCAACAAGTCCAGAATCAAAATGCCCAATATGATTAGAGGTTTAGATTCAGCTTTGAACTAACTTGTTTACAGTTTTACAAACACATTCAGCCTCTTCTTGAGTATTTAATCCTTTTACATGTGAAAGTTATAGTATGTTTCCCTGCCCTACCGTCTGGTTAGTTAATTAGGCTAAGGATTTACACACCTATGTCACGAAAGATTAAGTAAATGATCCATGCATCTCTTGTCCTCTTTCTGGAAAGCCATTTCTCTTATAATATCTTAAGTGATGCTATTCTTTTTTCATTATAGTTCTCTTAACAGATAATTTTCTCTCCCCATGCATGCTTATTTCACTGGATTAGAAGTACAAGAAACCCCAGCCCTTGCTAAACCATCAGCAAAAAGAATTTGCTTCACATAAAATATGCATAAAGATAACTCCCTTTATCCTGCTTTTAAGATTTTCAATGAGTCATTTTTTGTAGATCAATTTAATCAATCATTTCATGCTTTTCTCCCTTGTGAACTTATGAAAATGTTGGCTCCAACTTTGCCATACGCAACAAGGACCTTAATATATTTTGTGCTTTCAATTGTCCCTGTAATTTAAAGTTCATCTTCCCTTCTAGCTGAGAACAGAGAGTAAGATACTTGCCTTTGATGAATTCCACGTTTTATTTGCTAAATCTCCAGCCGTGTATCTAAGAAACTGCTTCAGCGAATAAAGCCAGAACCCCGAAGCGCCATCTTTAAGTAGCAACTGGAGATGGTGCTGGGCATGCCTTCTTTATTTGGTACATGTGGAATCTTGGGGAGGAGAGGTTATGTAGTTCATTGCATACCTTCTTTCTTTAACTGTTGCTGATGTCTTGCTGATTTTATTTCATGTGATTGGATGAAGATACAGAAAGTTATTCTTCCCTAGTGATGTAAGTTCCGTTCTAATTAGTGTAGACTGAAAATTTTTGGGTAACAATAGGAGATGAAATAGAACCACAAACTTACTCAAATGGTGCTGTGGTCTTCAAAGTTATTTCAGAATATTTCTCCCACTTCAGAGTGTCAACTTAATATTTTTGTTTGTTCTAATATGTTTGCAAAGGATGAATTCACTATGTTTCCTCTTAATCTTTTGTATTTTTCCTCTCATCTGCAGGCTGGAGTATATCCTAATGCATGAACACATGCTAGAGTTAGATATGCTAATTAAAGAAAAGGTGAATAACAGTGAAAACTCTATTCATTCTTGGGAAAAACGTGTGAAAATGTAATGGTATAGTCCAATATCTTTGCTTATTTACATACATTGCTTTCTACCACAACCTTCATTTCTTCTCGTGAAATTCACTGCTTCTGATTATCACTAATCTGCCTACGTACAGGCACAAAGATTATTGGAAAGAGAGGCCCATGGCGGAACGTGCTGAGGTGGTGAAACAATCTAAGGAGTACTGGGAATCACAGACCAAATACGTGGTTGGCTATTAACTTAGCTCTGGATCTCTTTCAAGATGAAGCCAACGATCAATGCATAGCTTAGCAGTAAGCTTAAGACACAGTGTTGGCTATTGGTTCTTTTCATTTTTGGCCATCAGTTGGCTGTTGGTTGACTGCAGTTCAAGTTTTTGAGTAGTAGTAGAATCCATCTTTCCATAGGAAGTAGGAACCAACCATTTTTGTCCTTCAATCTCTTGAGTAAGCATTATTTATTTGAAGAAAGTAATATATATATATATATTATATTTACTTTCTCAAAAGTATAATGAATTTACATCTGAATCTTGAGCTTTAAATGTGATCTTTTTGGATATTTCCAGAAGTACACCTAGGTTAGGTTTGACATTAAGGAAGTCAAGGAATTGAGCCAATGATTGAAATTTAAGATGTAAATGAATTGAACATAAAATAATTTATAAAATTCTTTATGTTTATGAGCTATTTATTTAATTTATAAATTTTGAAATATTATTATAAAATATTATTCGTAATCAACTATTAGTTTAATAAATAAATAAAAACTAAACTTATTTTTTAATTGATTGTTAAACGTTTTGTTTGATTATATTTTTAGGTAAAACAAATTAATATGAATGAATCAAACATAATTAAATTTTATTATATTTGTGATATATTTGTTTAATTAATAAATTTTAAAATATTATTTGTGATTATTTATTATAAACAAAAAAAAATTAAATTTGTTCTAACATAATTATAAATGAAAAGAAATCGACTTTGTTCACGTTATTAAGCTGCCAATGAAATCTGAATCTTACCTAAAGTCAAAACCTCCAGTAAAATCAAAATTTTATAACACACATAGGAAGTGCCGAAATGGTAAAAAAAAATACAGAGTCCAGCAAAATAACGCAATATTTTCGGCCTTTTCGTAAGCATCCATCAAAATCTTAACGAATAGTAAATGGAGCAAACCAAACACAACTTTAAGACGTCAATGAATCTCACCTAAAAAGGTCGAAAAAAAAAAAGGAACTTTACAACGGAAAGTTTGCTCTCTGTTTTGACTCTTAATCGTTTCTGCCAAGTTCCAAACATGGGCTTCTCGTTTTGGCTTGCTGGCTTGCGTTCTTTTTCGAAGAAATCTGCTTTCTCCAATGCTTTACGTAACTCTTCTTACCTTAAGAAATTTCAGTTTAGTACTTCTCAGAACAACTTACCATCCACCATAGCTGAGAAATGCAAAACCCAGTTTTTTTCATGGTCCAGCTCTTTGCTTCCTTTGGCTTTGGCTGCTTCTGCTGGGTCCCTTGCTTTTCAATCCCAGAACATTCAGCCTTCTCTCTGTGAACCCTCTAATCTGGATTCCCGGTTTGTTTGTTTGTTTGTTTTGTTTTCTTCTATAATTTTTTGGGTTTTATTTGTTATTTCTGATTGAATGAGTTTCAGCTGTTGTTACAGTAGAAAATTTTAACTTTTCCTTTATGCCCTTTTGTTTTTCTTGGAAAACAAAGAAATCACCCAAAGAAATGTTTTTTTTTTTTTTGGTTTCGTTTCTCTTCAGTAAAGTAAGCATTGGTAGGAAGTCAAGCACGGAGTTTGTGGTGAAGGGCATTCATAAAGAAGTGACACAAGAGCTTATTGATGAATTGAAGGCTATTTGTCAGGTATTTTACCTTCTTTTAATCTTTTTTTTTTTTAGTATTTAAATGTTTTGTTTAGGATGAATTTGAGAAATAAGAAAAATTTTGGAAAATTTAAAATTTTACAGGATAATATGACTTTGGATTATGATGAAAGATTCTACCATGGAAAGCCACAGAACAGTTTCCATAAAGCAGTAAATATTCCTGATGTGGTTGTTTTCCCTAGGTGAGACTGATTCTTGATCTTAACAAAACATCAGTTTTCTTTTCTTTGTGAACACAATGATTCTATTCAAACCAATAATTAAAAAAAAAATAGACTTAACAGTCCTAATAAATTTAATTAAATGGGTTTGAGAGTCCCTCTTATTAGTTGTAGGCTGCAGAAGTGGATTAGGCATGATAAGTTGAGTGAAAAATGCAATGTTTCTGCTAAAAGAGGTGAATGAAACATTGGCTAGAATGTCTAAGAAACCCCTTGAAGAAATTAACATATTTTAGACTTTGGATATCATATAATAAATCCTTGAATTGGACATCCATATTTCAGGCATTTGTAACCATTTATGTCTGCATCTTTCATATAAGAACTGCCATTCCAGACCCAAATCGGGGTGGGCTTTGCCTCGTGGCTCTTTTATTAAGAACTCTTCTGATCGTATACCTTACATTTAATGCATGTCACATTCAAGTCAGATGTTTCATGATGTCATGTTACTAGGAATATGTTGAATATGTACCAAAGTTGGAGTTTTTGTCCTTACATAGGTCTTCTTCTAGTAGTTTTTTAAGAATCGTTTGCAGAGTCAGTCATTTTATTAATGATATGACTTAAGCTATAACTAAAATTATTTCTCTAATTCCAGAATCAGTTTTTTTTTTTTTTTTGCTTGGATATATTTGACCAATGTTAAGTGAGAAACTATATCTTTGATAATTTTAACACAAATCTTTTACTTTGAATATATGAATTGCGTTTATCATGGTGCTTTTTATAAAAACGTTAAGTGCATCAGACTTGGGACACCACTGGAAGTTAGAAAACAGTTCACCATATATGTCCACTCTTTATCTGCATTTTTTTTTTTTTGAATATCAACTCACAATTCATATGCACAGGTCTGAGGAGGAAGTTTCCCAGATTGTCAAATCTTGTGATAAACATAAGGTCTGATTCTTCTTTTGTCTGTAAGTTTATTTATGATGCATGTCCCTTTTTTATTTGAAGTACATTTTTTAATGTGGAATTTTCGATTAAATATTTGATATTCTCTTTTGATTGAATAGGCCTTGATAAATAATATGGTGCTTGTGCATGTTATGGTATTGGTTAATGATTTTAATATCTCTTAGACTCTTACTAAATCTTTCAATTGGGACCTGGTGATACAAGTGAAAGACATTGTAAAGTTTAGAGTATGAAATTTGCCAGGGTATAATAAAAAATTTTGATTCTTCGAGTAAGTGTAAAGTTTTAATTGTTTATTTATGTTGTAAGCAGGTCCCTATAGTACCATATGGTGGAGCTACATCCATTGAGGGGCACACTTTGTCTCCTAATGGAGGTGTTTGCATTGACATGACCTTAATGAAGGTGTATTTAATCTCTTCTCCTGATAAACTAAAAAAATAAGGATTGAAATAATCTCTTTTTGATTTTATACGATGCGCTTTTCCAATACTGTTGAGCATGCTTCTTATTCTATTTAGTTGTAATATACTCTTCCTAATAGTAGTAGCATCTAACCAAAGCTTGTTCTGTGGCATTGGGCTTTATTAACATATTATCATTATTAGTACTCATTCTAGACCTTGTTTATATATTTTGAGCTGAAACTTTATTAAGAACATTCTTTTGACAATTATTTGACTTCAATTTGCAGTTAATTTTGTGGCAGAAATTATCAATGTTGCTTATGTTATAAATTGAATTTGCAATTCTTTTGCTTTTCACTTTTTAGTTTGCAATAATAGCAGTGATTTCTTAAATTTGTAGAGAGTTAAAGCATTACATATTGAGGACATGGATGTAGTTGTCGAGCCTGGAATTGGATGGATGGAACTCAATGAATACTTGGAGCCTTATGGTTTATTTTTTCCTCTTGATCCAGGTCAGTTTGATATATTTTATCCTTGCAGCATTTCTTTTTAATGCGAAATAACTTATTACAGTTTTCTGCTCCAGTCCTTGATAAAATTACCTCATATATCTATTATTTATTGTCTTGGGTGTAATGTTATCATCTTAAACCATGTTGACCTGCAGGGCCTGGTGCAACAATAGGAGGCATGTGTGCAACACGTTGCTCTGGATCTTTAGCTGTGAGGTAGTCACTACTCTTCTACTGGTTTTATCTCAGCTAGTGTTGACATTATATTACATGTGAATCAGCTTCCTGATAGCGAAACTAAAAGGTTATCTTTTGCTTAACTATTAATTACTTGATGCACCCTCTCTTTCTTTGCCTTTCCTAGTTGCTCCCTGCGGTCTATTGTAAAAATTGCATGTGAAAGCTCTCCTACTGAGGTTTAGTATGAATTTCATTTGAGCAATTTAGTGTCTCAAGCAAGTGTATTCAGATTTGAAAAGATGGACGTTTTTTTCTACTGGAGCTTGTATATCTCTGTTGTGCATGTAAATGGAGCCTTACCTAGACAAAATGGTTTGCAGTTGGCTTCAGGATTGTGTTTCAGCTTCTGAAAGGCATTACTAGGTTTTGATTCCTTACTGAAAACATTTTATGGATTTGGACGCATACACCTTCCATTCCTATGTACTGCACCTTTTTGGTACCATTATGGCTTAAACAATGTTAGACTGTTCTTGCAGGCCTTTGTCTCCTTTTTGATAAAGAAAGTCAACATTAAAAATGTATAAACACCTCTAAGTGTTGTACTGAGGAGTCAGCTAGTGTTATTAGTGACCTTTTTCAGCAGAATAGTTGTGATTTAACATTTCATCACTTTGAGGGAAAACTGTTAAAGATTGCAGTATTGTGACATTGCATCATAATATGCATGTCTGAGCATTGTACATGATATTAATACTGTTTCTTGGCTTGGTTAGTTGGATTCCATCGGTTTCCAGAAGAAATTTTCATTATTATCCTGCACATAGTTGTCATCTAAATGTCCTCTAGCTGTTATCACCTCCAATTTTGGATCACAGTGACAGTGCTGATGCATGCAAGGTTGGAAGGTGAATATTGCTAATAGCATCTCGATTTCACCATTCCGTGAGGTGCAAGCATCATGCAGTAATACCTTATTTTAAGAAAGCCATCAAGGAAGGTTATGTATGCTTTTTCTGGATTATCATCTTTCAGAACAGAACACCATGCAAGAAATTGGTTAATATTTCCTTGTGAGTTTGATCTTTTGGTGGGATTTGAGTGTAGGATATGGAAATATTGAGATTTAAAATATTAGCACTTTGGAGATTCCTTATTCTAAAGGGAATAGAGAATCCTTGAACCAAAGGATTTTTTACCTTAAGTCCCTTATTTTGTCTATTCCTGAGATTTCAAGATGTCACAATTAAGAATACTGCTCTAAAATGGGGAAATATTCTTTCTGTATGCATATGTTGGTAAAAGGATGGCCACATGTGGATGTCCTCTTGTAATCTTTCCTCTGCTTTCATTACTTTGATAAAACAATCGTTAATAATTGTGCTTTATAAAAAAGAAAAGAAATTCATTAACATTTGAATCAGGAGGACTATCCGTTATTTCATGTATTACTTTGTTAAATGTATATAATGCTTAAATGGCTTTCATTGTTTATTGGATTTAATGATTTTGCTTTTAGCATTTAGGTATGGCACTATGCGTGACAATGTCATCAGTCTCAAGGTTTGTTAATTACTCTTCTGATGGATTAACTTGTTCATCATTGAGATATTTCTTACACTTTGTACAACTCAGGTGGTCCTTGCCAATGGAGATATTGTAAAGACAGCTTCTCGTGCTCGGAAGAGTGCTGCTGGGTAGGTCGTCTTATCTCCTTCAAGCATCTTTCTCTCTTTTCCCACCGGAAATATGCTTATATTTCTAGCACACTCATCCATTTCACATTGTGAAAGTCTCCTGAATCTTTTGGGAGTCCAAAAGACTTCTCTTTGCATTCTTGGAGGTCTTTCAGGCATTCCTTCCTTTTTCTGTTTGATGAAGTTGTCTTGAATTCTAGGGAGTTAGAGTGAATGAGAGAAATGTACACTAACTTTAAGTTGAAGGTGGGCTTGGTCGTATTAGCAGCAAGTTTAAGTTGCTTATAAAGTATGGTTTGAAGTCATGTTGCTTTAATCATGTGTAGTTACTCTTGCAGTCTTTAAGTCTTATTATTAATTTTTTCAGTAATAATTCACCATTGTTAGTCCAAACTGCTTGAGTCAGGCTAGCATAGAGTCAGGCTAGCATGATTTGTTACTTTTACATGCAAAAGATTACTTTAACATCAATTTATTCTGATATCTTTTCTCTTTTTCTGCATTATAAATTGTGTATGTTTTTGTTTGTTTATCTTTAAATCTTTTCATGCTGTTAGTCTCATTGGATTTGCATATCTTAGGTATGATTTGACCCGCCTGATGATTGGAAGTGAGGGAACCCTGGGCGTAGTAACAGAAGTCACTCTACGGCTTCAGAAAATTCCGGAGCATTCAGTGGTAAATCGACCTTTCTTTGCTTGAAGGCATTTTTATTTTGCAATTTAAACTTGTTTCCTTTTTATAATGGGATATAAGATGTACAATGGTTTGGCACTTTTAAAGTCACTTAACTCAAATCCTTGCCATTTAAAGTCTGTTATGTAAGTGAACCATTTAGTTTGTCCGTGTATGCTTATCACATAGGACACATTTAAGTAATCTATCCAAATGAATGATTATGAGGCAATTAGAGTTTGATTTAATTGTTTTGTTGTTGGTGATGGTTTCTTTTGGCAGCAGAAAGATATGGTGTAATTGAATCTGGTTACTAAAGAATGGTTGTAAACTGAAAACCATGATGGTGAGATCTTATAGTTAACGAGGTATTTGGTAAATTCAATTAATCTTTGTTGGTCAGGAAATGTGTAGGATTAAAGGTTGGAGAGTTCAAGAAAGCAAGTTTGAGATCGACTTCAATAAGGAAGAAATTAAGTTTCGTGGAACTACTAGTTTCCTGTGAACTTCAGAGTTACAATAGAAGCATAAGAGTTTGAAGTGCAAGCAAAAAGAAAGAGAGAAATAGCCTATCATTCAGCCAGAAAACTCCAACAACTTATCAATGATTCGAATACTTAAAATTAACTTCCTAAATTACAAAGATTCAAGCAGGATTCAAATTAAAAATGATTAGGTTCAGGAAAAACCCCAACTCAAGTAAACTAAAGGCCATATAAACATCCGAAGAATGAACTAGGTCCGAGATAATGAACCTTAATTAAGGCTCATTCCTATCAATCTAGAGTGTCCATTGGACACTAGAACCCTGTTAAGTTAAAGAATGATTAGTGCAATGGTTTAGTAATTACCAATGACTTTGAGCCAAAAGGACTTATATATTGAAGAACTCAAGGATTTAGCCCTTGGCTTCAAAAAGAACATAATTTTTATCTATCTCAGCTATTGATATTCCACTATCTTGGCTTGTGAGAATAATGTTATGTGCTACTATTACATATTATTTCCATTTTAGCAAAATTATTAGGAATGCAAGAATGCTAGAAAGAGGTGGTTAAATTTGAATTTAAACGCTTTTGAAATTTGAAACTTGAACTAAAAATTCTTGAAAAGTTTTATAGTTATTAAAAACATTTTTTAATATCTAGATGTCACTAATATCAAGTGCTTACCCTAATTAATGAGAAATGATATATTTGTCTTTCTTCTTTAATGAGACAGGGTACTTCTATTTTGCTTTTTGAATTTATGTTTGCTATTAGAATTCAGATTCTATATTGGTGCTTCTTCTTTCGATTTTTCAGACAAAATTTTTACATCAAAATTCTAAAGTAAAACCGATAGTTGATGACATCCAAATCTTTGAAATTGGAAGCAGTCCCTCTGTTGTATTGATTTTCAGGTTTAACTTAACTTTATGACCCTCTCTCATGGGAGTAAGATGTGACCTCTCTAATGGGAGTAAGATCTGTTTCTTTATTCGGACAACTGGTCAAATACTGGTTAGCTAGATGAGTCAGGTCTAATGGTACGTTTTCTCCATAGAAATCATTTATATATTGGCTATTGTAGGGTGATTGGTTTTGCTTTCATTGAGTTGGCATTCTTTTCATTGTCTTTAATTGTCATAAACGCATCTTTTCTTACCTCCCTTTTCTTCCCCTCTTTCCTCTAGAGGATAGCTTGGAAAGAGCTAGATATCAAAGTGGTGATTCTTTCATTTTCTACTTATCATTATCTTCAACTAATGGTTTCTTTATATATTCCCCCCCCCAAAAAAGGAAAAGAGTCATTGGCTCCAAGTTAATCATGTTTTATGGTTATTCTAGTGAATTTTTCTAAATTGATGACAAGCAAACTTTGAATTGCTTGAGGAGTGCAACCTCTCTCAGTCTGCTCTTCTTAGTATCTTACTAACACGTCTCAACTGGAATTATCATGGATGACCAATTAACTCTTGCTCTTGTATTTATACTATAATAATTTCTCTTTCTTCTTTTTCTTTTTGGTTACTTTTTCTCATATCATATTTGAAATCTTAATATTTATTGCATTTTTGTTGATTAATTTGATAATACTACAGGTTGCAATGTGCAACTTCCCTACAATTAAGGATGCTGCAGATGTTGCTATTGCCACCATGTTGTCTGGTATACAGGTAGGGTTAAACCTGTAAAGTTTAGCACTTATTCAAATTCTCAGATTTTGTTTTCATATTCTTTAGGCGTCAAGGGTAGAATTATTGGATGAGGTCCAAGTAAGGGCTATCAATATTGCTAATGCAAAGAATTTGCCTGAAGTTCCAACCCTGATGTTTGAATTTATTGGCACTGGTGAGTGGCATGATTGCTCCCTTTTTCTTTTTGAAAATTTTCCTTTAATGTCTTCTTTAATGTCAAATTGGAGAGAATTATATTTTTAAGCACTTTCAATAGAATAATTTAGCCTTACTATTTCATTTGAACCTTTTCATGCCGGAAAATTGACTGATTTTGGCATTTAGAAGCCCTGTAAACGTGGAGTTCCAGTCTTAATTATTGAAACTGGAAGGTTTCTAAGTGATGATATGTCATATAGCAAGAAATATAAAAAGAAAGAGGACAAAAGGAATAACAGCATGTCTGAGTTGGCGAGAAGAGAGAATAAGCCTAGCCTGTTTGGGACAGGCAGCAGTGCAATGTTTTTTTCAGCCAAAGCCTGAGTCAGCTAGCCCTGCATCATTTTATCATATGTAAGCTTTTTCCTTTTCACTTGCATGGATCCTAAAATGTTTATTACCGTTTGTTAGAGGCATACTCTCGTGAACAAACACAAATTGTTCAAAGAATTGTTTCTGAACACAATGGCACCGATTTTGTTTTTGCGGAAGATCCCCAAGCTAAGAAAGAACTTTGGAAGGTAACATAACTTAATTCCTACAAGGTGTTTGGTGCTTTAGTTGTCTGTTTTTATTATGTAAAAGATGAATTTTGATTTGTATTCCGTTATGTGTTCTTAAATTTGGTTTGACATCAGAATTATTTTTAGGAAAATATTTTAGATAGTGTTTTGAATTCCTGGTGAAAAACCTCCAGATGTACAAGTCAGTAGAAGCAAAACAGAGTCGAAGTGAAAGTATTTTAGCTAACTCTTTTGGTCATTCCATGCCATTTGACAAGACCAATTTTGGAGCATATTTCATAGATTAGAAAGAAGGATGAAGGATGCCTTTCTGCCAGAACCCATGATTGATGCATTTAAATTTGATCGAGTGCCCAAGTATGTATTACATTTAGGGATATATTGAAGAAAAAGGCTGAGAGGATTATTGAAAGTAGCAAAATGACCTGATTTAGTTTATAATGACCACGTGCACTATCAGAAACACTTCTCTACAAGCCATGCTCATTTAACATAGGTGGGTAGCTACAGCTAAGTCGGTTAGCTGATCATGCAGTTTCAGTTTCTATCATTGTCATGATCATAATATGTGTTTTTCGAGAAGGGAATTACTTATACAGTTATCCTGTGGAGAAGTTGATTTGCTTTTATGTCAGTGGGAAAGACAAAATACAGATATGCATGCCTAGGATAATATTATATGCTCACAGAAGGTAGAACTGGAAAGGAGGAAAAAGGGGTTGGATATTGGGGGGGGGGATTATGGAATTTTCTTGTAGGCGCCAAGTGGATGCTATGAAACCATCCCCAAGACGAGGTGCATTTATTTTATTAGAGTTGCAACTGCTTGATGGCTTCCTTAGTAGCGGACAATATATTTAAGCACATAGGAAGATGTTATTGCTGAAACATCTACTCAAAATCAGTGGTGTGTAGATTAGTTTCCAACTTTTCAACTCCGTAATAATTCCTGAAACATCTCAAGCCTGACTGGACTTTCTTGTTATGTTTAACAAGTCAGCACTTGCTTTTACTGACTCAAATCACACCCCCTCCTTTGCCCTCAACTTCTATACTTTATGAAAATTCTTTCTTTATATTCATTAATTTCATGATTCTAAATAAGGTATTGGGTCATATATTTCATCCAAATACATCTACATATGCTATTTAGTTACTCATATCTTCTGTAATATATTTGGTTCCTTGCAGATTAGGAAGGAAGCTCTATGGGCATGCTTTACAATGGAACCCAATTTTGAAGCAATGATTTCGGTAAGTTAGAATATAAAAATAAGTTTAAATGGATGTGAAATTATCTGATCTAAAATTATTGAATTGCCATTGCCAATTTCCATTGGTCAGTTTACCAAATTTCTGTTTTTTCTCTGTGTAGGATGTTTGTGTTCCCCTATCACACCTTGCAGAATTAATATCAAGGTCTAAGCAAGAGCTGGATGCATCACCACTGATTTGGTAAATTCAAACTACATTATATCACTGGATTTTTTATTTGGAGGTGCAGGGTTAAAGTTGTGTGTTCAGTGGACCTGATTCCCCTAATGTACTGATGCATTTCTTTTTCATAATTACAGTGTAGTTATTGCCCATGCTGGTGATGGGAATTTTCACACAGTTATTCTCTTTGATCCTAACCAAGAAGAGCATAGGAGGGAAGCTGAAAGGCTAAATCAATTTATGGTTTATACAGCTTTGTCGATGGAAGGTGCATACTCTCATCATGGCACTATATTAGTTTATTCTAGACATTGAATGATGGAAGCTAATTTTGCCTCTAATTAGCAGACATGGTAATTAGAATGCTTTTGTTAGGTTCAGAATTATCTTTGGTTTATAGAGTAAAGGGATGTGATAATACTTGACTACGGTTCCTGGATACTATGGTAATGCTGAATCAAATTCTAATGCTAAACTTAATTGCCATTATCTTATAAATGAGCAGGAACGTGCACTGGTGAACATGGCGTTGGCACTGGGAAAATGAAGGTATATCTCTATGTTTTGATTTCACGCAGTTTGATTTGGGCTGTCACTTTTTAGTGGTTTCTACTTCGAAGTCCCATCACAGCCAAACTTGTTATTTATTAGCAGTAAGAATAAAAACTCTAATTTTTTACACTGGATATAATATTTATTAGCAACATATGTGAATTGTGACGTTTCATTTGGTATTTGATTACACAACTCACAGATGAAAATGAACAAGTTTCTTGATTATAATTAAGTTGTGCAGTCTAGGTGCTGCACGATTTTCATCATCCTTGAGTTATCTTCAAACAGATAATGCTGTCAAAAGATGAACATTGAAGGTGTCTTCCATTTTCGTAGTGCTGTGCTGTTTTTGTTTTTCAACAAAGCTTCAGCATTGTCAATGTTCAGGGTTGTTTATCCAGTCCTGAAAACTGGGTTTCTTGCCTATGTTTATGAAAACATAGTTATTAATTTGATGATATTTTGCTTTACGTTTGCAGTATCTTGAAAAGGAACTTGGAATAGAGGCTTTGCAGACGATGAAGCGAATCAAAACAGCTTTAGATCCCAACAATATCATGAATCCAGGAAAGCTAATTCCTCCTCATGTCTGCTTCTAAGAGCACTCTTCATCTGCTCTTGCTGGTACATGCATGTATCCCATGCTGTAGCTGTTCTGCTAATCAGGCTGAAGTTGTTACTGGAGAGTCAGTCGCTATCAGCCAAATACGAGTGACTTGGCTTTGTCTCATCCCTTTGTTCCTTGCAATAAGAAAACTTTCTTTTGTAAACTTACAATAAATTAGCACATGAAAAATGATCAGATTTTCATTCCCAGAATTTTTTTTTGTTTTGGGATTAAGCCATTGTTCCTTTACTCCTGCTTTGGATGAGCAGCAACTTCTTGTCCCGGTGCATGCCATACACATGCACCTCAATGCAAGTTCAGTTGAGGTTGGGTTTGAAATCTGTCTCTCACTTCATTTTCGGAGAGTAGTGCTCAGAACAACCCCCTTTCCTTGTTCCTTTCCCGTCTCCACAATCCCTGTAAGGCTATCAAGGCGTTGTCCATATCAATAAAAATAATGTCCACTGCACTCTCACCTTTCTCCAGCTCCAACCCGCCCCCCCCCCCCCCCAAGTAAATTGCAAGCCTAGAGTGTTGAACTTCAACGACTACTACTACTGTTGAAGTCAATGGGAGGGAAAATGACAAAACAAGTTATCCGACAAATTACAACTCCTAGATTCCTATTGGACCTTTAAAAAGTTTTTTGTTTTTGTTTATAAAGTTAAATCTTCAAGATTGTTTCTGACCCAGTGAACCAATTGATTCCTATGTTGAATTTGATTTTTGCTGGATTGATTTGGCAGACTGTTGTTTGATACATTGTTCTCATACACTGGAACAAAATTAAAAAAAAAAAACAAAAAACAAAAAAGGATTGATACAATGACAGATGCAATTGCTGGGTAAACAAATATTATCAATAGGATAATTTAAATTTTCATCATTAAAATTAAATTTAATAATTTAATAATATATTATATAATACTGGTCATAATTTTAAAAACATTATAAATTTCACATCAATTATGTATTATAATTTAATTTTAGTTATATATATTCACGTTACTTTTAATTTATAATCTTTTATGAAACAAAATAATAAGATTTGAAAAAAACAAATTCTTACAAATTAATTAATGTGAATGGTAATAGTACGGCCGTAGCATTGATCACATTTATATGGAGATTCAATTAACACAGCCGAAAAACATGCCATATGAAATTACCCGTACATTTGCATGTCATCTTTGAGTGTCAGCTATCCATTGTCGGTTCTTTATCCCAACAATGACCGGCGGCAACAACGCCATTGACATGTCACCAATTACCACACTTCTTGCGAAAAATACTTCCACCATCCATGGATGTTATTAAGGGTATTTTTAGGTTTAAAGTGTAAAATGAATTTTTTTTTCATTAGATACAATCAGTATTTAAGTAGAATTAACGTGTTAGATTGATCTGAATTCAAAATCCGTTAACTTGATTATCTTATCAGTTTATAGGTTAGATACTTTTAAATGTTGGTTTGTCATTCTCTGAATAGATGATTAACATTCAACACAATTTAATTTATGAAATTAACTTTAACTTTAGAGTTAATTTCAAACAGTTGAAACTACTCAAAATCTCATTTTATAAATATAAATAACTCATTCTAAATATCATTTATTTATTTATTTATTTTTTACTCTCTTTTTTTTTTTTTTTTTTTTCTTGACCCTTCTCTAATTTAAACGTTGAAACGCAAATATTGAGACCTCTCCCAACATTTGTTTCTAATTGCTTTCTTATAGTTTTTATTGATTTTAGAATTTTATCCTTTAAAAACAGCTCGATGCTAACAAATATAATTGTAACATATAAAATTGAAGAAACTTAAAAAATTAAAAAATATTATACTCCACTTCATCTTATGATAGTGCTAATTATGCATCAATCACAACAATATTTATAACTTCAAATTTTATTTTAAAAATCTCAAATTTCGATTATTTTGATATTTTATCTGCAAATCATATGATAATTCATGATTTAAGATAATTATCTTTAACTATATAAATAAGAAAATCCTTTTATAATTTTTTCTTTATAGAATTGTCAGTTTGTGGTCCACAAGTGATTAGGTCTATAGATTTTTTTACTGTTTGATTTCCAATTCCATAGTTCAGCCAACATGCAAGAAAACACCAAAAGTTGAGCAGCGATAATTGCGGCTGCAATTTCAAACCTTATTCATATTGTGCGTAATAAAATAGAGGCAACTTTACTATATATGCATTTGAGTAGGAAGCAACTAGGCTAGTCATACGTACTCCGGATTTTATGGGGTTTGGTTGATAAATTTTAAATTTAAAAAAAAAAAAAACTTATTGCAAGCATTTTTAAATGTATTAATTCAAGATATTAGCATGTGAATTGTATTATTTGGATAAATATATTTTAGAAAAAAATTTTGAGTATTATAATTTAATGAGATAAACAACATTTCACTTTGCATTTGTTTTCCTCTTACCCATCAATGGACTCCATGAAAGGAGTCACAATTATTTGAGTGGAGCCTAAAACACCCATTGCTCATCTTGGCTTCCATTGCTAAAGAAATCATTTCTCCAAAAACCTCAAAATGTGCTATTAGAAATGCATCACAATACATTTCATTTATTTTCTCCACAACTTCATATTCCATCCTGATTGAAAAATGTCACTGAGTAAACTATAAAAAAGACCATAAATTTGTAATGCAAGATAAAATCGTGGAAGATATACAAGATCTCATTGTTACATATATGCAGAAATAATAGAGAAATAGATTTAACCAAAGCAACAAACTAAGATATATTTTTGGCCAATGATCAAGATAAATGCATAAGGCAAAAGAATGTACACTCCCTCTCTAAGTGCAAAAGTTGAAGAAAAATCGCACAATGTAATGAAAGAACACAAAACTGCAACTAACAACTAACTTGTAACCAAACGTGAATTAATAGATGTACATCTAATTGATGCTAAAACAAGTGATCATAAACTGGAATTGAAAAGTTCAATTAAGGAACCAAAAGGAAAACTAATTTGAAGAACAAAAAGTGCAAGAAAATACAAGAATTAACTATAAACAACTAAAATATAAAGTGAAATTCAACTGAAACTCATTGAGTTGATGAAAGAAAAAATTAGGTCTAGAAGCTTATAATGAAAATGAACTTGAAATGAGCTAAGAAACAATTCATCAATCAAGTTTGCTACAAAATTCAACAAAAAAATGGTAGCAAAATAGAGAAAAACAGCTTAATGAACTAGCAACTCAAGTGATACTCAAAACAGAGAAAAACAGAGCATTAACAACTAAATCCATCCAAACACCAAATGAATTCATGAAATAAATGCAATCAATTAAAAAATAACAAGTAAACATGTAAAACTAAGAATGCAAAGTATGAGAAAATAAAATCGAACACCTAGAAGGAGAGAGGATCATCATTCATCAAGTTCTTATGCATGGATCGTTTCTACCTTCTGGATTCAACTTTAATTTTAAAGAATTAACTGTACTTGTACAAATGGATTTGAGGCTGAATTTTTACTGGATTATAGCCTTATGAACTAGGAATCTAGGAAAAATTTTTGAAGTAAATCAAGCTAGAATTCACTAAGTTTTGATCAAAAGACTGAAGATAGGTTAGGTGTGCAATTTTGAAACCAGATTTGAGTTCAAGGTGAATTTTACAGAATTTGAAAAGGAAATCATGAGAATTTGTAAATTTCATTATGAAAACCTTAAAGAACAACCAAAAAGAGTGTAGGAAACCTAAAATTGTAACAAGATTCAATTAAGAAAATTGAAATTAAAAGCTATTTGGTTGGAAAGAAAATGAAAATGACAGCAGATCAGGTTTTGAGAAGAAAAATAAAAGGTAAAATATCAGTTTGTGCTTTAAGTTGCACCAAGAAAGATATATGGATAGCATAAACTTCTTATAAGACAGCTGATTAGTCATAAAATGTGGCTTAAACAAAGTTCATAAAAGTACAAACAAGCATAAACAAATATCATTAAAACATTCATGTGAAACCATGGCCTCCCACCCCAAAATCCCTCAGCTTTTGACAAATTATTAAAAGAAGTTCTTTTTGTAATAGAGTACAAGATTCAAGTACATTTAATTATCATGAATTTATACTTTTATAAGTTCTCTTGATTCGAAAGATTTTCTTTCAAAACAATTTCGTTTTTTACTTCCTCTCACACTCACCCAAGCACATTCAATACATTAAATCGAACAGCAGGCAAAGATTTCTAAATTAAACCAGCAGAGATAGAGCAAGAAGCAAGGTAAAGCATTCACATATAAATATGAGATAAGTGAGAGCAACCTTGTGTTGGAGTACTCAAAGAGCTTTCCAGCGGTTAAAAAGACTAGAAGTGCTATCTTAGTATTGCAAAGAGTGAAAAGCTTATGAGCTTTCTTGAAAAGTTCTCATCTCCTCTTTGAAAAAGTCATCTGCCTCGTTGCTATGTTGTCAATCTTCTTAATTTGAATTTTCTTTCTCGTCATTCTTTTCCAAAAAAAAGCTAAGTAAATAAATGAAATTACAGAGAAGAAAGAGGGGGTTTAAATTTTGGGAAAAAAATTTAGTTGCGTCATTTTTTTACGATAGCGGAGTTTATTTTTAAAAAAAAATACCATTATTTGAAAAAAGATTATTGAAGGCGTTTCAGGCAAAAAATACATTCAATAATCCTCTTCAATTTTTTTAGAAGAGATTATTGAAAGTATTTTTTGTAAAAAAATATTTTCAATAATCTCATTAAATTTTGATAGGAAGATTATTGAAAGCGTTCCCTTTAATTTTTTAGAGTGGATTATTAAATGTATTTTTTTGTAAAAAATGCATTCAATAATCCCCTCCTTTTTTTATGAGGGGATTATTGAAGGCGTTTCAGGCAAAAAACGCCTTCAATAATCCCTTTAAATTTTGATGAAGAGATTATTAAAGGTGTTTTTATCAAAAAAACCTTCAATAATCCCTTTCAATTTTTTAGAGAGGATTATTGATGGCATTTTTTGGCCAAAAATTCTTTCAATAATCCATTCCAATTTTTTAGAGGGAATTATTGAAGGCGTTTTCTCTCTTCATTAAAAAATAAAGAGGATTATTGAAGGCATTTTGTGCAAAAAAACGTCTTTAATAATTTTTTTAATTTTTTATAAGAGATTATTAAAGGCGTTTCAGGCAAAAAATACATTGAATAATCTACTCATAAAAAATAGAAGTGATTATTGAAGGTGTTTTCTACCAGAAACGCCTTTAATAAATCTCCTTATCAATGAATCTACCAAAAATGGAGTAACATTGTCAATTAAAGCATGCGGTCGTTAATCCTACGACCTTATGATTAACGACCGTATACTCTAATAGGTTAACGATATACTCTAACCGACAACGCTACTCCATTTTTGGTAGATTCATTGACAAAGAGATTTACTGAATGCGTTTTTGACCAAAAACGTCTTCAATAATCTTTTATAATTTTTTAAAAAATTATTGAAGGTGTTTTTGGTAGAAAATACCTTTAATAATCACTTTTATTTTTTATGAGCGGATTATTCAAGGTGATTTTTTTGCCTAAAACGCCTTCAATAATCTCTTATAAAAAATTGAAAAAGATTATTGAAGGTCTTTTTTTTTTAATAAAAAACATCTTTAATAATCCTTTATAATTTTTTAGGAGAATTATTGAAGGCGTTTTTTTTGCAAAAAATGCCTTCAATAATTGCTTTTATTTTTTATTAAAGGATTATTCAAAGCGTTGTCTACTAAAAACGCCTTTAATAATCTCTTATCTATTTTTTATAAGGAGATTATTCAATGTATTTTTAGCAAAAGAACGTCTTTAATAATCACTCTAATTTTTTAGAAAAGATTATTCAAATCGTTTTAGTCGATAAACGCCGTTAATTTTATCTTTAATAACGTTTATAAGTAACAACGCCGTTATTTGAATATTTAGTGATGTTTATTTGGTGGTGTTTTGATAATAAATGCCTTAAGATTTATAAAAACACGAAACCTAGTGACGTTTGTAAGTGAAACACCGCTACAAAACTGTCACTAATCTTTCATTTTCTTGTAATGTAGTAGAATATGTTTAGGTAGAAAAGAACAAAAGGATTGCAAATATATGTCATTAGATTATGAAGAATTTGAAATTTTTTTACTTTTCCATAAAATTAATAATAATAATTGAAGGAACATGTCATGGATACCCAAAATACAAGTGTCTTTATTCTCAATTTTATTTTTTTTATTCGACAAATCTAAATATAAATAAATTATTTAATTTTTCAGATCAAAATAAAATGTATTATAATTCTAAATTATATATTCGAAATAACCTTAACAAAAAGTCACTAGCTGGACTCGAAACCATCCTACCATTTCAACAAATCTCTTATCAGTCAATTTTGCCTTTTCTTTGTGATTTCGTTGACTATATATTCAAAAGAATCCAAAACCAAATTGTTTCCAATTTTCATTGAAGCTGAACGTTATATCATCTCTTAATCAAACAGATGCAGTTCCATCTCTGCCATAGCCTTGGATACTATGAACTTTATGATAGAAATGTATTAGGGAAAAAAAAAAAAAAAACCTTGAAGAATTGGCAGGTTTTACTATACCTTATCAAACATGATGACATAATTCCCTTGCAAATAAACATTACCAGAGCCACCCAAGCTCATCTATGGTCCATATTCAAAGAACAATAAGATGAACCAATGACCTGAAATCATGTGGCACTACCCCCCATTAATATCCATTGAATTTACACTATCACCCTTATCATTCTACAGTTTCTCCACTTTCATCCCTTTCCCCTCATTCTCTATATAAACCCCACCATTGCCAGCCAACCAACCTCACCCAACAAATCAGTGAGAACCAAAAATAAAGAAAGAAAAAAGGAACATGGGTTCATTTCCTTACATAGTGGAAGACTGCATGGGATTCGTTCAAGTGTTAAGTGATGGCACCATTTTCAGGTCCAAAAGCATACAATTTAACATGCCTTCCATCGATGAAAAATCTGTTCATTTCAAAGATGCTATGTTTGACAAAAACCATAATCTCCATCTTCGAATTTACAAACCCACATCAGCATCTTTAACAAGCAATGATTATAAGCTCCCCATCATCATTTTCATTCATGGTGGTGGTTTTTGCCTAGGCTCTCGGATGTGGCCTACCTGTCACAATTCCTGCCTTCGCCTAGCGTCGGGGCTCAACGCGCTCGTCGTCGCACCGGACTACAGGTTGGCCCCGGAGAATAGGCTGCCGGCAGCTATGGATGATGCAGCCACTGCCGTGAAGTGGTTGCAAAGTCAAGCTTTGAGTGAAAATAGTAGTGATGCATGGCTCAACAGTAGCGAGGTTGACTTTGACCAGGTTTTTGTCTTGGGTGACTCGTCAGGGGGCAATATTGCACACCATTTGGCAGTTAGGTTTGGTGCTGGTTCGACAGAGTTGGCTCCGGTTCGAGTACGAGGTTACGTGCTGTTGGCACCATTCTTTGGTGGCGTGGTCAGGACAAAGTCCGAGGCGGGACCTAGCGAGGCTTTGTTGAATCTTGAGATACTTGACAGGTATACTCTACTCAAGCTTCCTTAATTACGCATTAATTAATGGAATAATAATAATAATAATTCATTTCATTTTTGTCACACCGCAATCGAATATATGCCAATATTAGGATTTGATTATAATAGATTTGATAATTTTAAATATAATATGAAAAAATAATATAATTTAAAATTTTAATAAAATAAAAAATATATTTTATATTAAAAATACTAATATAAATTATAGTATAATATTTTATATTTTGTAAGTATTAGAGATAAAAAATAAAATAAAAATAACTACACAAACTATGAAAAAAAATTTTTTAAATGGAGCCAATTGGACAGACTCTTGGTTTTTTGGCATTCCCTTTCGAGGCTCTTCTTTAACCTTTTGTCGATTCGATTGGACCACAGAGCGAATGAGATTTGATAGTGCCGGCTCTAGGGCCGTACATAAGGGGTGGTGCCACTTGATTCACGACCTTTCTGTCGTGAAAATGGCCACCCCATTTGGCCATTTCCACACTACGAAACCGAGCCGTCACTACTTTTTAGTGATTTACATTTCATCTTTTCTAGTCTCTTCGCTCTTCCAAACCTCCAAAGGTCAATTTGTTTTTTTTTTTTTTCTCTGAATCGTCCAATTCACTTAAAAAGTAACGGATTTGATTTTGAAAAATAAAATAAAATAAAATACAGTTTTTTGTGCATTTGTTATTTAAAATCAGTTAACAGATATTTTGTGTATAATTCTTAAAAAGTATATATATTTTTTGCTTTTTTGTTAAAAAATACTTTTTATTTTTAAAAACAAAAAATAAATACCAAAAACATTAACCAAATGAAAACCGTAATGTTGACCAAAAGAAAAAAAAAACCCTAAATTCTTTTATGCATTACAGAGAATTAAAATATTAAAAATTAAACATTAATTTTTAATTAACACAATTAATTAATATAGTTAAAGGTTATTGCGTAAGCAGATCACAAGAAGAATGTAGAAAATCTAAAGTACTATATAAAATTGGAATAAGAACAAAACTATACACAAAAGCGGCCAAGATTTTCCAAGGCCCAATTGTCGAAACATTGGGCAAGAAATGTATCTTTCGTGCGGTTTCTTATCAACAAAAAGGCAATTTCCTACACGACAAAACATCAATTTTACTTTGGACATATCTGTCTCTTATTTTATTGTAGATTAATTCTTTTAATTGGATTAAGATTATCTTCAAACAACTATATAATATTAGTAATCCTGATCTCAAGAAAGCAATTTTATTATTTAATTAGGATAATTATTCTTATTATTTTTTAATAATTCTATAAATAGGGAATTTCAATATTTGAGTGTTGGATCTAAATTTTTTTTTGGAGGGTCGGACTCTTTTTTATTATATTTTTATTCATTATTTTTTAGTATGTTTATTCGTATAATATATATTTATGAATTATAATTAAAAATCATACTTATCAATTATGTGATTTTAAATTTTAACTATTAATTAATAAATAGTTAATTAATCATGAGTCTCCTCCACAAGATAAGGCCCAAGCTTTGAGCTTGGGTCACTATCATGGAAATCAAATACACATATATACACCACCATGGCTGGCTTTGAGTGGACTCTCTCCATGGAGTTGAAATGCTCCACGCACAACTTTTTTAAAATAAATAATTAGAGCTCACACATGATACACGATGTTGTGTAGTCATTTTTTATATATTGAAATTTGTAAAAAAAAATGATGTTAATATTATGAGAATGAGTTTGAGAAATGAAATATTATAATTATGAAATAATTTTCAATTATTTAAAAAAATCAAATTAGTATTAATATTTTTAAGCCTTGAAATTACTATATTAACAAACATTTTCACTTAAATATGTAATGATATGATTAAATTATTAATACTAATTTATAATTATATATTAGATTTATTTGTTTTTTCAAATCAGTAGAAAACAGATCAAATTTAACATAACATTGTGCTGTTTTGTAATTCAAATATTAGATTAGAATTGTTTTCTTCCTTTCTTTTTATTTTTACCAAACAAATCCTTATAATTAGTGCTCTTCTTTTAGCTTTTTAATAGAACATATCACTTATAATTATTGTAATACAATTAATCAATTATAATTTAATATTGTGTAAGATCCATTAAAAATTTATATAAAATTTAAATTTTTTAGTGATAAATCTTTACATAATTTTTTATTATGATTAACTAATTGTAAATTAAATGCTCCCGACTTTATTGTATATCCTTAGCCAGACAAATGTTTCTTTTGATAATAACGTATACAACTAACAATTAAAATTAAAATTAAAATTAAAATTTCTTGACATTTGCACATGAGCATTTAATCTATTTGGTTGGTTCATTACACCTTGTTAGAGTAAGATTCAAATATCGTCTTCCTCAAATTTGAAAAAAAAAAAAATCTTGACATATATATGACATAATTATTACGTCTAAATCAGAAGCTCTTTAAGAAATTAGTGTATAATAACTAGAGAAATTTTAACTAGAAAAATTAAACAAAGTTCATACATAATGAGCTTTAACTTTGGATCTAATGGTTACAAGACATCCTCTTTACCTATAATCCAATATAGGTGATGATGATATATGTTAGAATATCTATATGGATGAATCCAAAAAAAAAAATAAAAATGCATGCAGTGCTTTAATACGTAACACGAAAAAGATATCCACGAGGGCAAATTGGTTGTTTAATACGATTATTGTGTGGTTCTAAATCAGCATATGCTTACTAAAATATCTCTTGAAAGTGGTGTGCCATTATTGAAAACTTAATTATAATCATATATATTGCTATGACAATATAATAAAATTTTAATTCAACACATATGAGATAGTGCCTTGTCTAATTTCATCAATAATCTGTCTTCCTGTCTCTCTCCTCATATTTGAAAAAGGTTCTTAATTCAATACCCATCTTTGAAAAAGATCTTTTCATGTCTATCATGAGTGTTTTTATTTTGGATGATAGTTTTAAAAAAAAAAATTAGGAATGAAGTAGTACTCCATTAATGTTGGAAACTTCTCAGCCTGACAATTTGGAGTTTGGTATGATTTAACTCATTCGTCGCCAGTGATGTCATGTAAATCCCCATCAATACTACTGTTTAGCTACTGATTTTGCCACCATGTTCATGTTATTCCTTTAGAGAACTGAAACTGTTTAATGAAAAATCAACATTTTTTGTGTATGGAATGGGTAATATATATGTTTTTCTTTTTGTTTTTATCTCCAATTCTAGGTTTTGGAGGCTGTCAATGCCAATTGGAGAGACAAGAGACCACCCTTTGGCAAATCCATTTGGTCCGTTGAGCCCTAGCCTTGAAGCAGTAAGCCTTGACCCCATCTTGGTCATTGTAGGTGGCAATGAGTTGTTGAAAGACAGGGCTGAGGATTATGCAAGAAGATTAAAAGACATGGGAAAGAAAGTTGAATACGTTGAGTTTGAAGGAAAGGAACATGGTTACTTCAATTATGATCCTTACTCTGATGCTGCAAATGAAACCTTGCAAATTATCAGAAGATTTATGTCTGACAACTCTGCTTGAGATCAAGGGCTCCTAGCTATATTTGGATGTATATTTTTCTTTTTTTGGTGGCATTGCCAAAAATATTGCATGTATGGTCCTAGGAAATATTTATAGTAGTAACATATATGTGCATGAGTGTGAGGTTATATGATTGGATAATAAAATATTCTGATGGTTGAAATTTCCTTTTTTTTTTTTAATATTAAAGAAGTGGTTTGTTCAATTAATTTATATACTTATCTTTAAAAGATAACATTTAATAAATTTAAAATTTAAATTGTAACATTTGCAACTCCATTATCTTTCTTATGTCAATGCTACAACCTTTTTTTATACAAAGAAACAAAAAAAAAAATTTTGAATTTGATTTTAGGCTTAAAAGAAAAATACATCACAAAAAGATAGATCTTTAATTATTAAAAATTAATTATTTTTCATCAAATAAGGTAATTTTAAATAAAAATGATAAAATCATTTTAATAATAAAATTATTTTAATGAATAATGTGGATAAGTGTGTGTGTGCACAACTTCTCATTTATTATGTCAACACAATAAGGTAATTTCAAATCACAAACAATAAAATTATTTTAATGATTAAATTACCACACTAATTTTAAAAATAATATCAACACTATTGAGAGAAAAAAAGGACAAGCCTTATTAATCAATGTGGATAAGTGTGTGTGCACAACTTCTTGTTTATTACGTCAACACGTTGAAGAGATATGTTTCAACTTCATGTATCTTCCAGCATTTCGTAGATGTCTAAAACACAATCTATTCTAATAATAATAACAAAAAAATCTATCAAACAATTACTCCATTAGTGCATATATATATATATATATGTATGTATGTATTTGCATTTTTTTCTACAAATCATAACATGTAGACATAATTTCAAACAAATTAATTTATTTTCTTCTCAAATATCTTTAACAAATATTCATGAAGTAGGGTTTCACCATTTAATGATGAGTCACATGTGATATCTAATGAATAATTAATATTTTATTTTATAGCTCCCTTAGAATGAAAATATATATATGAAGTAATCGTAATATATATAATTTTTTTAGTATTTGCAAGTAAATAATCAATAAGTTATTGACGATGTTTAGTTCAAGTGACATTTTTTTTATTGTTAGGAGTTGAAAATATGTGAGAAAATAATTTTTTATAAATTTATAAAATTAAAAAAAAAATGTGCCGAGTAAAACTTAAAAATCTTTCATTAATATTAATTGAAGATACTTAATGCAATTAGTAATACAATTAAGTGTTTAATATGGGAGATAAATGGTGATAGAATTGTTGGTTAATGATATAGAAACATCCTCAATATGTCCTTTAAAGGATATCTTTTATCCGACAAAGCACATGGTTGTTGTGGATGACACAAGCAATGAGCAGACAAGTTACATTCGTTGTGCATTGTATTTAACATTATATTTTATTTAAATTACATCAACAATGTTAGATTGGACACCATAATCTCAGCCATCCATTATAATTAACTCTTTCCAATATATATGTTAGGATCCTTTCATAAACTTTCCACAAAATGAATTGTTAATATGTCACTATTTCCTCTTTTTATACCACAAATTGATCAAGATCATATTTGTTTTTTCTTAGTCAATCCCCTTTTTAAGTAAGCGTGAGTAAAAGATTTTTCAAAGGCTTTTCATGTTAAAGAAGATTTTGGTGGGTCCAAAATCCACATGAATTGAATCTATTAAAGATTAAGGACATAAACTATAAACCCATATACATGATTGAGTTTAAATTATATTAGCCATTCAATAAAAAAAAAAAAAAAGAACACCACATTGTCATTTGTAAAAGGTGCACATCTTAAATCCATCCTAATTAAGCTAAAGTTGTTGGATCGGACCAATCGAACTAATTTATTTATTATTATTTTTAATGTTTTAAATATATATATATATATAGTAAGGGGTATTTCAAATTTTGTTTTGACTGAATTTCCTATTTGATGATTTTAAATCATTATTAGGCCATGATTCCTTCAAGATTTAAGGTTTTAGTGTTTAAATTAGAAGGAACTAATATATATTTATACATTAATTAATGATTAAATGGAATATAAGTACTTGACGTATCCTTTTGTAATTTTGTATTACATACTTAATTTTCTAATTCTACATTACATCCCAATATCTCATAGTTTAATTTAAATTACAATACATTAGTAATTTTTAAAAAAATTCATGTATTGTACTTTATACACTTAAATTCACAAAAGAAAGCTTAAATTTTTAATTACAAAAGTTTTAATGCCAAATCAAAAGAAGGTAGCACAAAAGAGTGTCAAAATTCAATAGATACTTACTCTTGAAATTTTTTTTTTACACGTGATTGTTAAGTTACAGTAATAATATTCCTATTTTCAGATAAAAAAAATGATAATCTCTTATTTTAAACTTGAATTTCTTCTTAATCTATAATTGCAATTGGTTGGAATTTAATGCAATTTTGTACTGTATGATGTACGAGGTTTGGTTAATTTTATAAACATGGTTTCATTGGCAAGGGTTTGTCAGAAAAGATGGTTAATTTTATAATGCAATTTATCCAATTTTTTTCGCATGAGAAAATTGTTGTACGAGATTATTAATTATATAGAATTTCACATTTGTTAAATTTGTCATATTTTTTATATTTGCCCAATTAATTATTGCATTTGCTGGATAAATCTATAGTTGTCTTTATGGATCCAAAAAAGATTCATTCAATTTTATTTTGGGTTATTACCTTATTGGGTCAATGCTTTAAAATTGTTGAGTTAATATTTAGTTATTCAATATATATAAATATTATGAATAAATTATAAATTATATTATAAAAATTAATAAAATATTTTAAATATTTTTCTAGACAACATGAGATATGTATAGATATTCATTATCGTTAAAAATTAAGAAAAAAAAAAAAGCCAATTAAGCTTTATAGTTCTCCCTAATGTTTTTTACTTCTTATTTTAATTTTTAAAAAGAATTATTGCAAAACAATAATTCATAGTTAGGGTATAAAAATTATGGTAATTATGACTTAAAGTTTTGATAAATTCAGATATATCCAACATATAAGATCTCACCTTGAAGCAATTTAGAGAAGGACCAAAAGCCTTGGTATAGGTAGAGAGGATATTTCCAGCCATCGACTCTGGGGAGGCTTAACTGTTGTATTCGTTTCTTTGGTTTCTGGGGAGACAAATTCTGCATCAATGCTAGGGATGGTGGCTGCTGGAGTACTGTTTCCCATGTCAAGATCGAAGCCTGGTGACTATTGAATAGAATGGATGACTAATTGGTTTTGGGCATGGGAGAAATTTGAAGAAGGTTAAGTTCCCTTTTATAATGATGAATGGTGGATTTTTCGTCTATAAAAATCATCAGTGTCATATATTAATTATAAATCATGCAAATCATTCAATCAAAAAAAATCCAGCGACTACTAAATCACATACTTACTTTTTTGTCAATCTTTTAAATGGAAGCCCCCTAAACTAGTTTGCCTTTTTTATTAAACATAATAATTTTATTTTATAAAAATTCATATTATAAATTTCAAGATTTTTTATTTTAAAATTCATTGAAATTTTTTTTTAATATTTATAGTTATAAAAATTAAACTTAAAATTCGATACTTCATTAATAAAATCACACAATTAGTAACAAAACTCATTGAACTTTAATATATGAATATACAAAATGTTAATGCCAAGTCAAACATGGAAACAAATTTCTTAAATTTTTAAGCTAAAAGAGTTTAACAAAAGTATCTTATTTTAAACTGAAATTCTTTTTAATTGATCTTACTAGCTCTTCACTCATAAATATATATATATATATATATATATATATATATATATCCTCTCCCCTCTTTAATTTATCACCCAATTATATACGCACCCATTATAGTTGTGGAAGGAAATGGAACCATTATTGAAGTCAGGATTGCAATTGGTGGCTGCAATTTTGTGAGAATCCTCAAGGATTCATGGCTGTCAATTGCCAAATGTTGGCAATCTTCTTCTGCTAAACGTGCTTCAGATTTGTCCATTCATCCTTGGGCTAAATTTATAAAGTAATAAGTATGAAATAGTGATACAACATATTCAAAGATTTCAGGTTTTGGGATCAATGGTTCAATCAACCATCGAGGCAATGTTTAAAATTGGAAGTTACAAAAATATTTTTAAATATTACAAATGAAATTATAGATTATATGTAAAAAATGAATACAATATTTTTTTTAATAAATTTATAGACAACATTAATTTATGGATGTAAGTGGAAAATTTCATTAAAATTACAAAAAAATAGAGGCTAAGCTTTGGAATCATAAAGTCTCAATTAGTTTAAATCTCATAATGTGTTAATTTGGTCCAATATTTTTATGTTGGACTAATTATCCAATTCTACTATGGTTTGTTAGTTGATTTATTTGGATTCCATTGGCTTTTAATAATGCCCAGGCATTCCTTTGCTTAACTTTTTATTTTGCTGTAAAGTGGAAGACAAGAAATATTAGTAAGAAAGATTTATGTATCGTATGATGGTCTCGAAACTCGTATAATTATATGAATGTGTAACTCATGATTTAAAATCTAGCAAATTATTACAATGTAATTTGTTTTTTTTAATCAATGAAATAATAAATAATATTTATTTTGCTTTTATTTATTCAAATTCATAAATTTATGTACGTAAATTTTTTATGTAGTTATTATAAAAATGTAAATGCTAAATTTTTTTTTTTAAATTCATACCAGCAATTTAGTAAATTCGCGATGGAGTTATGACTGAGCATGTGTCAAGCAATGACCAAACGTTAACCATGGTTATATATATATATATATATATATATATATATATATATAGCTTATTGAAATTAGTGGACCCTTCTATAATTCATTTACTGATAAAATTATTGAATCGAAACATTAATGGAGAATTCTTCTCCATCTTGCTGAAAATCTTGCAATGTTTGGTGTGAACAGATCCCATAATTTGGTTGTGTGGATTTCTCTTCTGATTTTTTTCCTTCTTCTTTTTCTGCTTTTGCATTTTTGGGAGCATTTGTAGAATGGACTAGTTGCTCTGGGTCGCCTATAAATTGGTGGTTTTAGCTTTCAACGCCTCTTACTATCACATGTCTTCAGAAAAATCCAAAAAAGAGTAGTAATATTTGATGGAAGTCTTCAGCCCTTATTAATCAGAATTGATTCTTATGACAAAAAATTTTCAAATATTATTATAGTTTACTAATGAGAAATCGCACATTTTACATTGAAAAAAAAATACAATCAGAACAGAAATCCAAATCTAGAAATATCAAATTTTTGAAAGCACCCTTTTCTTCAACTGATTAATTTACTTTTTTTCACAAGTAGCTATGAATATATCACGCTAGATGCATCAGAATGCTGAGTTCTCATCTTAGACGAGTCATGGAAAGTCAAGCCTTTCTAAGCGACTTTTGGTCATTATCTGTCCAAACCTAGCATCCAGTTAGATAATCTTCATCCCAACCTAGTCCTTTTCGTGAAGTAGAATTGTTAACTCACTTTGACTAGTGCCGTTAACCTTAGAAATTTTTTAATATTATTAAAGCTGCTGCCGCCAAATGATGTGCAGTGGCCCAATGGCATTCATTATTTAGAAAAAGAAAAAAAAAAGTTAGATAAATTGAGCGGTACGTGGGCTTGGGGTTGGGTGAGGATAACACTTAAATGCTTTTGTGATTTGGTCACCGAAACCAAATCTTCACAAAGGGACAAAGGGCCCATCCATTTATAATGAAAATCGAAAGACCAACATAAACGACAATAGCTCATGTTTATAACGTTACCTACCCCATTCCCCAATATCATTAACGTTTGATATATAAAAAAATAATTAAAATTTTTAAATAATTTTATTTTTTAATGAGTGTAATATTAGCCTATTTGGAAATCAATTAATGAAAATTTTTAAATTAATCGCCCTAAGAAAATTAAATGATCATCTTATTTAAAGAAAATTTATCATTTAATTACATTAAGTTTATAGTCTTTTGTTTTTACTTTGTTCTTTCCCTTTTTAACTTTTTACTAATTAATGTAAATACTTATACAATCATATATTCATTTTAAAATATATATTTATTATTTTATTTTTAACAATATATAAAACTATTTTTATAGTATAAAATTAGTGTTTAAATTTGTAAATTAAAATTTAATATTTTTAATGTTAAACTTTTATTTTTTTTACGAAATTTCTAGTTAGCTTCTTTGTTTGATTATTTAATAATTTATGATATACGGACATTTTTTTTTCCTACCGAAAGAAAGGACAGTCCTCGTTTCTATCAAGATGCATAGCAACCTAAACATAGGATAGTTTTAAATATTTTATGAAGTAATATACTACTAGTCGTTTTATATAAACAGACAAGCACACGTGGAAGAATGTAATGAACTAATTATAAATAATTTTATTATTTAAATAACTGTTACATGAGAAAAAACGTTACATATCCAAAAATAGAAAAATACTAATATCAAAACATAATAATTTTATTTTAAAAATTAATATAAATCTAAAAATAAATATATAAAGAAATAGAAACAACTAAAGATATTATTTTGAGAATTATCAGTTAAAATAAGATTTAGTTTTATATCATATTTTTCAGAAAATATTAAAAAAATATATTTTTTCATGATTATGATTTTTTTTATCTATTCCCCAAACCGAAATGATATAATTTAACTCAAGTAGTCATGTCATCAAATTCAATTAAATATAAATAAAAAAGAAACCCTCTTTATTTATTAGTTTTTAACTTGTTGGAAAAAGTAAGCAGATGAATATCATACAAAATTATAAACAATGGCAAAACAGTAATTAAATGGTTGCCAAAATTAGCACTTTATAAACCCAACAAAAGATTAAAGTTAAGCGAAAAAATCAAACTGAAAAGAATTTGCTTTCTCTCGTGTCCAAATGCAATCATATCAAATAATAATAATAAAAAAAACTTATAAATATCTGTCAACCTTAAGCATTAAGAATACGATCGACAATTCAATCCATTTTCAATGAATTTTGATCTAATATTATAAGGTAAGATTTTTTTTTTTAAAATTTAAGTTTTGAGTCAGATCGAGTCGGGTTGATCGGGTTCGAATTTTAGGTAAATTCGATTCGACCCGATATTATATAAAAAATTATTTTTTAATTAATTATTTAATTTTTTATTTATATATATTTATATAATAATATTTTTAAATATATATATATTTTAAAAATAATATTTTATATTTTAAAAAATAATATTTTATTAATTTCGAATCGAATCAAATTAAATACGATTTTATAATATCAAATTAAATTTAATTTTAAATATAAAATTATAAATAAAATTTAAATAAAATCAAATTTAAATTTAATAACAAATAAAATTAAAATTCGAAGTGAACAAAATCTACCTCACCTCGAATCCGACTAAATGTCAAACTTAATTAAGAAGCAACTTTTCACATCCAAGACATGGGTCTGAAAAAAGTTTAAAGGTGGACAGTTGACAGACTGCCATAAACCTTAAGTACATTTCTCTTCTGTCTATTCTTTTGTTTGTTTCACTTAAATGTTCTTATTTTTATCATAAAGTACAACATAATTAATGAGTAAAGTTAAAAAATATAAAGTTCTCAAACAAATATTTATCGATTTATATATCGGGCCAAAAATTTAATATTTTTAATAGATAAAGCTAATAAATAATTAGAGTTTTTATTTAACTTTCTCTCTTGTTTCAATTTGCAATACCAAAAATAAAAAATAAAAAAAACACTGCTTTACATTATTAACGAAACTAGCATTTTTGACCCGTACAATGTACGGAATTTTAAATTAAATTTTTTAGAATTTTAAATTTATTTTTTAATTATTGATCTAACATATAATTATATATTTATAAATGTTAAGTTATAATTAAATAATAATTTTTATATAATATATTATTAATGATTATATTCATTCAAAATAAATCTAAACTTTTATAAATTTTCAATAATTATAAAAATTATTTTTTTCATTAAAAAATATTTTCTTCAATTCGTTTGTTAAATACTAAAAATTTTGTTATCATTTTTTTTAATTTGATAAAAAATTAAGAATCAATATTTAAATAGTTAAAATTAATAATTATTTTTATTGTAATGTTGGTTAGGTGTATATATATATATATATATGATTGAATAATAAATCATAATTATTAATTTGGTCATAATCATTTGCTTTTTATTAGTTCTTATTTTTTACTTATTTCAAATAATTATTATACAAATATATTGGACTAGCAATTATTTCTATATATGTCAAAAAAATAAAGTTATTTTTTAGATAAAAAGGGAAACAATAATTCTTTATGTTATGTTTAAAAACTTTTTTTAATATTTTCTTATATTTAATCATTTTTAACATAATTGATAGCATTTTTTTTATGTTAGATATGGTGGTGATCATCATTCTTCTCATACCATCAATTATAGACAAAAAAAATTCAATGATAAAAAGTAAAACAAAAAGAAATAGAAAATGTAAGTTTACATATTCAATTGTCAAGATTAAAGATATACAATAATAAGAGCAAATATGTTAATAAATTAACAAAGAATAAAAACATTGAAGAAATGAATAAAACAAAAAATATATAATACAAAAGGTTAATCATAATCAATTTAAGCAAAATTAAAAAAGTTATGGACTAAAGAGAAACAAATAAATTAACCAAATATATAATATAAAAATATTTGAATTAGAACATAAAGAAAACATTATATTTGTTTTCAAAACAAAAACATATCTTTATCTAACTTTTTAATCAACATTCAAATATCTCATATTTTTATATAAAAATATAAGTTCTTATTACTTAATAAATACATGCTTTTTAGTTAATAATTTATTAACTTATCTAAAAGTATTAAATTTAAATAATCTATTAAATAATTTTCAATCTTTGATAGATTTTAATTTGAATTTAAATAATTATCTAAAAATATTAAATTTAAATAATTTATTAAATAAAATTATTTGATAGAAAATATAATTTTATTAAGTATATATATTGAATTGTTATTAAATTTTTTTTTAAAAATTATGATTTAATATATTTAAATTTAAATTTATGTAAAAATTTCAATCTCACATAAATTTTTGATTTTAATTTAAATAATTATCTAAAATATTCAATTTAAATAATTTATTTAAAAATTATTTGATATATAAAATAATATAAATATTATTTTATTTGTCATTAAAAGAAATTATTCACCCAAATATTTATATAAATAATTTTTATCATATTATAATATATATATATATTTATATATTAGATGACGATATATTATTATATCAACTCACGATTAACATTTGAGACGATATCCAACATGTCTGACATGTCTCGTGGAATGAACACTGGACACTCCTCAACCCTAATTCCAACAACTGTTTTGTTGCTAATAAGCTTTAAAACAAACTTAGATCTTTCAACAATAAGTTGAAAAAATCCCAACAACACAGCGACAATTATTACAACCAAGTAAATCCATTTAGCCTTCAGTTGATCAGGATCCTTCATTGAACTAGAAAGTCAAGCCGGATCCACTCAGTTTCTGCTCCATTATCTTGTCCAGACGGTCTGCCATCTCAGGAGTAAGATAGTTCTGCCAATCTCCAACCTTTCCTTTCCTAAAGAAAGATTTGTTCGTCGCCTGATCATCACATACGTGCCGCTTCCCTGTCTTGTTTACCTCCAGGTTGCTCAGATTCTCAAAGCTACACAAATCTATTATTTTCTGCACTGTCCCAGCTTGTTCTTCCTCCAAGCTGAAAGGGTACCTTATGTCATAACAGTTTAGAATAGTAAGACGTAAAGTATTTTAAGATAAAAAAAATTAAAAAGAAATCACCATCAATCTGTTTAAGATGTGATTGATCACCTAAAAGTTTATCTTTTTAATAAAATTTTAAAAATGAATTTAAAGTTTATCAAAAAAATAAATTTCAGTCTACGAAAATCAAGTTAGGGTTCGGAGTCGATTACGTATGGAAAAAAATTAGCACATCCATAACGCCCATAAATTGGTACCATTTAATCATGTACTATTTTTGCTGTTGGATAAAATAGTTTTGACTTGAAATTTAATACTAATTCTCTTCGTTTAAAAAAATATATTTTTTTGCTAAAATTTTTTATTTGAAAATATTGAGAAAGTTTTTAAGTTAAAGAATTATCTTAAAATTCTCTAACATCTGGATAGAATTTAAGATAACTCTTTTCACTTGAGATTTAATACAATATCTCTTAAAATAAATAACGGTCTTTATAGAAGATAATTATTATTGATTCTCCAACATCTAGACAGAGTACCAAGAATCATTTCTTTGGAATGTTATTTTTATTTTTTTTTATTTTATAATATCACAAATTTTTTAAAAAATGTATTATTCTTTTTATTATAAAATATTTTATCACCAAGTAGTGAATAAATAAATAAAATTAAAGACAGAAGAATGCAAATGATTACCAATGATAACATGATAACGTATGTATGCCAATGAATATTATGCAATACAAACAAATGGATTTTTAAATATAATGAGACCATCTTGATTCTCTAACATCTAGGCAGAGCTTAGGTGTGACTATTTATATTTAAGATCTCATTTTATTATTATACCTTTTTATAATCAATTTATTAACTCCATGTTTAAGCCGAATTAAAGACTCGTTTGAAAAACTTAATGGCAATAAAGTTCATTAAATATCCCATCATCTAGGCGGTATTCAGAAATAAATTACTCAACTTGAGATTTTCACACGTATCCTTAGAGTTTCAAAATGCGTTTTGAGTAAAGGCCTTGAGTTAGAGATTTAAAGGTTTAGGGTTTCAACACTTTGACACATTCAAAATTTTAGGTTTTGGTTTAAGTTTTTAAGGGTTTAGCCGTTTGGATTTTAGGCTTGAATTTTAGGGTTGTGCGAAGGTTTAGGGTTTTGATTTTAAGGTTTGGAGATTTTTTAGGCGTTTTGGTTTTAAAGTTTGACGCGTTTGAGTTTTTTTGATTTTAAGGTTTAGAAATTTAAGGTTTATGTTTTGAAAGTTTTGGGGTTTGGATTTTAAGGTTTTGAATTTAAGGATTTGAATTCTAAGGGTTTGGATTTTAGGGTTTTTGATTTTAGGGGTTTCAATTTTAGGGTTTTAGATTTAGGGTTTCAATTTAGGGTTTTGGTTTAGGGATTTTAAAATTTTAGGTTTTGATTTTAATTTTAATGAATTTTAAAACACTAACATCTCTAAAAATCTCTAACATTTAGAGGAACTTTCGGAGCAAGTTCGATTTTTTATTATTTTTTAAAAATTAATTAAAAAAATCTCTCCTTTTTTAATGAAAATTTAAACAATCAATTTATTATTATTATTATTAAAAAAATTTTATATAATTCCCCAACATCTAGAAAAAATTATATTTTTTATTTCATCCAACATCTAGGCAGGGAAAATAAAAATATTCTATTATTATTATTATTATTTAAGTATTTTTAGTATTTTTTAAAATTATTATCCTACTTATTTTTATTTTTTTATTATTAAAAATAATTAAATATTTATTCTAACAAATTTAAAAAATTTATCATGCATGAATATTAAAAATAAAGCTCAAAATAACAAAAATAATAATATATAAAAAAATTCAAAAATTTAAAAAAATAAAAAAATACCTGTAACGGACCGATCAACATCGATCTAATTGGCTTGGCGTTCGACGGTTCAAACTGGTTCGAACCGGTTCACTGACGGTTCATCTGGACTAATTCAAGGCTGGCTGAAACAGGTAGATAGGTTGGACGCATGGATCCTAGGTCGGATTCGAGTCTACGTGCAGATTCTTTCTTTAAACAAAACATCTTTTTGCTTCTAGCTTTCTATATAAAAGCCAACTTTTTTTTTGGTTCATTTCATCATTCTTTTAGAAAAAAAAAAATCCCTTCAGTTCCAGAAAACTCTCTGGCTTAGCCAGAATCTGACTTCAGACCATTACGCTGACCGTTGTCTGAGTCACCGTCGGCGGTCACTGTCGGTGGTCGTCGATTGCCGAAAAATATCAAAACTCTTCTGAAAGCTCTCTTTGACCTTTTCATTCTAGATCCGCTCTTTCTTTTGTGAGAAACCACTCCGATCGATGTACATCAGGGTTTAAAGTTCTTGAGTTCTTTTTTTTTTTTGGAAAACCCACACTTACTATTTTTTTTCTTTTATGCATATCGCTTTTGGACCTGAGGCTCCTCCCTACAGGAGGACTGCGTTTTGTTTTGGTTTTTAGTTTTTGTGGATTTTTTTTTGTTTTTTTTCTGGTAGTTGGGGATAAGAAAGAGCTTTGGAGTGTGTATGTGTGTACGCGTGTGTAGAGGCTGGGAACCGAGGTAAGGTTAAGCTAGGGGTTAGTTTAGGTGGTGGGGCTTTAGGTGCACGCACGAAGATCGAGGTTTGAAGGGGTTTTTTGGTGGTGGCTATTGGTTTAAGTGCAGGTGTTAGAGGTTTTGGGCGTCTGAGTTTGTGTTCGAGGATATGTCTGAGAGGAGAGCTGAAAGGAGAGGAAGTAGAGGCTTTAAGGAGATGAAGAGCTGGGGTTTCTGGTATGTTTCCAGGGTATGAGGCATGGTGCTCGTAAGGTATGGATGTGGCCAGTAGGGTGGTGCTGGCAGGGGTAGGTGGCTAGTGGTGCTTGCAAGGCACCACTGCCACTTTTATATCTTTTTTTTTTAATTATTTTTATTTTTTTAATTATTATATTTTTATAATAATATCAAAAATATTAATAAACAAAACTTGAAGACAAAAATTAATTTAGTAGAATTGGATAAAATTCAATGTCTACAGCTACCCCTCTTTGCACATTACTGAGAATCAGAAATAGGACAAAAATAAAGATATCAATTTTGTCCGAAAGTAAATAGTGAATTTTTTAAAAGTTTTTTTTTTGTTTTGAACCACAAGTCAAGTGATAAAAAAAACGATCGGGATGACACCGTGAGTCGAGAAGTAAAAAATCGATCGGGACAACACCGCAGGTCAAGAAATAAAAAATCGATCGGGACAACATCGTGAATTAAAATTATACTTGGAGGTCTTAAAAATCATGCCTAGAGGTCTTACAGAATCAACCAGGACAACACCGTAAGTAAAAAAATAAAAAAAATCGATTGAGACAATACCGTGAATCAAAATTATGGCTGAAGGTCTTAAACATTATGTCCGAAGGTCTTAAAAATCATGCCCGAAGATCTTACAGAATCGATCAAAAAATAAAAAATCAATCGGGATAACACCGCGAATCGAAATTATGCCTGAAGGTCTTAAAGATTTTACCCGGAGGTCTTACAGAATTGACCAAGATAACACCGCAGTCGAAAAATAAAAAATCGATAGGGATAATATCACGAACCAAAATTATGCTCGGAGATCTTAAAAATCATGCCTGAAGGTCTTACAAAATTGACTGAGACAACCCCACAAGTCAAAAAATAAAAAATTATTTGGGACAACACCGTAAATTGAAATTATGCCTAGAGGTCTTAAAGATTATGCCCGGAGGTCTTAGAAATCATACCCGAAAGTCTTACAAAATTGACTGGAATAACACCGTAGTTGAAAAATAAAGAATATATCGAGACAACAGCGCGAATCGAAATTATGCCCGGAGGTCTTATAGAATCGATTTAGATAACATCGCAAGTCAAAAAATAAAAAATCGATCATGACAACATTGCGAATCGAAATTATGCTTGGAGGTCTTAAAAATCATACTTGGAGGTCTTAGGAATCATGCCTGAAGGTCTTAGAAATCATGTTTGAAAATCTTATAGAATCGATCGGGATAACATCGCAAGTCAAAAAATTAAAAATCAATCAGGATAACACCGTGAATCAAAATTATACCCAGAGGTCTTAAAGATTATGCTCGAAGGTCTTACAAAATAACCAGGATAATACCGCAAGTCAAAAAATTAAAAATCAATCGGGATAATACTATGAATCAAAATTATACCTGAAAACCTTAAAGATTGTGCCCGGAGGTCTTATAGAATTGATCGAGATAACACTACAAGTTAAAAAATTAAAAATCAATCAGGATAACACCGTGAATCAAAATTATACATGGAGGCCTTAAAGATTATGCTCGGAGGTCATAAAAATTATGTCCAAAGGTCTTAAAGAATCGATCGAGATAATACCACAACTTAAAAAATTAAAAATCAATCAAAATAACACTGCGAATCAAAATTATGCTGGGAGGTCTTAAAGATTATGCCTAGATCTCTTAAAAATAATACGTGGAGATCTTACAGAATCGATCGGGATAACACCGTGAATCAAAATTATGCCCCAAAGGTCTTAAAGATTATGCCCGAAGATTTTAAAAATTATGCCCAAAGGTCTTAGAAATCATACCTGGAGGTCTTACATAATCGATCGAGACAACACCGCAGTTAAAAAATAAAGAATCGATCGAGACAACACCGTGAATTAAAATTATGCCTGAAAGTTTTAGGAATCATGACTGGAGGTCTTACAGAATCTATCGAGATAACACCGCAAGTCAAAAATTAAAAATTGTTTGAGACAACACTGTAAATCAAAATTATACCCAGAGGTCTTAAAGATTAGCATCTTTGAATGTTTCTCTAATCAGAGGTCTGTGAACTTTAAAAATTTGAAAATCTTAAAAGTTGTGCTCAAAGGCTTTAGAGATTACATCCGGAGGTCTTACAAATCTCAAAATTTTTGAATGCTCATCCTAATTAGAGGCGATGAAACTTTAAAAATTTAAAAATCTTTTGCCTTGAGGTTTCGAACGTTTTGCCCAAAAGTATTAGAGATTATGCCCGGAGGTCTTACAAATCTTAAAAATCTTTAAATGCTCCTCCTAATCAGAGGCAATGAAACTTTAAAATTTTGAAAATCTTTTTGAAAATGGCTTTCGCATGATCAAGATTTTTGAGACTTTAAAAGTCTTGTTTGAAGAAGGTTCCTCTTAAACAGGAGCTTTTAAATCTTGATTCAAAATGGTTCCTCCTAAACAGAGGCTTTGAAACTTTAAAATTTTGTTTTTTTTCTCTCCTTTTATATATTTTTTTATTTTTACAAAGTTAATAAATGCAATCCTGATACAAATGTCTATTCTCATCAAATGATGCTAATGGGAATGTCGATGTGAATGCTTGATGCAAATATATTTGACATTTTCACAATGCAAATGACAATGTTCTTTTCATGTAAATGTCCATACACATATATTTTCTTAGGATGCCAATGCCATGATGCAAATATAAATTTTTCTTATGGGGCAAATGCAAATGTCTTATACAAGTGCAAATGCAAGTGATGCAAATGTGAATGTCTTTCTTGTGATGCAGATGCTAGTGATGCAAATGCAAATGTCCTTTTAATGATGCATAGGCAAGTGATGCAACTACGAATGTCTCTTTTTTGTTATTTTTTTAGGTCAAATGTCTTTTTTATGATGCAAGTGATATAAATGCAAAAACTCTTTTTACCTTCCTTTTTTTTTTAAAAAAAATCTCTGTTTCAAATTTTTAATGTTTTATTTTTCATAAAAAAAATAATTTCAGCATTTTTTACAAAATGCTCAATTAATCTCTAAAATTTTCAAAAGTAATCAAAAAATTATCCCACATAAAGTATCTTTACAATCAATAAGAAAATTTAAAACTCAAGACTTCTGAATCTCTTGAAAATTAATGATTACTATTTGAAATACTTGTGGATGGGGGTAGTTGACAATTCAATTCTTTTCACTGGTGGGCATATTTCATGAAAAGCTCGACGAGGGTTCAAAGATTTTTCTTGGGCTCACGAAAGAGTTAATTTTCTAAAACATTTTTCTTTTATTGAAAACATGATACTTCAATATGTGTCAAAACTAACCATTACTTTTCAAACAAGATTTAGAAGAGGACGAGGCTGATTTTTTTTTTTTTTTGAAATGAAAGGACTTTAATGGGTATTGATTTTTCAAAAGGCTTTGCATCGATGTTTTTTATTCTGGATAGAACCTTAGAACTCTAAAATTTATTTTGGGGCTTCAAGAATTATTTCAGCTCTAAACTGCCATCTTAGGGTTTTCACCTTAAAGCTATATCTTTTATCAATAAAAAACTTGGTGAAATCTTGCCAAAATAACAGGTATATATAAATCTTCAAGGACATTGCTCTTCAATTCAAGTATCCATATTTGATCAAAATAGACTTTTCAAGGTATGTAATGTAGGTCGAGGTTAGAGATTCTTGAAAGAATGGATAAATAGGCTCAAAAATATATATTATTCAGGGTAATTAGGCCAAGGATCCTGAGGAGCATTCTCTAACTTTCTTTTTATGTTTTTTTTTAAACATCTGGCTTTAATTTTAACAACTTTATTCACTTTTTTTTTCCTTGAATTCTCATATTCAAGGTATATGCTCTTTTTTTTTTCTTTTACTTTTTTTTATTCTAACTGAAGCTTCAGATTCTTATCTTTAAGGTTTCTTTGTTTTGCCTTAGAAATGCCTAACTTCATCTTTGGTTGTTCACTCTCCTGAATTCATGAGATTTCAATTGAAGCCTTATTCACTTTTTACCCCAGACTTTCACCTCTAAAGGGCATGTTAGATGCTTTCAGTATCATATACTTTTCTTAAAGTTGATCTTGAATATATCCTTATTTTACCCTTAATGTAAAGGGTGATTGTGGGCTATGGTTTATTTTAAGAAAAAAATTAATTAATAGGCTTAAATAGGTAACAAGTGAATAATTTTTATATATGAGAATGATAGAGAAAGATGGTCATTCGTCATTTCAAACATGATCACTTGATTAAAAGAGTAAATCATTGAAGATAATTTTTTTTTACTTTTTTCTGTGATGTCTCATCTTATTTTTCACTCAAGGTTCTAATGACGATCAAATTGTATAGGATCGATTGCATAGTTCAAAAAGGCTCTTTGAGCTCTAAAATTTTTTCTGACATTTTCTTGGTGAAAGAAAGAGAAAAGGTATAAAGGTAGAAAACAAATTGTCTTAGGCAAAAAGGGATTTTTTTTTAGTTAATCAATGTATCGTAAAACATGAAACAAAAGTTACTTAAGAGAAAAGAAAAAAATTCAGGCTTTTTCGTGTCTATGATCATAGCAAAATTTTGACACACATTGAATTACCAATTGAAAATTTGAAAGAGTATCTGATTTTTAAAATTCAAAATGAACTTTCAAAATTAACCTCTTTTGTTCTTTGCTCAAGAAAAGATTATTAGTCCTTTAAAGTATGAATTCAAACTCACATTTTCCTAAAGGGTTACGGTTGATGAGTACAATCATTTGAATGATTAAAGATATGAAAGTATTTGAAAGGTGTAGAGATATTTGATGAGCTTTTTTTTAATAGTAATCATCATTTTTCTTAAGAATCCTTTCATTTTTATTGTAGAAGAAAACCTTGTTTTTATTTTTTTGAAAGTTACTTATGTGAGATTTTTTATTCAAACAAATGCATAAAGAGAAAATTTCAAAAAAGAGATCCAAAGCATTTAGTTTTTCCTAAAATAAGTTAAGTAATTCCTAGGGACACCATGCATATGTCATACATAAACAGTGTAAAGATTAAAAAAAAAGCATCCTATCTTGATTTTTTATAACTCGAGCCCTTTTTCTTGATCTCAACTCCTCACTTTTGGCAATTGGATAGAGTCATCAACTTTCATTATTCTATCACCTCTGAAGTCAAAGTATCATTCTTGATAAGATTTTTAATCTTTTCTTTCAATTGTCTGTATTTTTTAGTGGAATAGTCGATTATCCCATATGATAATCACATTTGTCATTAGGATCATAACTCTTTGTCGATGAATTTGGTGTTATTTTTAGAGGCACAGGAGTGAGATACTGATCTTTTATTAATAAAGGTAAAAGGTCAAAAATAGGGATTGACAATTTCTCTCGATCATTTCTTGGCCTCTTTCGGTTCTTTGTTGGTCAAGTGGTAGGTTCAGGTGTAAGGACAAAATCATGAATGACCATTTGAAGATGAAAATTTACTGAAAAGCCCAAATGCTGGCTTGGTTGGCAAGGATATGGGTCATAAGAGATATTGCCTTATGATAAGGTGATGAGATTAATAAAAAATACATGGATTGTACCAGATGAAGCATTAGGTAGATGTTCCTCCATTGTGATTGCTTGTACTTCCCTTTCATTCTTTTCTGATAAACTTCTCTCTTCAACATCTATTCCATCCTTTAATTTAATCATGTCATTCTTGATTGTATTTTTTATAATTTTACCAGAAATCACCATGTCAGAAAAGGTTTTGGAGACATTTCCAATCATTCTTTCGTAATAAAGAGTGTTCAAAGAATTGACAAATAGAAAAGTAATTTTTTCTCTAACAAGAGTAGTTGTACTTGAGCTGTTATGTCTCTCCATCTATGTGCATATTCTTTAAATGTTTCAGTTGATTTTTTTTCATGTTCTATAAAGATAACCTATTTGGCATCATATCTTCAACATGCTTGTATTGTGCTAAGAAGGCCCTAACCAAGTCATTTCAAGAGCAAATCTTACTTCGATCTAACTGAGCATACCATCTTGTTGTAGGCTCAGTGAGACTATCTTAAAAATAATGGATTAACAACTTACCATCATGAGTGTAACATGTCATTTTTTGACAGTACATGGTGATGTGTGTTAAAAGGCATTTCATTTAATCATACTTCTCAAAATTTGAGACTTTGAATTTTGATAGAATAAGTAGATCAAGTACTAGACTAAGCTGGTTGGCGTCAACATTCTCGTACTCGTCATGACTTTCAATTACTTTCAATCTTCCTTCTAACAAATCAAATTTATCCTTCATCGTCGTATCTCTTAATGGATCCGGTACCCTTTTTAATTTTTTTAATTCTTTAAGATCATCCACATTAGGCACAGTAGTGGAGTCGTTAAGAATCGTTCGAGATTGACATTTGTCTAAACTGATGACAACTTAGCAGAATGGCCAATATAAGGTTGATGAGTTGTTGGAGGTGCTTACGACATATAAGGATCTTGAACATATGTAAACCCAGATGGATACAATGGTGTCTCAACAGCTGTTTTCTCCATTGCCCTGTGTATTTCAACAATTTTTTTTTCTTTGTCAACTTTACTATCATCTGTTTTAATTCTGCCAGTTATCTATTCACGTTCTGTTATATTCCCGTAACTATTTTTTTTATTTCTCTTTGGGCCTTTTTTACTCTGTCCATTCGACTTGCATCTTCATTTTTAATGATTTTGATATTGACTCGAATGCTATAAATGTGCAGACTTAACTGATATCATTTTCTATGATAGCTATCCTTGAACCTTTTATCAATTATCAGAAGTCAGAAATGCATGACATGAATTTTATTATAAAAAATCTTTTGACTTTGAAGGTTTAACAAAAGCATATTCATAATCATCATCTTTTGTCCATAGCTAGCATGAAAACAATGAATTCAAACAGATGATGCATGATGTGCAATTCAAATTTTATTATTAAAGAAGGAAAGACTTGAGTTTCATTCTATATTTTGGCTGAATTATCTAAAAATATTCCTTCCTCTTAAAAAATTTGATGAAAGCATAATCACAACCATCACTTTTTTTCACAAGCTCTTTTAGACAAACAATTATTAAAAGTGGACACAGGCATCAATTTATAAAAATTTAGGTCAAAAGAAGTTTTCATTCACAGGCATCAATTTATAAAAATTCAGGTCAAAAGAAGTTTTCATTCATTTCTGAAAGTATAAAGTTTATACATCATGAACCATTCTAGAACTATGACCAAAAAGTACTAAACCTGCTCTCACTCTCTCTTGTTTCATATAAGAAATCCAAAAATAGTTGACTATGATTACTGAGGAGGACAACTCTTTGCTTTAAAAGCTTTTTATTCATCATTCTGGCCAACCTTACTGTTGCCTACAGCACTACCTGCTATCTCAGCATGGATTAATAAAAGGTTTTCGTAAATAACTGGCTTCATTTTGGCATCAAAACTCAGATGTTCGACTTTCATCAATTCTTATACCTTATGTTTCAAAGCTGTGCAATCTTCCAGAGAATGGCCTGTGATGCCAAAATGGTATTCACACTAAACATTGAGGTCATACCATTCGAGAAAAAATGGTTTGCAAGGTTCAGTAAGGATAGGGGCAATGAGGTAATTTTTCAAAAACGATGGGTATAACTCTATGTAGGACATGGGTATTGGGTTAATATAAGTTTTTTCTTTGGTGTTCCTAGAGGTTTTTTGTCCTATGGTTGGTTTGCTTTGCTGAAAAAATGGTGGCTTAGTTGGTCTCAAAGTGAATTGGAAAACTTTGGGTCAAAAATTATGTTCAAAAGGTGGTGACGGGATAGCATGCTGAATAAGCAATTGTGAAATATGAGATGCTGGACGTGAATTCAGGTGTGAAATTCTCAGAGGTTGCATGAAATTTGAAGGCCTAATCCTAAGTACTTGGAGAGGAGGTTAAAAGTGGTCATAAGAAGGATTTGGGTACGAGTTTGGAATCAGGACAGCTGGTGAAAGTTGTTTAAAATTGGATGACTCCTTCTTTGAAATCAAACTTTTGAGCTCAGTAACTTGCATGGCTAATTCACCCATTCCTCTCTTAAGTTCACCCAAATGTTGATCACTGTTCAAATCACCCAATGCCTTAGTATACTCTGAAAGAGTGCTAGAACTAACGGGAGCTAATTGACCTTGACTTGATGGAATTGAAAGTGACAGCGATCCTTAAAGAGGAACAAACTTAACTCCATCACTACCTTTAATCATTTCTATCAATTGAGCCATATGTTATTTCATCTCTCGAAGCTTGAGCCATAATTCTTCTTGATTTAACTCCAAAGCACTAATTTTTGCTTCCAATCAATCTTCCATTTTTGCCATTCTAATTTTTACCAAGACAGACATTTTATTCTGGGACTTAGACAAAAAATTTTAGATTATTACCCTTATTGAATGAATGCCACAAAATAATTTTTAACTTATATGACACATATAGCATGTTCATAAATGTGACAATGATGCCTAATGAATGTCCTAAATGCATATATGCTTAAGGCAATGAATTTTTATATGTACAAAGATCCAAATGAAAACTTTTATCAACCATGAATGTGTATGCAAGGAATGTAATGTTATAGATGGTGTGATATGAGATGTAATGCATATGCATGAAATATATACCTAAAATTAATACAACATACTTGTATGAAATGCATGAACCTATCAGGTGTACATTATATTTTTACATGAAATGCAATGCTTGTATTATGCCAACCTAGTGAAATTGACACTATCTTCAAATATGTAATAAAATGGAGTGTGTGCACTATCTATTAAGATGCGTATGAAAGACATGTATCATTTATCAACATGTGCATAACATGAGATGCGTGTACTATACATTGAAGTGGATAAGATGCGATGCATGTATTATCTTATTATCATGAGAATGGGATGGGGTACATCAAAGATCGAACGAAAAAATGAAAGATAAAATAATATTTGAAAAAAAAATTTTTGAAAAAGTAAAAAGCTTTTTTTATTTCACATAGAATAACTAGGACTTGAAAATTAATCTTTATTTAGTCAATAAACAAATAATTTAAGAAAAATCTTTAATCTTTGAAAATATCTTTTGCCTTTCCCTCTTTTTTTTTTCTTGTTGGATAATGCTAAAAAATATCATTTTATTCTAAAATATTTTATGAAAATGTAAATTTTGGACGATTACCAAATGAATAAACTACATGTTAAGAGAAAATTTATTTTTTTCAAGAAAATACTTTTCTTTTATTATCCACTTTTCAAATTTTAATACATTTTTTATTATTTCTATAAAAAGGTCGATAGGGCTCTACCCTAGGCAAGCTTCTTATAGCTCATGATATGATGGATTAGGATTTATACTTCTAAAGGTTTTCAGACTATTCCTTACATCATTATCCATTATAGACTAGTAAGGCTCTTAAATCCTCACCCATTATAGGCTATTAATGAAAAGGGTTTAGTCTGAGTGAAAGTATTTTGCTAGCAAATAAAGAAGTTATCATCTCACGAAAGCATAACTACTTTACTTCTTCTTAAAAGGAAAAGAGTTCGGGCCTAGAACTCATACATGTGAGTGAATAAGCATAGTGTGTATAGAGTAATGTATTAATCAAAATAACAAAAATAAATCATAAACACAAAATCAAAATAAAGCAATAACTAACATACAATTTATTTTATTTATTAACTTATATGTATAGATATTTTGAAAAATTAAAATAAAGGGAATTAAATTAAATATTAAATAAAACCAATTAAATCCAACGACCATTAATAGCGCATAATTAAAATTTGACCTGATTCTCAAACAGTCCCTAGTGGAGTTGTCAAGCTGTCATAACGATTTTGGGACCGTCAGACATAAAGTGTTTTAAGATTGGAAAAAATAAAAAAAGGTCACCACCAATCTGTTTTATGGTGTGATTGATCACCCAAAAGTTTATCTTTTTAATAAAACTCTAAAAGCGGGTTTAAAGTTTATAAAAAAGATAAATTTTGATCTACAAAAATCAGGTTGGGTTCAGGAGTCGATTACGTGTGGGGAAGGATTAGCACCCCCACAACGCCCATAAATTGGTACCATTTAATCATGCGCTATTTTCGATGTTAAATAAAATGGTTTTGACTTGAAATTTAATACTAATTACCTTCGTTTAAAATATATATTTTTTTGCTAAAATTTTTTATTTAAAAATATTGAGAAAATCTTTAAGTTAAAGAATTATCTTAAAATTTTCTAACATCTAGGTAGAATTTAAGATAACTCTTTTCACTTGAGATTTAATACAATATCCCTTTAAAATGAAATAACACTCTTTATAGAAGATAATTGTTGGTGACTCTCCAACATCTAGGCAGAGTACCAAGAATAATTTTCCTTCGAAATGTTATTTTTATTTTTTTAATTTTATAATATCATAAAATTTTAAAAAAATGTATTATTCCTTTTTATTATAAAATATTTTATCACCAAGTAGTAAATAAATAAATAAAATTAAAGATAAAAGAATGCAAATGATTGCCAATGATAACATAATAACGTATGTATGCCAATGAATATTATGCAATACAAACAAATGGATTCTTAAATATAATGAGACTATCTTGACTCTCCAACATCTAGACAGAGCTTAGGTGGACTATTTATATTTAAGATCTCATTTTATTATTATACGTTTTTATTAATCAATTATTAACTCCATTGTTAAAGTGAATTAAAAGAGCCGTTTGAAAAACTTAATGGAATAAAGTTTCCTAAATACCCCATTATCTAGGAGGCATTCGGAATAAATTACTCAACTTGAGATTTTTACGCATATTCTTAGAGTTTCAGAATGGTTTTGAGTAAGACCTTGAGTAGAGGTTTTAAAGGTTAGGGTTTCAAGATTTTGAAGATTCGGATTTTAGGGTTTTGGTTTGAGTTTTAAGGGTTTTAGAGTTTGCCTTTAGGGGTTTGGATTTTAGGGCTTGAATTTTAGGGTATGGAAGGTTTAGGGTTTTGATTTTAAGGTTTATAGATTTTAGGGTTTTGGTTTTAAAATTTGAGGTTTGGAGTTTTAATTTTAGGGTTTAGAAATTTTGGGTTTAGGTTTTGAAAGTTTTGGGATTTGGATTTTAGGGTTTTGAATTTAAAGGTTTGAATTCTAGGGTTTTGGATTCTAGAGTTTTGGATTTTAGGAGTTTCAATTTTAGGGTTTTAGATTTAGAGTTTCAATTTAGGGTTTTGGTTTAGGGATTTTAAAATTTTAGGTTTTGATTTTAATTTTAATAAATTTTAAAATGCGAACATCTCTAAAAATCTCCAAAATCTATGCAGATTTTTTTTATATAATTTTTCAATATCTAAGTAAAATTATTTTTTTTTATTCCCTCCAACATCTAGGAAGGAAAAATAAAAATATTCTATTATTATTAATTTTTAGATTATTATTTAAGTATTTTTAGTATTTTTTAAAATTATTATCCTACTTATTTTTATTTTTATTATTATTAAAAATAATTAAATATTTATTCTAACAAATTTAAAAAATTTATCATGCATGAATATTAAAAATAAAGCTCAAAATAATAAAAATAATAATATATAAAAAATAAAAAAAATACATGAATCGGACCGGTCAACAGTCCAATCAACGTCGGTCTAATCGGCTCGACGTTCGACTGTTCATACTGGTGCAAACCGGTTCACTGACGGTTCGTTTGAATCGGTTCAAGGTGACTGAAACGGATAAGCGGGTCGAACGCGTATATTCTTCCTTTAAGTAAAACGACGTCGTTTTGCTTCTAGCTTTCTATATAAAAGCCAACCTTTTTTTTGGGTTCATTACATCTTCCTTTTAGAAAAAAAAAGTTCCTCCAGCTCCAGAAAACTCTTTGGCTTAGCCAGAATCCGACGCCGGACCACCACGCCTATCGCCTTCTGGGTCACCTCTGGCGGTCACTGTCGGTAGTCACCGATTGTCGAAAAATATCAAAACTTTTTTGAAAGCTCTCTTCGACCTCATCGTTCTAAATCTGATCTTCCTTTTGTGAGAAACTGTCCCAATCGACATACATTGGAGTTTAAAGTTCTTGAGGTTTTTTTTTTTTTTTTAAACCTACACTGACTATCTTTTTTTCTTTTGTGCAGATGGCTTTTAGATCTGAGGCTCCTCTATATGGGAGGACTGTGTTTTGTTTTGTTTTTTAGTTTTTGTAGATTTGTTTTTGGTTTTTTTTTCTGGTAGGTGGGGATGGGGGAGAGCTTTAGTGTGTGTGTGTGTGTGTACGTGCGTGTGTAAAGGCTGAAAACTGAGGTAAGGTCAAGTTTGGGTGTTGGATCTTTAGGTGCAGGCACAAAGACTAGAGTCTGAAGGGGTTTTTTGGTGGTGGCTATTGGTTTGAGTGCAGGTGCTGAGGGTTTTGGGCATCTGAGTTTGTGTTCGATGATGTGTCCAAAAGGAGAGCTGAAAGGGAGAGGAAGCAAAAGCTTTAAGGAGATGGAAAGCTAAGGTTTCTTGTGTGTTTCCAGGGTATGGGGCATGGTGCTGGTAGGGTATGGATGTGGCCAGTAAGGTGGTGTTGGCAGGGGTAGGTGGCTAATGGTATCGTGCAAGGTACCACTGACACTTCTGTGTTTAGGGTGGGTAACCCAACCCGCTCCTGACGGGTTTCGACCCGACTTGAACCCATAGGGTCAATTTTTTTTTTTTTAAATCGAGTTTCAAGTCGGGTAAGATAGTGCTAAGAAGAGGTCGAGGTCGGGTTTTAGATAAATTCGACCCAACTCGACCCAATATTATAAAAAATAATTTTTTAAAATAATTTTTTATTTATATATATTTATATAATTATATATTTAAATATTTATATTAAAAAATAATATTTTATTAATATCAGGTCAGGGTCAGGGTCGGGTCGGATACGATTTATACACTATCAGGTCGAGTCAGGTTCGGGAATGAAAAAAAATTAAAAAAATTTCGAGTAAGATCAGGATCGAGTTTGAAGGATATGAAGTTAGGTCAGGGTCGAGACGAGCAAAAACCCGCCTCAACTCGACCCATTGCCAATCCTATCTGTCTTTTTTTTTGTCGTTTTTGTTTGTTTTTTTAATTATTATATTTTTATAATAATATCGAAAATATTAATAAACAAAACTTAAAGATAAAAATTAATCTAATAAATTCGGACAAAATTCGGTGTATGTACCTCGTAAACTCTGCCAATTGTTTCACATACAACTCAGAATCGTTCATCATGTCTTCATATTTCAGGAACAGTACTTTCTCTGGCTGTTCTTGGCTAGCTTTCCAGTAACCTAAAATGTGTCCCAGGCAGGTCCAAAAACAGACTTCCCTTCGCAGAAAAGAATAAAAGCCTCCTCCAGGGAAACGGGTTCATTTTCCTTGGGTCTCCGCTTGGCTGCGAAGTGAAACATGGAAACAAATGCATCCTTTGGGTCTCTACAGATGTAAACAATCTTAGCATGAGCAGAATCCAGAATAGATTTGGGCAAGGAATGGTAGGGGGCATGGGTGGCTATGAGTGGGATTCCTGGCTCACGTATATCGGGCTTCAGGCCAAAACCCACAAAAGTTGGCACACAATGATGGGGACCCTTGCTAAGCAAAGGGCTATTGGCATTATCGAAAAGTTTTCGAGTGACAATGGCAAAAGTCAGAGCCTTGAGCCAAGTGGTGCCGCTTTTGGGAGCGCTGCAAACAAAGATATCACCTGGTTTGGGCTTGAAATATTGTTGAGCTAAAACGATGCCTTCCAGGAAATGAGGGAAACTCCAAAAGCCTTGATACAAGCGAAGAGGCTGGAAGGAATTCCACCCATGCTCTGTAGGAAGAGTTGACATGAATTCCGTCACTTTTTCTATGGCCTCCGGCGAGACAAGTTCGACAATTTCTTCCTTCTCATCCATGGAGTCAGTTGCTCCCCTCGGTTCCATATGCGAAATCATTAATAATACTGGCAATGACCTGACTGTTGGCTAGATAAATGGCAAAAAAATTGTCTGCAATGACCTTCCTTTTTTTTCTTTTTTTTGGTACTTCTAAATATTGTTTCTCCTTTTTTTTTTAATACTTAACATTTTTATTTTTAATTTTTCTTGAATTTACAATTATAATTAAATATTATATTTTTATAAATAATTAATTACTAGATCATAATTAAATTATAATTACTTAATAATTAATTAATAAATTAAAATATAACTGGACATTTAAACTTATACATAATAAAACTTGAATTTAAAATTTAAAAATTTAAAAATTTTTAAACCTTTTTCTTGTGGACCTTGTCACAAAAAAATGACTCAAAAATTTATTTATTTTTTATTATATTTAAATTATAGTTATTATATTTTTTTCAAAATAATGGTAATTTAAAATAAATTTCAACTTAAAATCTTTTTATATTTTGCACAAAATCAAAATAAAACATAACACATTAGACGGATGAAGTATAAAATTATTTTTAGTATATATTTTGCTTAAGAAAACAGGAACATCAATTTTATAAAAAAATATTTAAATTTTTAAAAAATATATCGAAACAATTCTTTTAACTGCTTAAAAATTAAATGAGGATAAGATTTCACTGATTTCAGTATTATTTAAAAAAATTCTCTATATAATAAATTTGCAGGGTCCTCTTTTGTTCTCATTTATTGCTTGAAAAAAAAAAAAAAACTTTGAGACAAATAAAATGTTCCAACCTAAAATAAGGCATAAAATTTTAAAATTAACCCATATTAAATAGTATAAGAATAAACGAGAATTTGATTTGATGATATTATTATGTATGAAAACCTCAGATTAAGAGAGAGGATCTCTGATAATTTGACTTGATGATATATTATGTATAAGAAGTGTTTCACTCCAATATCAGAGTTAAAACTAATCAATTTGAAAAGTTAAGTGAGGTTTATATTTTTTTATTGATTCATGATTTTGCTCTGCGTATCATTTTTGCTTGTGATATATTTATAACCCTTGCTCTGATTGTTTAAACTTTCAACTTAGCAACCTGTGGCGCTGTTTTTTTTTTTTTTTTTTTTTTTCTTTGCCCTTACATGATATCCTTCTCCAGCTCACAGGGCACAACTCGTCTCCCTTGTTGATGTCATAGCTATGGAAACCTGTGAGGTAGAAAATGGCTCACCAAAAACACCAGGAACATTCAAAGAGATCATCTCCACTCTTCCTACAGAAAATGGCTGGAATGTTTTCCAGCATCTTTGTTTTTACCAAGGTTTCTGGTGCTTCCCTCTCCACCTTGAAGGAGGCATGTTTGCTCAACACCATTTCAAGGCTCAACCAACTGATGTTCTCTTGTGCAGCGCTCCAAAGACCGGAACCACTTGGCTTAAGGCCCTCAGTGTTGCAATCGTGACCAGGAACTGCGTCGATGAGTCCAACAGCCCTTTGCTCAACAAGGTTCCCCATGATTGCATCATGTTCTTGGAAAAAGATTTCATCGAGAACCCAACTCAGACTGATCAGGGAAGACTCCCTCTCGTGGCCACTCACCTTCCTTACACTGCCTTGCCTAAATCCGTTCTGGATGCAGGTTGTAAACTTGTTTACATTTGCAGGGATCCCAAGGATGCATTTGTTTCCCTGTGGCACTTTGCAAAGGGTATAAAAGTGAACAACAACCCAAATCTTCCGATTGATGTTGCGTTTCAGTTGTACTGCAAAGGAAGATCAAATTTTGGTCCTTATTGGGACCATGTTTTGGGATACTGGAAAGCAAGCCAAGAAAACCCAGAGAAGGTTCTTTTCATGAGATATGAAGATTTATTGAGGGACACCATTCCTCAGGTGAAGAAATTGGCTGAATTCCTGGGGCAGCCTTTCTCTTCCAAGGAAGAAAAATATGGCGCAGTGGAAAAAATTATCAGGTTATGCAGCCTGGAAAATTTGAGCAACCTGGAGGTCAACAAGACCGGGAAATATGGAAATGCCGACATTGGAATTAACAACAATGTGTACTTCCGAAAGGGGAAGATTGGAGATTGGAAAAACTATCTGACCCCTGAGATGGGAGAGCAACTTGACAACGTCATGGAAGAAAGGCTCAGTGGATCAGGGTTCACATTTCTTGAACCCAATTAACCACTGAAAGCTACTACTGCTTACTACTATTGCAGTATCTGGGCTTGAATAATTCTCTGTTTGCTGCCTCGAATAATGCTTGCTTTTTGCAAGACTGTGTTAGATTTAGGTTCCGGCGCCCATTGCTTTTCCACTTTGTGAAATCGCAGGGCTGCAATCAACTTTTAGGCTTAAAAGGTAAAATCCCACTGCATTTCATTGTCTTGTTGAAATTGCAAGGCTCCCGTTTTAAGTTATTGTCTATCACTTGGCGTTTTCAACGTGTCGTTGAAATTCCATGGTTTGTATGAAGTAATTAAGTTTGAATAAAGATTTGGAGACGGTTTTGTTGCAAACACATGCCAGAAATGTTTTTAGTGTTGTACGTTAATTTGAACTAGGGATGGGTTGACGATACGTTTAGTATATTTGCTTTTTATTTATTTATTAAATTTAATAAATAATTTTTAATAATATTTTTATATTTATTTACTAAATCGGACCGAACATAAATAAAATTTTATTTGGTTCAAAATCCTACTCGGACGTCTCTTGTTCATTTAACAAATCGTAATTATAATAGATTATAAAAATATTTTTTAAATAATTATATGTAAGGAAAGAAAATATATATGTCAACCAGTAATACAAAGTATATTACTTATAATTATTTAATTATAATAAAAAATTAAATAAGAGACTATTATTTATAAGTATGATTTTATATAAAATTTTAATGAGTTTTATATAATTTTAAATTAATTAATTATATTATAGTAATTGCAAATAAAATACTTTTATAAATTATACATAAAATAAAATAAAAAATTATTAAGTCTAATAATGAAATTTTAAATTCTACTAAAAATTAAGGATGATATATATTTTGTAAAGTATATGAACAAAATTAATTAAAAAATAAAATATATGTTATTTTTTAATCTTTAAAAAGTAAAAAATTTATTAATAATATATCAAATAATTTTTTATAAAATAATATTGAAGCTTATGTTGTCGCTTAAAAAATTTATGTTTAAAGTATGATATAAAAATAATATAATATAGTTATATATTTAATAAAAAAAATCCATTTGATTTTTTTTTGCCTTAATTTGTCAGTAGCCATTATATATAGGACTCCCCTTTCCCAATCTCCAACCGACACCCTGCAATCATTAAATCTTCCGGGCCCATCCCTCTTCCATAAATAAATAAATATATTTATTTATTTTGATAATGCTCTAAAAAAGTTCACTTTTTTAAAGTTCGATGTGATACCTTTCAAGAATAAGACTACAACCACATTTTTTTGGGCCAACCCACTAGAAAATGAAATAAAAGGAATCCCCTTCATTGACAGTCCATAGCCCCACCGCGCTGAGCAGATGTGGTGGGAATCAGAGGGTAGATTTAGGTTGAGCAATAATGGATTTTTTGCCTAGTCTCTGTCGATCAACTTGCTACTTACTGTAGCGTACATAACTAGATAATGTGGCTGTCCAAAATTATAAAAGTTGTGGGATGTCAGACTTTTTGCGCCCCTACTCTTTGGAAAGGCGTACGCTATATTAGAAATGGCAACTGATGGGTCGGGTCGGGTTTTTAAATTTAAAATTAATTTAATTTTATAAAATAAATATTAAAATTCAATTTTATTTATATTAAAATACTATTTTTTATATTCGATTCAATTTATATATATAAATTTATTTTCAATTCAATCTAAAATTAATAAAATATTATTTTTAATATAAATAAAAAATTAAATAAATATATAAATCATAAAATATATACAAATATAAAATTAAATAAATAATAAAAATATTATATATATAATAACAGTGAAATGAATTTATTTAAAACTCAACTTTGATTCAATTTAAAATTTAATTTTAAAAATTAAATCAATTTTGTAAAATCAGATTTGATTAAAATAAGATGAATTCGATTGGATTACTTATCCTAAGTAACATCGTGATATGAAATCGTACAAAAAAATTAAAATTAATATGATTTAAATTAACAAAAATCATATTTGAATTTAAAAAATAAAAATAAAAAAATAAAATTTGCATTTAATAAGTTGACATAAAATAAAAAAATGAACTGATTTATTAGTTTTCTTTTTATAAAAAATAACAAATATATTTACATAAAATTTTCTTTTAAATTCGTTTTTATAAATGTATATAAAAACCTTGCAAATTCTCCTTCTTTCAGTTCTGTGAAAGGGTCAGCAGCTTTATTTTAATGTTGCGAATCAAAACACTAAATTAGAGCCCATCATCCATTGCTTAGTGGGCTGATCTGATTCAATAAGAAAAAAGGCGTCAATTCCTGAAGTAGGCCTCCCTTATCCCCATTCAACAAGACAAGAAAATTCTCTCTCCTTTGTTGTTCCCCTTCGAGTCTTGATCCTTCTCTCTCCCCTGTTTCTCTGCAAAATAAACACGATATAAATAAAAATCCCATTCCAATCATCACAGTTTCTCTTAAATCACAGCCCAGGTAAGAAACCAAATCCTTCTTATGTTTGTGGTAGATGTTTTATTTGCCTTCCTTTTTTATTTTTTGGTTCCAAAATCCGATTCTTGTCAGTCCCATTTTTGTTTACCAAGACTTTTTTTCTGTTTCTTGTTTTGGTTTTTGGGGGTTCTATTGACATTTGTATTTATCTATTTGATGAGATCCATTCTATATATTCTCAAAGATGTTTTTCTTAAGGCTTGTTTTGGGAACAACCCCATTTGATTTTCCAGGATTTTTTGTTCTGAATAGCACAATAAAAAGTCCTTGCAGTTTATTTTGTATATATATATTTTTTAAAGTTTGTCTATTGGTTTTATTAGTGAGTTGATGCAATGGCTTGTTGTTGTATGTTCAATGGCTGTCAGTTATGAGTGCTTGTTGTCTCACCTATGGTATGCTTATTATTAGGGAAAGTAGCTTTGTCCCGTCCTCCCAGGCCTTCGTTTGAAATTGAGACCTTCAAGTTCTAATTGTTGGGGCGTTCCGGATGAAATCTGCTTTGTGAATGTTGTAATTTGTATTATACAATGATTATATTGAAAGCTAGTTGGTTGTAGCTGCATTAATTCTTACAGAAGTTTTGCATAAGAATTGTTTTAGATAAATGATGCTGAAGCTGTGGGAATTACCAAAATGCTAATTGATGCATTCTGTGGGGAAACGTTTATATTGAAAGCTAGTTGGTTGTAGCTGCATTAATTCTTACAGAAGTTTTGCATAAGAATTGTTTTAGATAAATGATGCTGAAGCTGTGGGAATTACCAAAATGCTAATTGATGCATTCTGTGGGGAAATGTTTTGCAAAATAATAACTGTTTCCTTGGTAATGTCACTGTAGGTACAAATGAACTGCCTTGAAACTCTTCGTAAATTCTTTTATTTCCATGTAAATAAGCCTGATTACTGGCATCTGCAAAACATTGCTGGAAACATAATATCTATTGTAGGCATCCCACTCTATGAGTCTTAGCGATATGTTCTTGTGATGAATAATTCAAAATGCTGCTTCTGAGTTCTGAGAAGCCGAGTGTATTCATGAAAAATGATCAAGTTACCCACCAGTGTATTTTTATGAAACAAATTATGTGCTTTCCATAGCTGCAATGAGCAGAGATTTTCTTAATGTTGGATTGATTTATTACTTTCTGTAAATATACCATTTCATATGATAGGATTCGTTTTGAAGGTTTCCTTCTTTTCACATTTTAGCTGTTGCAGGAGTACAATTAGTTGTACTTATTTTGCAAATGAAAAGGGTGGTCATGATCTAGAATCTCAACCTACTTATACTTGGATTCTGTTTTCTTATAGGACATTTTTTATCAATTATTGATAGTATAAAAGAATATTTTCATTTTAATTTGATACAGACTTGATTCTAGGGTAATAAAAATGAAATTTGGTGAAAGAAGAAAAATGAAAATTTTAACAACAATGGGATAATATGATATATGTCTTTGCACCACATGAATATGACATTATAGTTTGATTGGATGATTAAAGTGTTCTATATGTGCTGCAAGACCCAAGCAGTGAAACATGGAGTTGGTAATCTATGTCAAATGACACAATTTAATAATTACTTCGGAAATACTTAATTACTTTATTTTTCTCATTGCATCCATGTTCTTTACACAGTAATTTTGGTTCACAATTAAAGATGAAGAAAAATAAATAAAGAAGTCTTTGTTGGTCCTCATAATTGATTTTGTGCTGCCATTATATGTCTCATTGTTTCTGATCATATAAATATTTGAGTTTTCTTTTTTCATCCATGTGCTTTACTTTTTTTGTTGCAATATTAAATGTCATTAGTCTATTGCCTCATATATATCAGACAGGTGTGTGCTAATGGTGAAATCAAAGCAAAGGCAGTTAGCAGCTAATAATTCAAACAAGAAAAATACTCAAGGTGGCCGCTTGGACTCTTCAAACCCCAACATTGAGTTGGACCTGCTTGGAGAAGATGGTTGGGTTATAGTTAAAAAGCAGAGAGTCACCATTCTTCTACCTCCATTACCTGCATCTAAGAAATCAAAAATGGCAAATCAGAGACCTGGTCAACTAGAAGCCAAGCCTCAAAAAAAAGTGGAGGACCAATCAAAGCTCTCTGTTCAAATGTCTCCCAAGTTACCGTCTGAGGCTGGACGAGAGAAGTCCACTTCATTGGCTCATAAAAATTGTATTGAAATTGCTAGAAGGTCTCCTGCTCAGTATATTTCAACTTCCGCCAAGTCTCCATCTCTAGGTCTTAGAGTGGAGTCAGAGAATCCAGGTCGGGTGTTTTCTTTAAAATCTCATAAAATACATGGAGTGCCTGAAGCCTCAAAAACTATCAAGAGGCCAAGATCAATGCATTGCCCTAATGTCCCATTTTCTGGGAGCATATTACTGAACCGAAGGCTGAGGGTGTCAAATCTTGAGAGGAAGCTTCAACAGGCTGGTGGGTTGAGCAGGTGGCTGACATCTCTAGGATTAGGTCAGTTTGTAAGGATTTTTCAGGCCAAAAGTATCAATAAATTTCAGTTGGTGAATCTAAATATGCAAAAGCTTAAGGATATGGGTGCAGATGCAGTTGGTCCTAGGAGAAAACTGATCCATGCTATTGACTGTGTCTGTCAGCCGTTTCGCGTCGAGGCCTCATAAATGTTCCTGGAGCTAGTTGCAATTGCTGAATTAGAAGGGAGAAATTGAAGAATAGAGCAGGTTTATATTTTTAGTTGTTGTAGATATTCAGTTTCTGAACACAGCAAGACACGAGTGAGTGAGATCTCAGATTGTTGTTACCTTCTGACGGATGCATGTATTTTAAGGCGGTTACTTGGGTTAGATATCATACCAACCAGGTGGGAAAGGATGACTTTATATTAGATTTCGCAGTTTTATTCCAAAATTTAGTATGCACATGAACCAGGACCAAATCAGAAGGGTCATTCCACGATGTGTAGGGGAGATGATACAGTTAATTTCTACATGCCCCATCCGCTGGAAATCCTTGTCGAGTTGTCAACTTGCAGTGGAAATTTACCATGTTAAGGACAGAACGCACTAACATTTTGTTGTTATCGCCTGCCGTATCGTTTCTTATTCAACTCCCATTAATAACAATAGTTTCTATGACAGCCGCAGGTCCTTAAATCTTGCAAATTTATTCGGTTGGTATGGGTAAAAGTATCATCTGATAATTTATAACAGATATGGTTATATCATATGAAAAAAAACGGTTTAAAATTTTAATAAAAGCATAGTGCAGTGAACCTTAATTATCTGTTAAAAACATATATGCCTACAAAATACATTTTCATTTTCGTAACTTCCTTTTCTGTTGCTTGCATTTTGCATTTGATCAAATCTGTGGATTCGAATTATATATACAAACTTTCAGAAAATCAAAATCCTATCATGGATTTAGTTGCCAAAGTTAGCTAACCGCATTACTAAAACAGCTGCATGAAATTTAGAAATGCTGTGTAAAAAATGGTAACAAATCATTTAGATCTACCCCTCTGTTTTGTCTCATTAGACATCCATCCAAAATCTCATCCTTGGAGGATAGATCTCGATCTTTCATCTTTCACTGAAAATTGCAAGTTCTTTACCGCTTGAGAAGAGCAACGTGGCACAATACAAGCCAGAGTGGCCTGGGTCTCCTGGTTTGCCACGGAACTGGTTAAAAGTTGAACCCTATTGGCTGTTTATCTTTTCGAGAAACTGAAAAAACAGACCAAAAGAGACCAGGAAGTAGCTCTCAAACTACAACGAATCAAATAAAAGAATGGAGGAGAAAAATTCTGATAGAATCCCTCTGGTCAATCCACCACCATCGACAGCAACAGAAGGAAGTGCATCCAAACTTCAAACTATAGGGAACATCATAGTTTCAATAGTTGGAACCGGCGTTTTAGGCCTTCCTTTTGCTTTTCGGATCGCCGGTTGGCTTGCTGGATCACTCGGTGTTATCATTGCTGGTTTGGCTACTTTCTACTGCATGCTCCTCCTTGTTAGTATTAATTCTTTCCTTCTTCAATATTGCTTTGTTTGGTTCTTGGGAAAACAGGTGTTTTTTTCCTGCAAAATATTCTTAGGAATCAAGAACTTCATTGTTTTAAGAACTTTTTACCTCGATATTTGGTCAATTTTCTCTTGGGGAAAGATATTCAGTGCCAAAAACCAATTTTGTCTATACAAATTTGAACTTTGTATAGAACCCTTAACAAAAGATTTTTAGAGATATAAAAAGTGAACGAGTCAGTGAGGTTTTTGCTGGTTGTCCAAGTGATGCGCTTTATTGATACAAATATTAAATTTTTTTCTATTCTTCCTTTTAATCTTCCTTTTCTTATTGAAAAGTTGCTTTTTAAGTTTTTAACTTTGGTCCACAGGTTCAGTGCAGGGATAAATTAGCATCAGAAAAAAAATTAACAGGGACAACAACATATGGTGACTTGGGTTACAGGTGCATAGGAAGGCCAGGCCGTTACGTGACAGAATTTCTCATTTTAATCTCCCAATGTGGAGGATCTGTAGCATACTTGGTATTCATTGGACAAAACCTTGCATCAGTTTTCAATGGCCATAGCTTCACTATTGCATCTTACATATTCTGGTTAGTCCCAATTGAAATTGCATTGTCATGGATTGGATCCCTCTCAGCCTTTGCACCATTCAGCATTTTCGCCGATATATGCAATGTGTTAGCAATGGGGTTTGTTATTAAAGAAGATATACAACAGGCAATTGGGGGAGATTTTTCATTTAGAGATAGGAAGGCCATCACTGATAACTTAGGGGGGTTGCCATTCGCAGGAGGGATGGCAGTGTTCTGTTTTGAGGGGTTTGGAATGACACTGGCTCTGGAGGCATCTATGAAAGAGAGGAGGACATTTTCTAAGGTGTTGGCCATGGCTTTTACATGGATCACACTTGTATATGTTTTATTTGGGATTTTGGGCTACATGGCTTATGGTGATGAAACAAAAGATATCATAACGCTAAATCTTCCCAAGAATTGGACAGCTATCACAGTCCAGGTAATTTGCACAAATCTTTTGCATTGCTGATTGTGCTTCGCTTTTGTTCTTGTACTTATTCACTTCTACTTTTCAGGCACAAATTTAGAGCTTAGAAACTTATGTAGCTTAAATATTCATCCATAGTAACTTTTTCCTATAGTAAAAGGCCCTATTGCCCATCCCACCCACAATTTAAGAAGCTTATTTTATTCCAAGTGACATCTTTAGAAATTATAAATAGTTCTCGACATCTGTTGCTACACATAAAATTCTGCCTGCTTATCTGTATACTTTGTCCTAATCCCATAATTTTTAGGTGCTGCTGGTATTGGAACCTGTAGTGTGATTGTCTTTTGCTTTTAACTATCTCATTCTAGTGCATATAGCATATTAATATAAAAATTTAGCGGATCATCTTAACAGGTATTGCCAGTTTATATAGAGATCAGTGAATTTAAAAAATACCCTATGCGGTTCTAGATCTTTATTGCCAAAAGGATTGTTTCTAATATTGCAATATGTATTGCATCTTAATCATAGCATATCATTCAGATTAATTTTTTTAGACTTTAACGTCATGGCTTAGAACTTAATCTTTTGTGTAATTGTTCAAGATGAGACCTGGCAATTGCATTTGTGACTAGGAGATTAATTCAGGTTGCTTATAGGTCCTTCCTACAATTTCAAGGTTATTCCAGAACTATAACAATGGTGAAAACATTGATGTCATAGATTCCCCTACATTTTTCATGTTTCCTGCTTCCTGGGCTTTGAATTACATTAAGTTTTGTTTAATTTACTTCAAGCTTTTTAATGCTTACAACATTTAATCCTCTTTAATCCTACATTTGCTGCTGCCACTTCATAAACAATAAGTCTGATATATTGAATTTGTTCTCCTTCGCAACAGATTGGCTTGTGCCTGGGGCTAGTATTTACATTCCCAATCATGGTACACCCTGTTAATGAAATCTTGGAGGGGAAGTTGAAGAAAAATATATGGTTCCAGAATCTCCACAACAATGATGCTGAAACTTCAATTACAAGATTAGGAAAGTTAGGAACATACATCAGTAGGGCAGTTCTGGTAATCGGTTTGGCAGTCTTGGCGTCATACGTTCCAGGATTTGGTGTATTTGCCTCGCTTGTCGGGAGTACTGTATGTGCACTGATCTCGTTTGTTTTGCCAGCTTCATTTCACCTAACTTTGTTAGGTTCTTCTTTGAGTTTCTGGCAAAAAACCTTGGATATTGTCATTTTGTTGTGCGGATTGCTTTTTGCAGTTTATGGCTCATATAACACCATAGTTGGAATCTGAAAAAAGTCTTGGTTTCAGTAGATTTCAAATAAAATCAGATTTTCTCCTACCATGTAGATATTTTACATGAGAAATATAAAACCTGAATGCCCTATATGCAAACTTCATCAAGTTTTAGTGTTTCATATTATTTATTAGGAATATATGTCCTATTCTGTTTAAAAGCAAAGGTGTTCAGCAATTTTAAGATATGATAATTGTGAGGTCATTCCCATGAAACATTGAATTGGCCCACCTATCTATCCTGACAAGCTGGGAATGGCAACTTTATTGGCACTTGAGTGGTTAACTCGAGCTGCTAGACAGTACCACTGTAAGGCATTTTTTGCAGACATATCCCTGTTATGCAATTTCAATGTCTGTAAATATGTTCATCAGTGATCAACAAGCAAATATTCCCTCTCTCTCTCTCTCATCTCTTCTTTTTTCTTTTCCTTTTTCTGTCAAAATTTGGCAGAATTCTCAAATTCGCATTGTGGTTTGAATAAAGGGTTGGTGCTCTCAATTTTTTTTTTTTTAATTGCAGATGTTGAATATATACTTGGTTCACCTAACAGCTGACTGATAAATTTCAATATTAATGATTACAAGCTCCATCCAAATTTTGCCTAACTGCCAAATCCCTGTAAATTGGTTTGGCTCTGCAAATGTTTATTTTGGCTTCAATGGGAAGGCAAACATAAAAATGAAGAATATGTCTCTTGTACATTTTTTTGATATAAAGCTTTAAAGTGGGGCCCGGGACCATGGTACAAGAGAGTGGGCATAGGGTCATTGAGGTCAGGCAATCTTGTTCATGTCCATTAATCAGAAAGTTTCATGGCTACATGGATCATTGCAATTGGACATTGAAATTGTTTCTGCAACAGCACTGTGTTTTTAAAGGAGGTCCCCCTGCAAAAAAGCAAGGCATCTTCCATGATTGCATTATTTATATGTTGGCATATATCTTTTTCAGGTGAGGGACATTTTGGACTGCATAAAGATATTGCTCTCCCCACTCACTCAAGCATGGGGCATCCACTTCATGGAGAAAGCGACTTGCTTTTTTGGTAAATTAGATCACCCAAAGTGAAAGTGAACATGAAAGGAGCAGGGGACAATGATTGTCATTCTTTTTTTTTTTCACTACAAACAGATGAATTAAAAGAACGAGATCAAAAAAGCTCAAGTCTCTTTTATAAACGTAGCCATGACGAACTCTCTTTTTTTTTGTTCATTTATGGCCACAAGTTGGGTTATTCTTAGTATCTTATAAAGATATGTCACTAAAACAAAGATATTGCCGTGGGGAAGCTATGCACTGTCTAAGGGAGTTGGTTGATGCTTCGATCCCACAAAAGATAAGAAAAGAAACGTCGCTAGACATATAAATATTGACACTACACATTTCATTAAATTGGAGAGAGAATAACGGTGAACTGATACTATGCATTAAATTATTATATCAGGATTTTAGTTAAGAGCATTGGGACATGTAGTACACCATTAACTTACTCCTCTCTCTGCCTAGTATGGACATTGAAGCAGTCCCTTTCACATTTATGCCTTATCCCAATTGCAGGAATGCAACCTAGGTGAAAATTTCCGGCTGGTTTCTATGAAAATCTAAAAAAATTGATAGGTGAAAATGATTGGTGGTGTTAACTAACTTACATGGTAAAGGATTCTGATGATGGTTTGTGCTGAGAACTATGGGTTGAGTCCAGTTTCTACTAGAGAATACAAAGATGAATGGAAAAGGCTTAGGCCATTTGCATATTGTCCCAATCATTGAACTGCAGAGAAAAATCACGAATACTTAGTTTATTATCAAATGGGGCTTAAAGAAAGCAGGAAAAAAAAAAAGAAGAGTTTCAAGGCAATGGCTAGAGGAAAGCAAATATCAAAATCATGAGAGGTACAGAAGAGATGCAACTTGGAGGTTGGAGCAGTGCAAGAATAAAAAATCCACCGGCAAATGGGTTAATCAGTCCAAATGAAAAGCATCCATTGGCTAGACATTAGTATGTCGAAATGAAAAGACTCCAAAACTTGTTTTTACCTTTAAGAATAAACATCATCAGTTTTCATTTTGATTAAAAACAATAATATTGCTTCTCTAAAAAGGAAAATTTTACTCGGTTTTACTGTTTGTAGTGATGATCAAAGCTTTGATAACTTTGATTATAATAATAAACTCGAAATTTAATTTAACTAATTTACATAATTATTTTTATAAAAATATTTTAATAAATTTAAAGTTTGTATCTCATTTTATAAATAGACCTTTTTCGTAAAGAAATTTTTGATTATAGTATTAATTTGTTGTCTAAAACTTTGTCGTCGGCCCTAATTAATATGATACTGAATATAGTACAATCTATACATGTTTAAATGCCCCAACTTATTTCTTTTTTTTTTTTTTAAATTCGAGGATTGTAAAAGGAACAAGGTGGTAAGACAGAAGGAATCATTAGTTTAAGCCAGCAAATTGATAATGGAAGTTGCCATCATAGGGGTAGAAAACAAATCATTTGAAAGAAAAGTGAGTTCACAATGCATGAATAAACCTTGAAAACATCCAAAAAACACCAATCTGCCTTAATGCATGGAATGTCGTAAATTCCAAATTCCCCATCTTTATCTCCAAACAACAGGGTGGGATCATAAATGCAGAAGAACCCCCTTGCTGAATTTTGGGTTCTTGCAATTTCTTTCTCTCTTTCGTAAAGAAAAAATTTTTTATAAAAGAACAATATTGTTATGTGGTTTCTTTAGAGTTGGTAATTCAATTTATTTTATGTAGATTTCGATTCGATTTTATAAAATTAATTTTTTTTAAATTAAAATTTAGGTCGAATTAAATTTGATAATAATAAAAAAAAAATTGAGATCGGATCGAAGTTGAGTTTATATAAATTCGATCCGATTATATATATATTATTTTTTTATTTTTTTTATATATATTTATATTAAAAAATAATATTTTATTAATTTTAAATTAAATTAAATATATTTTATATAATATCGATTAAATTAAAATTTTTTAAAATTTTTAAAAAAATTAAATTAAATTAAATTTAAATTTTATAAATATAAAATCAGATCAGTAAAAATTTACCGAACTCGATCCGTTGTAATCTTTAGGTTGCTTCGCTTTCTTTCGCTGGCCCTGCTTTGAAAATGAAACCTGACCCTACCAAACCGGAGTCCAGATTCCAGATCAGTTGAGCTTCATTTCATGCATGAAATGAAACTGCACTGCTCGCCCATCATATCTCCCACCTACATGTTAAAAAAAAAAACTTTACACTTTATTCTAATCATAGCTCCACCTGATTAGGCATATTAAATAGGAGCAGTTCTTATGCTCCAAAAACATTATTATAGTACAATGTCTAGTACTTTAAAGCTTCGTAAGTTGTAACAGAAGCCTATTTCTCCTTCAAAATGAAAAACCTCTTCAGCTAGCCACCTTTCATATGCACTCGAGAAACCCTTAAAAAAAGCTGTCCCCAATTCATAGCCAAAAAGGAAAAAAGAAGGAAAAAAAACTAAACCTAAAGAAAATGTCTCAAAATCTTACAAAACCAAACAACAGCTTCAGTTCAAAACCGTCACCGCTCTATGCTTTTCTCTTCCTCATAATCCTCTGCATTCTAGGTTTCTACGCTGTCCATTACCCACCAAGAAATGCCAAAAATGCCCGTCTTTTCCAGCAAATGTTCCTCTCTTCTGCCACCAACTACACCATCTCCTCCTACCTCCGTTCGCTCACTTCCCACCCTCATCTCGCCGGCACAAAACCTTCCCTCGAAACGACACACTACGTTAAAACCCACTTTGAAAACCTTGGCTTGGAAACCCATACGGTGCCGTTTAAGGCCCTTTTGTCTTACCCTCTCCATGCTTCAATTTCAATGCATTTCAACAACGGCACCGTATTAAGCTTGCCTTTAAACGAAATGGGTATTGCTAGTTATGCGTCTTTAGGCTTGATACAACCATACCATGCATATTCTCCGTCAGGAACGGCGCAGGGTGATGTTGTTTTTGTGAACTACGGGGGCGAAGATGACTATCGTGCCCTGGGAGGGATGGGGGTTAACGTTAGTGGCTGCATAGTGATAGTTAAAAAAGGTGGTAGTTTGAGTAGAGGAGCCGTTGTGGAAATAGCTGAAAAAAAAGGTGCTTTGGGGGTGTTAATATATGCTGAAAGGAATGTTTCAAGGGGTAGTTTTGGTTTTGGAGTTGAAAGAGGGACAGTTATGAAGGGAGTTGGGGACCCTTTAAGTCCTGGATGGGCTGGGGTTGAAGACGGGGAGAGGTTGGATTTAGAGGACTATAAGGTTTTAAAAAGGTTTCCTGGAATTCCATCCTTGCCCTTGTCTTTTGAGAGTGCTCAGCTTATTTTAGAGTCTCTTGGGGGTCCTTTGGCGCCGCAACAATGGAGGTATTCCGGTCGGTCTAAGTTGTCCCGGGTTGGACCGGGTCAGGTTATGTTGAATTTGACTTACCAGGTTGGTTGGCTGGCTGGTAGATTATTGATGCTAATTTTATTTGCTTTATTTGTTGTTACTGCATATTTTTGCTTATTTTATTTCTGGATATGCTGTCTACAATGGGAAAGTGGTTGACTTTGGTGCTTGATGTTAGTGTTAAAAGTTGGTCAAATTGGATTTAGAAAGATAGTAGACTGAATTTGGATTGATTTCGATGTAAACAATTTGACTGGAAACAGAGTTTCTTTTGCTGGATAGTTTTATCTGTTGACTGCAATTTTTAGCAAAAAAGCTAGTTTTATAAATTAGAGTGGTTATTGATACTTTTTTAAGTAGGAATGATCTAATTTGGACAAGTTTCAAATCACTGCATATGGATAGCCCTGTAATTCATGACTTTTATTGAATATTCAGTCATTTGTGCCCATTTGGTAAGTGAAGGAAATTTGCATCAGTTGGGCTGGAGTTTGGTTTGTCTTTACATGGTGTATGAGTGTCCACCACCACTTGCATGTTTTCTTGTCTGGGGTTTTTCATATCTTTTTCTTTCTTCTTTTGCCTAGGAAGATAGTAAAAATTGGCAGAAAATAAAGTAAAATAATCATATGTTATTTGCAATGAATTGAGATCAATCTGCTCAAATTGTCATCATTAAGCTGAATTTTGAACCCTTAATCACCTTCAGTATGTGCTTGAGCATTATGGATTGTGATTTGTTTCTTTTCTCTTTTTTTTTTGTGAGGAGAAGGAAAATACTTAGGGTGATTTTGACCTACTTTTTTGAAGCCTCACTGAGGACTTCCCACTATTGGAACCGGTTAATTTTTCTTTGGCCTCAGAAAACATACTGTTCAACTGTAACTGGTATACTTATGCTATGTTTGCATGAAGCCAAATGAGGTCACATAACCATTACTTAAATAAACTTTTATGTTTTGATCTAGTTCTCTAGCATAATGTATGGTATTTGCTACCAGCTTTATTGTATGATTTTCTCTAACTATACATCAGAAATTGTTAGGGTTAAGGTTACATTTCTTTCTGGTATGTTTTTGTTAAAAGGCTGAAAACATTATTAATGCATACCTAGGCAGAATAAATATTGCATGATAGGTGATCCACGCAAGAGATGTTTGTACTTATTTTATTTATGGCTATAACTGAATTGAATTCTGGTTATGCATGTTATTTAGATATTTTTTACGTAAAGCAAAAAATAGTTAGCCTTTAAATCCTATTCTCTAAAAAGTTCATTTGAATCTATATCTTTCTTGATTCTTACCTTTTGATCTATTCTTCTAGGGGGAGAAAAGGTTGGCAACAATTCATAATGTATTTGCTGTCATACGAGGGTTGGAAGAGCCAGATCGCTATGTGCTTCTGGGGAATCATAGAGATGCATGGACATATGGTGCTGTTGACCCCAACAGTGGGACTGCAGCACTTCTTGATATTGCTCGAAGATATACCCTTTTGATGCGAAATGGTTGGAACCCTCGAAGGACAATTATTTTTTGTAGTTGGGATGCTGAAGAGTTTGGCATGGTAGGTAATGTTCCATCTTTTTTTAACACTGCTTTATAGAGTGCTTTGCATGAGGAGTGAATTGGGCCATTAGACACTGAATCTTCCAAAGGAAAATTATCTTATACACTGGCAATGAAGTTTTTGAACTCTTCAAGCAGGGTTAGATAGTTAACAAGTGTCCCATTAGGGTATATTTATGAAAATTAATAAATAAAATAATGAGTAAATAGACATATGGCAACCATTTAACCCAACTGCCGGTGTATAGAATGACAATCCCTCTTCCAAATTATCTCTTTTTTGATGACTTGTGGATACAGCAGGGAACATCATTTGGTTGAACGTAAATGTGTTGCATATATATGGAGCCCTAGATTCCTCTATACGCTTTAAACTATCTATTTAGCCAATCATTTAAGTTGTCTCTTTAGTAGGCTTTTTTCAACATACATTAACAAGGCTTTGAGAGTCATCAATTTAATACAAGCTTATGTTTTATAATAATTGTCCATTAGTGCTCTAAAGTTATTTTTATCTGTTGCTATTTTGTTTTAAGATTGGTTCCACTGAGTGGGTTGAGCAGAACCTTGTGAATCTTGGTGCAAAAGCTGTGGCTTATCTTAATGTAGATTGTGCAGTGCAAGGGCCTGGATTCTTTGCTAGGGCAACTCCTCAGCTAGATAGTCTTATTTTTGAGGTCACAAAGAAGGTAGACAGAAGAGAGAAGCAAAAAAGAGTGAATTACATATTATTATTACGACTTGGGTTTTTATATGTTTCAACTAATATTCAAACTAATTTCAGGTCAAGGATCCTGATTCAGAAGTTGGTGCAATATATGACAAGTGGACAACCGTGAATGGAGTCAGCAATGTAGGGCCTCAAGATCTTTATCTTTCTAAATTTTGAATTCATTTATTTAGCTTGTAAGTACACTATTATATACATTGAATCTGTATGTAAAGATTGTCATTTACCATTCACATGAGTTTAATAGTTGATCATATATTTCTTTCTTGGGGATTGTATGTTTAGTTTGACAAACTTGCTTGGAGCTTATCATGTGGCAAGCTTATGTGATTTTAATGTTTTAGGTTCGGTTGGTTTAGTTCATAAGGGTGAGGTTTAAGAGGGGGGGGGGGGTGAACAAATTTAAGGCTCCCTATAGTGCTAGACATGGGTGGACATTTTATGCATCAACCAGGAAAGCCAGCTGCCTGCATTCATGCTTGGCCAATTGAATGATGATGGTTTTCATTGTTGGATGAGTATGAAGGGCAACTTTACCAGAGATAATTTACTGAGTAACACTGTTATTTTGATTTTAGGTGAATGCTTGAGAAATGATTAATTATAAGCAAAATCCCATGCCCACTTTAGACGGTTACCTTTTTCCTTGCGACGTAGTCCTTAAGTTTGCACCTTTGTAAATTTAGAGAATGACACTAAAGTGGCCTGAAAAGGAAAATGCTGCTATCTATTCCCTTGAGACCTATCAATTTTCAATGCAATTGTACTTAATTTATTTGTCCTTTGATAAAAATTAAAGGATGTTTCCTTACAGTTTAATTGAGATTTCCTAGGCTGTTTGGCAGATCGAAAGACTCAGTGAAGTGGATTCTGATTTTGCACCCTTCTTGCAACATGCTGGGGTTCCTTCTGTCGATATATACTATGGAAGAGGTATATCCTTATCCCTACATCAACAGTCTTTCGATTGAAAGTTTAAACATGGTGCATCTCTGCCAATTCATGGCTCTATAATGCTACAATTTTTAATGTATGAATCTTCTTTGTTTTATCCAGATTTTCCTGTATATCATACTGCTTTTGATTCCTTCAACTGGATGATAAACTACGCAGATCCATTCTTTTGGCGTCATGTGGCTGGTTAGCTTCCTTTTCCTCCAACATATCCCTTGATAGATGTGGAACTCTGACTTAGTAATGAAACCTAAAACCTTTTCATCTTGTCAAGATAACACTGCTTTTTTGTTCTACATGTTAGTGGCTGGAGTTTGGGGTCTTTTAGGCCTTCACCTTGCTGATGATCCAGTTCTACCTCTCAATTACCTTTCCTATGCTGAACAGTTAATGGTGTGTAAGCTATTCTCTCTTGTTATGTTTGTGCATACTGCTGATTGTTCCCTCTCTCCCTCATATTTCTACTGTTACTGTTTTCTTACAAAGTTTTGGTGAGCTGTTGATTGTTAGAGGTACACTTGTTAAGATAATGTAGTTAAGGCTTCTGGATTCTGTTGAGTTGAGATGTTAGCCACTTACTTAAACCGACTTAAAATTGGATCCTGTTGACTGGAATATAGTTCCTTGAAGTACCTCATTTTCAATTAAGAAGATTTTTCTTCTTCAACATTGGTGGTTGTGGTTTGATCAATGAGTTAATGACCTCTCCCCTAGTCTTTCCCCCATCTCTTTTCTCACAGAAAGACCATGCTCATGCCTCGTGTAATAGAATCATTCTAATGAGTTTATGAACACGTGGAAAAAAATCGGGAAGATCATGGATGTAATATGGTTACTAATCACATCTGGTGTCTGACAATTTAAATGAAAGCCTGCAAGTCTAATGAAATGAGCGCTAAAAACTTTGTTCAGTGCTAGCTCCTGGTTCATTCTATTTTAGGAAGGAAGAAAACTCCAATGAGGAAAGAGGCTACTGAAATTATAGAAGAAGCAATAATTTTTTTTTTTATCAGAATTTGGTGATAGCAACTTCGTCTAATTTACAGATTTGCTTTATGTTTTTCAAGGCAGACGCTGAAAATATTTTCTGACCATCTCATGTAGGAGCATAAAGATACCTTGAGCAGTTTTTTGGATGCTAACGTATCTCTTACTCCCCTAGCCACATCAATTCAAGAACTTGCATCTGCAGCTAAACGAGTTAATGATGAAGCAAAGGTAAAAGGCAATGAAGTTTATTGGAATTTTATGAATACTAAGGGGGAATAATAGTTCAAGTTGTCATGTTGTTATCAACTAATGCTGTGGCATCTTCCATTCTGGTGTGCAGTCACTAATGGAACAAGAATTTCCTGGTGATGTTTTAGCTTTGAAGATGCGAGCATTGAATGACAGGCTAATGCTTGCAGAACGAGGCTTCTTAGATAGAGATGGAATTAAAGGACGGGAGTGGTTCAGGCATCTTGTAAGTGTTTTCTTTCTGAAAATTCTATTAGGGACAGAGTCTAACGCACCGATAGAGCAATATGGTTTTCTTCTATGACGACGCATGGCACTTAATGCTTTTCATTTAGTCTGTGAGGCTCTAGCTTTCTGTCGAAAACTTGTCTACAGCTCATTCATCACCTATGAAAACATTATCCTTTGGGTTAAGAGGTGTGGTTTATTACGGTTTGTAAAATGAGTACATAAAAATTAAAAACGTTTGCTTGTAAATAAACTAGTCTAAAGCACATGAATGCCATTTTTTGTAACTCATTTTGCATCATTTTTCCTTTAAAGATTTATGGACCTCGGAGCAACCATGAGAGCAAATTGGTTTTCTTCCCCGGAATATCAGATGCCATTGCTGAATCGGTGAAAATGAGCAAAAGCGATGGGCAGGCAGCAATTCAGCATGAGACATGGAGAGTTGCTAGAGCCATTCAAAGAGCTGCTGCTGCACTCGAAGGAGAACTCACCTGCTGAAACTGATCCGGCGACAGTCAAACATGAAAAATAGAGGAAGACAGGAAGGCATAAACTTGTACATATATGAGTATTTTTTTTATTTCTCTTCTGTTCCATCTTAAACTAACTCGGCAGCCATGAACGGCGCCCATCCGAGCTTTTGCAAATTGTACTCAGGAACCAATCGAATTTGTTTTACCTCATGATGTGCCCTCATGAAGTTTTTCCTCCAAATAAGCTAGCAATGAGTCAAATCAGGAGGTTAAAAAATGGTCCTACGGATGAAAACGCGCCAGCTAAGGGTCGAACCTACGACTTTGTGCTTAGGAAACAGACGCTCTATCCACTGAGACACAGGCGCATGTGGCATTTCTCCAGTCCATTCACACATTCATTTACTTCGAAACAAATCACAAAAAATTTGATTTTTGGCGCTTAAAATGGAAAACAAAATCAAAATCCAAATCAAAATAAAAAAGGAGTGAGCGTTTGATTCGCTTGTTCAAACCTGGGGAGAGACAATCTGGAAAAATGGAAGATTTGATAGCAAATTTGAGTAAAAGCCTTGGTTCATTCTGCAACCACCTGCAAAGCAGCTGTGACGCTCTCAAGCAATCAATCGACCGCCGCCCCATCCCTCTTGGTTAACTACCTGTCTCGATCCAGTTCTTTTATTACACTAAATTTTTTTTTTAAATCGGTTCTTAATTTTTAGTAACAAAATTCTTCTTATTTTGGTGATACTTTTCGGGATTCAGATTCGGCTTCATCGACGTTCGTTCAATGCCTAAACCGCCGCGTTTCAACAGCCACCTCCGACCTCAACCTTCTCGATTCCATGTCCTTTGGCACCGTTTCTTTCGAGGAACTCTTAGGTCACTGTTATCAGATCTTTAACAAGAACCAAACAGATCTTCTCGACCTTGAAGATCGCCTCAAGCCTCTCGGTTACTTCCCTCGTATGAACAATTTCATTACCTACTTAGTTTAGTTGAAGTTCCTTACGCAGTAAAAAATGAAGTTGAAACTTGCCCTGAAATGTTTATCCTCTTTTCTTTTAATTAGAAGTTGAAATTGAATATGAGGAGGAAGAGGAGAATTTGGATTCGAAGGAGAGTTCTTTCGCTGTCTCGAGTTCAGCTATGAAGAGCTTGGAAGAAGATCCTCTGTTGTATCCTTCAATTTTTTTAACCCTAATTTGCTAAAAATTGCCTTTTAAAAAGAAAAAAAAAACTGATAAAAAAGAAATTAGTGCTTTCCCTTGATGTTATTTCTTGTAGTCTTGATGAATCACTGAGTCTAAAGAACTTTGGGCTCTCTGATGTTTGTCTTGCCACTTTAGCATCTCAAGGTTTGCAAATTTGATTGCTTTTTTCTGGGTTTTTCCCCTCTTCTTGGCGTATTGGAATTATTATTTGTTATGATTAGCTATAGAAGATGAATTAGGTTTTCGAATTATTCACTCAATTTCAATCTATTAGTATAGAATTAGCTTTGCCACCACTATTTTTGCTTCTACTAATGCTATCTCTCTCTCCACAGCTGATCATAAGACTGATGACTCTGACTTATCTTTTGGAGAAAACATGAAGTAAGCTTTTGGAGTCTTGAACGTTCTTTATATTGTATAAGGACCTCTTTCGCTTTTTCTGGTCCTCTTTTTATTTCTTTACAACTCTCTCTGAGCCTAAAATTGCAGATACAATGGACATAAACCTATTAAGATCGAGGGTACATATGAGCGTGCTACAGACACCTTCGAATTAACTAAAGGTGGAAATTACTGAGTTTTTCTATGCTTAATTTGCCGGTCTCTCCATTTGTAGGGTTTATGACTAGCAATAATGGGCTTTAACCTGTATTATGTTATTTATTATACACCATGAAATATAGGAGAAATGGAAATTGACCTGAATCCAATTGAAGTGCTGAGGCCTGTAATACAAGTATCTAAGGATGCTTATGACAGTCTTCCTTCATATATGACAAGCCTAGCATCATGGGAGGTATGTACTATGCTGTTCATGTTTATTTATTTGGTACAAATGAGGCCAAAGTGGAATTAGGGAATGAGAAGTTGCAGGTGTTGGGGATTGGATCCCGCCTTGCAAGAATGCATCACCATTGGAGATGGGTGAACCATCCCATGTTCCTATACTGTTTATGTTTTTAGTTTTTGGGGATTCAACTTCTGTTTTAAACTTGAAATAATAGATCTTTCAAAAGAAAAAAGAGTTGTGTCTTATGATTGAGCCACACCTAGAAGGTTTTCTTGGAACTCTTTTCATATTTATAGGGGGCATGGTAAATTTTGGAAGCTTGAAAGGGCAGAATTAAAATGCTAAAAACAGATAACAATCTGTTCTTGAAACTATTCCTTCTTGACATTCTGCTAAGAAAATATATTATGGGCTGAAGGAAGTGGAAGTTATGTCTCTTGTATGATGCTTAAATGTTTTCTTGTATGAATGAACCAAACCTTGTGCAGCTAAAGGTGAAATGACGATTTTTATTGATTTAAAGCTCTCTCTGGCTGCTGATAATCTGAAGTGTTTTAAATATGACAATCCTTTAATTTATTTAATTAAAAAATTCTTTACAACGAAATTGTAATGTTTCTGGGTTGATAGTCATCTAATCCAAAAAGCTTTCTCGGTTATCTGTGGGCTTTCAGGATCTGCTGGCTGCTGTTGAGAAGATCAACTCCAGTTTGAGCAAGAAAGAGAAAACAAAAGGATATAACTATTTCCACCAAGATGAAATTGAATCCTTGGATTTGGGTAACGCAATGCGACCTACAATTTCTTTCTATTGATTATATTCCATTGCAGTGGCAAGTACTGGCGTTAGATCAAAGCATGGCCTAAATTAACTCATTTAAAGTCCTACATGACTTCCAAATATATTCCTCAACTTAGGATAGTCTGTTGCTTTGTAGAAAAATCAATACACCATGTAAATTCTTTATATCTAAATCATTGGTGCCGCTTGGTGCTTACAGGGCCTAAAGGACGAGCTTACTTGCTACTACTGGTGCGCATGAATCATCTTGTCGTAGAGACCATTAATGGGCTGATTTCTTATCGAGTCCTGTAAATTAGATCTGATGTGATAGGCTTAATCTGCTGCTTGTCGTGTAACACAATAAAAATGATTGTATTATCGATTTCTCCATTAATTTTTTTTAATTGAAAGCGATGAAAGATTAAAGATTATGCCAGTCTGTTTTTCAATTGAAAGGTTTAAGCGTACCTCCAATTCACAAGGTACTATTATTCATTTGAAGCTTTGAAAATCCATTCAAACTAAGCTTGAGAGCGAGAGAGAGAGAGAGAGAGAGAGAGAGAGAGAAGGGAATCAATATTTCATAAATATAAATTATATAACAACTTCAAAAAGAAGGGCTACTGCAGGATAATACATTTCTTGTACACTAAAATTCCAGAAATTAACCACAAACTCTCCACTAGGACGTGAAATAAAAACGAGAAAAAAAGGTGAAAAATAATTGTCATCTGCAACCAACTCTACCCGGTATACATCCCATCAAAATCTTCATATGTACTGCTAAAATTACACAAGACAGCAACCTCTCAAATCGAGGGGGAGGTGGCAAGAAACATACAAAGGCAATAGCTCATACTAGGTGTGTATCAACAGCGTGAAACACTACATCAAAGATAAATCTCTCCCTCTCCTTCCACATGAAATCTAAAAAATATATAAATATATATATCCTACAAAACAATAACTGAGCTCTACATAAATTCTTTCTAAGCAAGCAAGCTTCAACTGTTTCCTCCAATGTGTCACTCCCTATGCATTTTCTCCATATCAACTGATGTGCTAATGGATTATTAGCTTTCTACTAGTTGTATATTTTAACTGGTTTCTCAAATGTGTGACGGTTCTGCAATAGTTACATGCCAACTTGCAATTAGAACTGTGATGGGGAGAAAATATAAAAAATATGGTGATAAAACATACTAGAAAATGTGTTACATCGCATAGCACGTGAGGATCAACTGTAGTTAACAATATTGTAGTACCTGATTTACATAAGCCCTCTTAGGAGTGTTATCAGAATGCTCTAACCCAAGGTATTGCTCCCAAGCACCATAAACATCTCTTCTCTGAATAGTATGCAAAAATAAATTAAAACACCAGTTTGCATTAAAACAGATTCTAAAAACATAGTTATCAACTGTGATTACAGAAACACAATGAAGAAACCACGACAAGACACACCTGAAAACGATTAAACACAATGTCAGAGTCCTGTAGATACTCTGGTCGACCCAATGACAAAAATGCAAACTTCCACTGAACAAGGAGATGGAAAAAACATCAGGAGAGGGGAATCAAAAACTGAGTTCAGGATTCCATATACATAATAGTGTGTACATGCATGAAAGGCATTGAGCAAGTGAATAAAAATGCTAAAGTTGTAAGTTAAGGGAGGAAAAGTAAAACATAAAGAAAGCATAGATGAGTAAGATAAGCATGAAAATACCTTGGAGAACTCTTCATCAGGCACCCGCAATTTCTTTTGTATCCGCACTTTAACTTCAGCCAGAGTTTCACCTTCATGAATGACCAAGAAAAAGGGCTCACCAAAATTTTGTACTTGCTGTTGAAAAATAAAAAAACAAAACATAAATTCTTAGAACATGCAAATTGTGTTAAATAGCTAGCCATTTCCACCAAATATCTCAGTCAAAACAGATCATGAATATTTATCAATTCATTCATATTGAATACCATCTGATTCTGGGCAGTCTCTTTGGTAAAGTGGTAGACATGAATCAATCGATCATGGGGACCAAGATGCTTCTCTTCTTCTGGAATCTGAGATTTGATAAAAATGACAAAGGTTAGTTCTGTTAATAGATGCTGCAGAAACTTATAACGAAAGATCAGAGATGTTGATTCTATCATGAACAAACTCCTAAGAAATTAGATTTAGCACCATAGCTAGATGAAAATAGTCAAGAAAAACAAAATATCTGAATGAATAACTAGAAAAGGAAAGAGGTTATAATGGCAAGATATAGATTAGTAGAATGCCATACTTCCCATCTAAAATATACCACCAAGCTTTAGTAACGGGCACTTGGTCCAATATGCAGGTCACTTCATCAATGGCACGCAACCATTTTGAAATTCAAAACATTCCACTGTCAGTCTCATGTCACACTAGATACACATAAACACTCAAACATACACAACACTTTACAGGTTTCTCCTTAAAATATAGGTAAGAAGATGATAGACTGCCAGTTACATCTACTCAACTGTGCATATAGACAGCTGGTACATGCTACTGGCAGTCCCTTCTAGAAAAATTCAGGTACAAACAAGAGAATGTGTTCCTTATGCTTTTGATGAACCATTCCCAAAGCTATACCCCTATAATTTCAATATAGAACAGTCCTTCTCATCTATGAACTTCAAAAATAACATTGTCTGAAGGGCATTTTAGCCATGAAATTTCAGCTACAACAGGATGGAAAAAGGAAAACTTGCCTCTTCTGCACGCAATGTCCAATACTGATCATTTATGTTCTCAATCTTTTCATTGGGCGGAAAGATCTGAAAACACATGAGACAGAATAACAATGAGTCACAAGAAAAGCATACTCTTATCTGTCATTCAAATAGGACAATTAAAATTCAATTGTAAATATATTTATATACAAAATTGCAACTAGCGATCAAATTTCAACCAATTTCTACCTTATAGATCTTGTGATAGAAGACTTCAAGCAGTCTAAGCTCTGCATTAGGGTGTGACAACTCCACCTGTTTCATAGTGCAGAATAGAAAAAGCAAAGCTGTAACTCAGTATGAACTTCGAGTTGTATGAGAAGTCAATAAAGATAATACTGCCTTGGATGAGAGATTATGCATTAAGACACTATCGATAGAATAGTGTAAGGATCCATCATACATTTGAGAAGGAAAATATGTGCAAGATTCTGGTTGGTTCTCAAATGCATATTCATACAATAGTTACTTTTCCCCTAATAAAAGGGGACTAGGAAATGATTTCGTCGAGGAAAAAAAAAAAAAAAAAGAGCAAGAGACAGTCACTGCAAAAACAAAGCCACAGGCGTCCCTCATTGTTAATAACACTAACCATCTCTTCTTGGCATCAAGTATTCAGAATATAAAATAGAAGTAGCAAAACTTACCTTTGTCTTAAGCACATCAATCACATCTCCTACGCTGCTCTGTTTAGGCAATCTAATATTGTGAATTAGCACCTGAAAATCATGTTACACATTCTTACAGAAAGGCCCATAAACATCAAATGATCCTAAAAGAAAGAAGGAATTGAGGAGGAATAAATACAGATTCTACACTTACTTCATCCTTAGTAGCATGATGGAAAGCAACTTTCAGGTTTTTCAGACCTTGCAATTCTGGCAAAGGGATATCCAAAACTTCATAATACAAAATGTCAGAAGTCTGTAAATGAAGCACAAACAATCAGTCAATGTATATTTTGCATAAATGGAACAAACATAGCAAGATGTCAAACCCATATGGGCTACCTGGTTGTAGTGGATCAACATTTCCGACAGATGCTCTACTCCTCGGTATTTAATAGGTTGAGGCTTAGGTTGTTGAGAGTAGCAGTTGTGAGATGTGAGCCTGATTTTGGATGGGTCATCCAGACCAATTTTGCCAGCCACTCTTTCCACAACATCATCATAAGTATGTATCTTTGACCTTGAATGTTATAGAAGAAATGGAGTATAAGTATCTGACAACAGTAACTAATTATTTTTGTATTATTAGAACAGTGGTTTGCATTAGAAGTACTTACAACTCTAGACAAAAATCATCTTCTTTTGGTCTCTCCAGAGATCGAAAACGAACAATCTAAGTATCATCAAATCACAGAAACAACTTAATTGAGTTACAAGAATCTGAGCACAAACTGAATCAGGCCTAATGAAAAGAACAATAATAACAAAGGCATGCTTCTTAGGAGAGAAGAATCAAGAATGTGGCTGGTAATTCTCTAAAAACAGTCTAAAACCTTTTGCCTATGGAAGCTATGTTCTTAGGTTCCATGCAGTTTCTTGTCTTGAACAAATCCAAAGGATGAAAGCTTTCTGGTTAACCAGCTGATTAAATTAAACATAAACAACTATCAATATGGTAGATCTTTCTTTCCTTTTAAGATCCAACAATTAATTAACACCCTGAAAGAATGAAAGATCTCATGTCAATGAAGAGAATATTACAGGAACTGAGCACAGATATCTCTTTTCCTCTCTGGTACTAGATCTTCTACATATTGTTTTATAAAATTAATAACAGGGTGGAAATCGTGGATTTCCATTGCTTCACAGGAATGAGGACAGAGGGTATAATGTGAACACTTATAAGCCTCCTGATAAAATCAGTTAAAAAAAACTGCAAAATACCAATAAGAGATTCGGCAAGTCTCCACATATTAATAGGTTTCAGTAGACTACCTGGCGGTTATGCACATACTCCAGAAATGAAGGCACATCTGGATACCGACATGCTCCTTCACTTTCAATAGGAGGAGACTTCTGAAAGCATATGATATCCCCATCTTCTATCTGCAAGCAATGACAGTGTCACTGGGAATTTACATTAAAAGAGGGTATGTTCTAAAGCAAAACATACCTGACTTAACCGGAATGAGCATCTCTTATCAAGGTGTTCACACATCACACAAGGCTCAAACTTTATTTCCTAAAAGTTGCAAAAATCAACAGGTAAGATAATTTGATTAAGAAAAACTATTGAAGCATGTTTGCAAACACAGTTAAGCAGTAACAAACCTCATAAAGTTCTATTTCTTCATCAGGAGCAAAGCCAGCCATTTGATTTAGCTTCGCTATATATTCCATTGGCTTACCAGAAAGTTTCACCAAGAGCCTACCAATGTAACTGCAATGGAATAAAGTGCAACGTCAGAAAGTATGAGGAAACACAGAATATAGAAGATAAAGTGGAAAAGTTAGATACCGTAATTCTCCTTTCTCCGGGTCATAAAGCTTGAAGAAAAGCAAAATATCTTCCCTTGATTTATCCGGTGGTGGAAAAGGACGTAAATCCTGAAGTTATCACACAAAATGAGGTAAAGGAATATGATAAGACAAAAAATGTACTATCTTAAAAACTTAAAACAATAGTTAATAGAACAACATTACCTGTCCATACTCAACTTCCAAGAACAGTTTTAGTTCTGCATTATGTGCCTTATTCGACACCTCCCTCAACTGACCAACCTAAAATACCAAACAGAAGACATTAACTTATAGGATTAATCAAAAACCCAAAAATTAGGACAAACAATGCTCCTTACCAACTACTACATCCTATAACTTGACCCATCTTTGTTTAATTGAATACCCCTTAATAAAATTCCTATTATAAACTTTTCTAAACAATAAATAATTGCTAAAAGAAAAAAGAGTTCCATTGATAAGGGACAAACATGTAATATCACTTAAGTCAACATACTTTCTTTAAATTCAGCCCAAAAACATTTGAAACATCTATTATTCCACTCCCACGTAAAACACCAACACTGGATCCTCCTATGAGATATCCCAACAGTGACAAGAAGAAAGTTCAGAAATTGTATACCACACATAACAATAAGAAAGACTAGATGCAAAGCAAGAAGACTAGAAATTAGAACTACTTACAGATTGAGCCTCCTCCTGAGGGGTCAATGGTCGATTTGGACGATATGTATGGTTCTGCCTCTTTGCCCAAATCCAAAAACGCTGATATTGCACTGGTATGCCAAACTCTTTCGCAATTTCCTCCTGTGAACCAGCTCAGAATTACATATTTAAAGGAAAATGATAATGTCACTAAACCCGTAAAAAAAAAATCCCAAAGACAGAAACAAAGTCATTTGCTCATTAGAACAGTACTAAAAATTAAGAATCATGCTAAAGCAGACATACCTATAGTACTTAATACTATACTTTTGGAATGCCAACACAAAGGCATTCAGTGTAAGCTTTAAAACTTTGACTTCAGATTCCAATAATATATTTCAGAAGTGAAACTCTCTTTGTTTACAACTTGTTACTATCAAATACCATCTGGTCATCAACATGACTAATATTGAAATGCCAAGCTCCCCAAAAAATTACCCTTGCAACACCACCATCCCCCAAAAAGCTATGCAATAATTCAAGTGCATATTCTCACATTTCAATACACATTTCAGAAATATGCAGTTAAACAAATGAGTAAAAAAAAATTGTTCAAAACAGACAATAACAATAACAAGCAGAAGTATGATGTTAGGCTTTGATTACAAACAATAACAAGCAAGGTCATCACTCATCAACCACAATAATCAGGTAAGATATTTTGTTTCAATTGCATTCTAAATGCGACAAATGCAAACAAGCAATTAAAATTGTAAATGGTACCTTAAAAACATGGAAAGGTATCTGCTTCTGAATGCGGAAACTCCTAACTTTGTCATGATCCACAAGATCAAAATATATATCCTTTCCGATCTGTTCTAGAAGATCTTCATCTCTTGCAACCTAAGTGCATTAATGATATTCACTAACGTAAACATGAAAAGGAAAAAATAGCTGAAAATGCCATAAACTTGATTTTAATAGATAGATAGGTACCTTTATAATAGTATAAAGGTGAGCCTGGGCTTTATATCTCCTTTTGTCTTCCTTCTCTTCCTGTTCTTTCTTTAACCTTATCTGAGAAATTAGACATTGAATACATTATCTAGATCAAAGAGTCTACATTAGAAAGAGCATAAAGCCAAAAGTTAAGAGGCTTCACATCAGTTACAAGTAAATGGAGACATTACCCTCAAGTGTTCAGCAATGTCCTTCTCATCAACGTTGCAAATTATTTTATCCTTATCACTTTCACGAATATACACAAGCATGTACGCATTTGAGTACTTCGTAAATTTGAAAGGGGTGTTATTGAAGCCAGGATTGGTCTGTAGCAACTGTCGAATGTAGCAAAACAAGGCAACAAATTCAATTAAGTTTTACATATTGTACACAAATAGACAGGGAGTAGAACATAGAAACATTACCTCTTCCTCACCACCATACTGCTCCTCCAATGCCCTCTTCATATCTTCTTTTGTTACCCGTTCATCATCAAATTTATACCTGACAAAACGGAGAGATCTATTAAAGGATTTCCTCCAAAATGAATTTTTCCCCATTTTAAAATAAAAATTAACTAAAGCCAACATTAAATGGAAAAGCACCTGACACTAAATGCCAAAATATCTTTAGATGTGATAACATATAATAAAATAAGATCAACAGTGAAACGACTAAAATTAATACTCCACAAGATGTATCATTAGAAGATACTACTAATCAGATCAACTGAGAAGTGCCTGAGTTAAACACAAACCATTCATATCTTAAACGTAGGTCTCAAAACAACTTCAATTTATTAAACAACTCTAGCATATGATAATGTTGTTATTTCAATATTCATGGAAAAGAAGCGCTGAAATTGCAAACCCAAACAGGTAAATAAAATACTAGAAGTAATCATGGAGAAAACGTATTCGTAAGTCAATCACACTATTCTTCAAAACTCTTCTTACAATTCAACAAAAATAGGAACAAGTATACACATAGTGAGATTGTAATCACATTAGTCAACTATCAATTCAAAGATGTTGCTCACCATTGGTCAGAAAGTGTCGGCCTGATAAAAGCATAGTAATGTCCACCATGCACTCCTCCACTATGAACTAAGACACTGTAAGATAAAACAGGACATGAAAAAAAAATATTTCCTGTTAAGCAAGGGTAGTAAAGCAGGGGAACAATTAGTACATTGTATTACCAACTTGCTTCGGTTAAGATCAGATTGTAAGTATTAGTGATGTGAATTATAGAAAAATCCTGAGACAAATAATACCTGTGAAGTGTGTAAAGGTTGCGAACACTCCTATCCGCTTCAGGTGATAAATACTTCCCATTTTCTCTATCAAGGTCAAGTTGAAGAGGAAATTCATAGCGATCATTTATCTAGAAAATGAACGCAACTATTAATACAAATAGCCAATGCTAACATGCATAGTATCTAAATTCACATGAAAAACTCAACAAAGCCAACTTAAAGAAACAGTTTCATTCCCACATTTAAAAAGAGAAAGGATGCTTATCACTCTCTCTGAAAGAGAAAAACTAAAATATTGATCATAGGGAATCAGGTTCCTAAAAGTGAAATATTTGGCAAAACTTTAAACAAAATCAGACAGTTATAGTGGATCCATTCATGAGAAGCAAACCACACACAGTAAAGATAGAACAAGAATCATCAACATAAAAAATTTGTGAAACGATATATGCCTATTTAAATACTTTTTCTCATTCATAGCAGCAAAATAATTGTGGCATGTTTTGCTTTTACATATAGAGAAGAGTTTATCAATGTTTTCTGAAACACATCACAACATTTTTTATCAATATTGAAGAAAGGGGATATGAAGACTTGACATGGAAAAAGAGGAATTTTATCAAAATAAGAGAATTTGAATTTGAATATATAGATCAGATTTGGTGCAGCAGGGAAAGGAATCCTTAGAAGTGTTTTTCTTGCACATCACATTACAGTCCAAAGCCTTGAAATTAAAAAATGCTCAACCATGAGTGAAAAAAGCAAACCAATCATCCAACACATTCAGCAATAAATTGATTTCCATCACTGACCTTCACCATTGTATCCCTCACAAAATCATATTCAAAACGCTTTAGCTGAAGCTGAAGAACGGGGGGAAAGTCAATAAATAAGACACCTTTCTTCGCATCCTGAAATGAACAACAGAATTTCAGCACACAGTTAAGAAATGTCATTTGAACTTAAACTAAACAGATTAACCTAGTTTGTGCCAGTAGAATGTTGCTTAAGTTGACTTTGATGGGTCAAACCTTCAATCCATATTTCAAACCAAAAAATAAAATAAAATCACTGATAAAGTCTGACTATAGAATAAATTGTCAAACATAGCCTTGCCTATTTATTATTCTAACCACAAATGGTCCTTTATTGAAACAACATTTCTAGTCCAGTTCTTATCAACTCAAAAAGAGTAACTGACCTGTAAGCCATGCTCTTCAGCATGATATTTGTTGTCACCCTCAAGGCGCTCAACTTCCACATACTTGTCAAAAGAAGCATAAACATCCCGACAACCTTTGACATCAAGCTGAAGATCTGCCGCACAATATGAACACTCACTGTTTGCTTTTAAGGGATACATTTCAGAATTCCAAACTAATATTGGTATAAACATCAGTAAAGAATAAGTACCATAAAATGATTCCTTTCTTGTAGACTTGTAATCCACGTTGATGCATTCAATATAATTCATATGATGACCCTCAAACAACTGCTGTATTGTCCCCTCTACAACAGTTCCCTGAAAAAGGAAAAGGGGAACAATCAATAACATAATTTGATATGCAAAAGAGATATAAAAAAGGTGAGTACCTTCATTTTATCTTCAAGCTTTTCACACAGGACTCTGTTGAGTTCTTGTACATCATGTTGCATGAAAGAATCATATGTATCCCATCCAAAAGATTTGGTCAACCCCTTTGTCGCAACACTAGCATCATTATATTGAAGCTTATAAAATAAACTCTGCAGAGCCAAAGGAATACTTCCTATAGGAATGTCATTTTCAGTCGTTGGCATGTGGTACACGGCCTGAAATAAAACATTGAAATATGAGACATTTCACTCCAATTACAGTAAGAACATAAGAGCAAGCCTAAAGAAATAAAAATGAGACAGAATCCGCACCTTTCTGAAGTATGGTATATGGTACAGAGTCTGTAGGAGCGAGTTCATGTAACAAGTTGCTCCTTGATTTTTAAGTCCAACATAACCAGTCTCTTTCTTTGAGTCATATGACCAATAATCCAGTATCTTACGGACAGCAACCTCAGCTTCAACAACAACAGTATCATTCACAAGATATCCTCTGCTAGGGTCATAAAGATCGCTGAGAGGCATAAATGATGTGAAACCCCAATCGCTCTCTCTTGCATTGAACTGGTGTTGAGTGTCTGCAAATGAAAGTTAAAAACAAGGCACTAAATAAGTTTCGGATGATCTTTAATATTGAATAGTCGGTAGCCATATAATAGGAATGACAAGAAAGAATCTACACTATCACAAACGTTCCTTTCTTCCCAGCTATACATCAATTACATCCACTAAACACCAGACTGCTTGCAATAAACATAACAAAAAATTATCCAACAAGAGAGGAAAGCATCTAATCACCCTATCCTGGAACAAGTTATCAACTTTGGAAAACATTGCAACATTATAACTTATAACCCTTTCATCCTAATTTCATTCTTAAAATATAACCATGGGCATACTTTTTTCCAATTCTGCAATATTACTTGGTCGCCATAATATAGGGATGACAATTCTGCAAACTCAACTTCCAAGCAAGGCAACTTGAAAATAGAAAAGATAAAAATATAGAACAAGGCAATGTTACATAAAAGATCTAGTTATCACTCCATTTGGAACAGAAAGCTTGAGGGAGAAAATTAATAAGGAAAAAGGACATAACAAATATAGTTAACATCCTGTTAATAACTAGCAGTCTGAAAACCTAGAAATAATTCAATAACAGATTGAATAGATAGAATGTCAAAAGGAAGATTCTAATCTATAGCGAAATAAGACAGTATTGAGTACCACTAAATTTTCATTATCATCAAAAGGAAGATCCTAACATATAGAGCAATAAGAAAGCTTACTCATGAACTTTTAATTACCATCAAAACCTCTCTAATTTTGGAATTTTATAAATGTTACAACAGATTCTTCTTAACATCCTATTTCCTATCTAATCAAAACTTCTCAACATCCAAGTGAAATAAATATGTAAATAGATGAAACCAAATCATGAATCTCCTCATTGTTGTTCCTAAGCCTCAGCTCAAAAAACTGCATAATTGTATCTGAAATACGTTCACCCTGAACCATCACCTACTGTAACAAAGCCAATGAATGAACACTACATAATAAAAGACACAATCAAGCACTGATTACAAGTGCAAGAAACAAATTCTTTCCAGGCGATGCAAGATTACATTAAAGCGAAGCCTACATATATAGGAATGAAAAGTGTAGGATTTGCAATAAAGGCTGTTGTCATAAATTATTACTTCGACAAAGCGCCAAACTTAGTAACAGTAAGAATATACCCTTTCTTATTGAATATTTGTGATGGATTTGATTAACCACTGCCAAGCTAAACTGAGCATATCTACTCCAACCATATGGCAATGCAGAAGAATCTGCAACATCCAGGTACATTGACAAGTGATCCACATTGTTTCCCTTTGGAAAAATTAGTATCCGCCTGCACAGATGAATCAACACAAAATCCAAAAATCGATCACATGACAGATTGCAGCAGACCACATAAAAAATATTCCATTAACGACAACAAAGAAAGTCTCCCTTTACCATTTATAACCACCAACAACAAACATATCTGAATAGTGCTTCTTGGTGTTGAGCCTAGAAAAATTGTCAATTGTCCAAGTGAATTTCATCGATGGAGGATCCTCCACTTGCTGATTCTCAAGCGTACTAGCCGTCTCGACTTGAGCAACTAAAATTAATCAAAATAATAAAATCAACAAAAAATCTCAAAACCCTAACAACCTAACTAATCAAATTATTATTCCATACTCATTCACACCATAATTACAAACAAAACCAATCTTTCAGATCACACTGAGATTGTCCAAAAATAATGTCTATTAGAGTAGACGAAAAAAATTCTAGAAGGAATTAAAAAAAAAACCTTCCATTGGCTGAGGTCCTTCAACTATATCCGAATGTGGCACGAGCATCTCCTCGTCTTCTTGCTGTTTCAAAATCCAAACTTACAAATCTGATCAACCAAAACCTAACCCTAACTCTCTCGATCAAAACCCTAATTATCACACTATCAATGCATTAAGACAAACAAAATCAATTCCAAGAAATTAACGTCTAATTAATCAATTCTCCATTTAAAAAATAAAAAAATTTCAGAAAAAAAATCGTTTAAGAACTTCCACCAAGAAAAAAAATCAAAGAAAAATATTAAAGTATTTATTGAGAGTGAAGAGAGGGAAGAATGATATGTACATCTAACGGCGGAGTAGTCATCATAGTCATGAGTAGAGAGAGATGTGGACGGTCCGATCAGAAATCGGAGAAACTAAAAAGAAAACTAAAAATCAAAGAGGAGAATGAAATAAAAATGAACTGCGAATTTTGATGAAGGGAAGGGGAAGGAAAGAAGCGGGCGCTGCAAAGCGACTCACGAAAGGAGTACATAAACAAGGCCATTCGAGTTTTACATCGACGGGAGGGGTATTATAGATATTTGGGAAGTTAAAAAAATTTTGTCTTCGCATTTTTTTTTTAGTGAAACTGTTTAACTATTATTTTATAATTTTTTAAAATTTTAAAGTTTTTTAAAAATTATTTTTTATAATTTTTTAAATTTTAAAACTTTTTGAAAATAAATTTTCAAAATATTTTATAATTTTTCAAAAATATAATGTTTTAAATTTTGGAAAAGTTATAAATTTTTTTGTAAATGAATTTATAAACTCATATAATTTCATTTAAAAAAATTTTTAAAAAAATTTTGAAGTGTGAAAATAATATAATGGAGTGCAAATAGTCCTCTTCAATTTTTAATGTCATTTTATAAAATATGGATTTCATTTTATTAATATTTTTATTATATTATTTATTATTTATTATTTATAATTTTGTTTTTAAAAATATATATAAATAAAAAATTTACCCCTAAATTAATTTTTTAAATAATAATATAATTAAAGTACGCAAAAAAAAAAAAGTCTGACATTAAAATAGCTTTTGTTGGTGTATTCTTTTGGTTAACTCTTATTTTCGACAAACATTCAAAAATAGTACAAGTAAGAGCATATCATTTATAATTTTTTTTATTAAAATTTAACAATCGTTCAATTAAAATAAAATTTTATGTAGAAGTTTATTATTTATAAATGTAAATTTTATATAAAATTTTGATAAATTTTATGTAATTTTAAATTTTAATTAATTAATTATATTATAAAATTATAAATGATATGCTGTTGTAAAATGTAATGTTAAATATTGGTGCATTCTTACTTTCTTTTGTACATTAAGATTTGCTAGTATATTTGATTGTGTAAAAGCTTAGAACTATTGAACTTCAAAACTTATATTGCTTTTTGTTCGGTTAATGAGGTACAACCTTATCATTTTCCTTTCCTTTTTAGCTAAGAAAGCTAAGATTTGATCAAATTTTAAAAATAACATTTATAATGTTATTAGGTAATAAGAAAAGATTCCTTCAAAAATAGTAACAAAATATTAAGTTACACAAATAATCAAAATTAATTCAAATTTGAATACAAATTAATTTAATTTGACAAAAAAGAATCAATAATATGAAGTCGACCAACTCAAATTTAATGTAATTTAAACTCGAATTAATTTGATTTGAAAATAATCCGAACTCAAATGATTTTAAAATATAATTTAAAATTGAATTAATTTAATTTTAAAATTCAACAATTTGGTTGTTAAAATGACCAAATTTTGAATAATCTAAAAGTTAAATTCAAAATATCCAAACTTGAAATAATATAAATTCAAAATGACTCAAAAAATTAAACTCAAATTGATCCAAATTTAAAATAACTGAAATTTTTTTAATCAAAATAACAAACCTAAAATGACCTAATTCAATTTGAAATAAATCAAATCCTATTTGACATCTTACATTGTAATTATTATAACAATGTAAACCATTTATACCAAAATAATTTGTTAATACTCTTTTATATAGAAACTGACAGTCCGACCGTGGAATAATAAATTTAGGGGTATTTGGGGTAAAGTTTAGGATTATAATTATTATAACAATGTAAATCATATTTATCATAATAAAATTTTATTTAAATATAATAAAAATATAAAAACTTAATTAAATAAAATGGTAAAATTCATACACTCTTTTATTATTTTAGCCTTTTGTTTTAAATGTTGTATCTCATTTGTATGCCATGATATCTTTGTTAAATGTTCAACTGTTCAGTTGACATTGTGAAATGATTATGTTGATCAGATTCTGAACAATCTTGATTCAACTTTTAAACATGAAATTGTTTATATTATTAAAAGGGATTGATTCTGAACTATCTTGGTTCATCTGAGGGATTTCATCTTCATATTTGAGTTAAATCGTGGTGTAATTTATCCTCTATAAATCGATGTGGGTTTGATGCATTACATTTATTTGTTGCACTGATGATGTTTCTCAGCCTGTTGTTCATAGTCTTGAGCCTGGTGGGAATCGTTTTATTTGTTGATCCTGATTTTGATGTTATTTGTACTGTTCCGAAATTGTTCGCAACTGCATGTGGTGATTGCGATCAGGTCTGATGAGATTGTCTGCATTTTTTTTCTAAATTTTTCTTTTTTATTTTATAAATTTTTGGATTGGTAAAATAATTTTAATATTTTTTATTACATTTGGAATTTTCTTCTCCATGCATGCCACGTTTCTTTCTCTGTCGCCATTGCAAACTTCCACGTAAGTTTTGTCTCTATCGACTTTCCAAGTGTAATATCAACAATATCCAGAAGCAATCAGATCCACCCTCCCTTTCGTTATTTAAATGAAGATGGATTCAAGAAATCTACCGTTTGCGTGTGAAAGAGAGAAGTTTCGGAGATGGAAACAACAAGTACTGCTTCAACTGTAAGGACCGAAAAGCTGCAGCCGCTGCAGCATCAACCTTTGAGGCCAGAACAGGGGGTGAGAAAGATGAGAGCAATGGTGGGTATTGACGAGAGTGATGAGAGTTTCCATGCACTCCAATGGACCCTTGATAACCTCTTGGATCGTGTCACAGCAGCCGCACCTGAAGCTAGCGAAGACGATGGTTTGCTGATCACTCTTGTTCATGTTCAGCAGCCTTTCTACCGCTACCTTATCCCTGCTGGACCCGGAGGCACAGGTCAGATCACCACATATATATCAGACTATTCCATTTGTGATCGCCTCTTTCTTCTTTCTTGAAGAATGAAGAATCAATTGTTTTGAGTTTCCATTCAAGTTTTATACTAAGTGATCAAATAAATTATTATCTTCATTCAATTATGGCAATAAGATGTAATATAAAATAACATATAAGTTTTGTTGTGTTTTCTACAGCATTTTACATGCCATCTTCAGTGGAGGAATCGATAAAGAATGATCAAGAACAAATTTCGAAAGCTTTACTCAATCGTGCATCGCATATGTGCAAGGATAAAATGGTATACCACAAAAGAATTCCTATGTATATTTTAAAGAAGTAATAAGCTAATTGCATGCTTTCATGCATTGCCATATGATCTTATTTAAACGTTGTTTTTTGGCATGCAGGTTAAAGTAGAGACTTTGATTCTTGAAGGCGATCCAAAAGAAGAGATATGCCAAGCAACTGAGCAAATGCATGTTGATCTTCTTATCGTAGGCAACCGCAACCTTGGAAAGATTAAGAGGTGATTTCTATAAATTACCTTTATGGCAAATCCTAAGATGTCTTAATGTACCTAACAATGAGAAAAAAAATCAAGAAAGCAAAACATTAATTTGAAATTATAGTGTTTAGTTGGATTTTTTTTATTTTAGATTAAATCAAATTCAAATATTAAATGTATATATTAAATTCAAATCACATATATTAAATTCAAATTGAATTTTGAATCGAGATATGAAAAATAAAAAATTTAAATTAAATCGAATTATATTTTTATTAATTTATATATATTTTAAATTTTTATAAAATAAAAATAATTATTTTATATATAAATCTATTTAAATATATTAAAAATTTTATGAAAATAATATATAAAAAATTAAACTTTAAAAGTCAATGAATTGAATTAAATCGAATTAATAGAATTCAATTCAATTTTAAAAATCAAATTTTAAAAATTTATAATATTATATATTATCTAAAAAAATTGAATCTAATTCAATTTGATTCGAACTATTATCATTTTTATTAACAAAATTTTGAATCTAAATCAAAATTTATTTTATTTAATTTATATAATTACATTTAAAAACATTATTTAACAGATTTAAAATTTAAATTTTAACATAAATTTTTTTAAAATTTTTATATTACAATTTTAAAAAAATTGAATAAACGTAATTTTAATATTTCTTCGTTCATACGATTAAGTATTGATTGATGATTGATTGCTTGTAATTGTAAATTTGCTTGTTTTATTTAATTTGGTTGCAGAGCTTTCTTGGGTAGTGTAAGTGACTATTATGCTCATCATGCAAATTGCCCCGTCCTTATTGTTAAGCCACCAAAAGAAGCCAACGAAGCAGCGACCAATGCGCCCAATTGAGCGGCTTTCTATTCTATAGTTGTTATCATCAGCACAAAGCGTATCCTAATTTTGTTTACTTGTGCAATTGTTGAATTCTATACGGCCGGCTAAAACGTGTTATGTACATTTCTTTTTTAAAAAAGAAAATTACCACTTTCACCATGGTATTAAATAAAATTGGGAGAAAAAAGTCATTTTTATTTTTATTTATCATTAACATTTTTGAACCAGTAAATTAAGTGAGACAGGTCAGGATCGGTGGGGTTTTTTAAAAAGCTTGGTCAAGGTTTAATCTAGCCTATTGGACTTAATATATCAATAAAATAAATTTCAACATAAACTTAAATTTTATGACACATGCGACCAGTGTTCATGTGAATCAACATATTTATTTAGAGTGTTCATGAATGTCTTAAAAATTAAAAAATTAAAAAAAATTCTTAAAAATTATTTTTATTGATAAAATTAATAATTTTATCTATAATTTTTTATATATTATAAATAAAAATGCAAAAAAATTTAACACTCACTATACGTTCAAGCTAAACAAATTGCTTACTAGTTCTGCTATCTAGCACTGAACTAATCCCCAAATATTAATCCTCGATCTGTAAAGTATTATTTGTTATTGTTTGTTTTGATCTAAAGGTTTACTAATATTTATGGAGATTAGTATTTAATTTATAAGATATTATCCGTTTTGACTCGAAGATCTTATGATTTTATTCTACAAAAGATATCTTACAGATTTTGATTTAAATTTTTATATACATATCATATTATATTATATTCACATATTTTTTTAATGTGAAATTGAAGGCGCATTCTTTTAATGTAAAATTAAAAATGCATTTTTGAATGTGAGGTTGGAGATATTATAATAATTCTCATTGTTTCGAATCTTTCACCTTTTTTTTTTTCTTTATTTTAAGGAATGAAAAGTGGAATTGAGAATTGGGGAATTCTTATTTTCCCAGTGAAGGTTGCCACTTGGTACCTACATAAATTGTGAAACAGATGGTTTCCGTGGCATAAACTACAACAACTTTTGCATGCAGACACTGGAATTTTTTGAACCAAAAGCATGATGCCAGCTCTTTCAATACATGTCATCCCAAACTTCCGTTTCCCATACTTGTTTCCAAGTGTGCAATCAACATTCAAACAGCACATTCAAATATTCAACAAGAATCTCGTCTTTGGCATATAAAAACACAATTGAAAGGATTTTCCATTTCATTGCTTGCTAGGGGAAAAAACGAGAGTTATGGTGGGTATTGATGAGAGCGATGAGAGTTTCTATGCTCTTGAATGGGCCGTCAATAACCTTTTCAATGGCCTGATCGGTGCGTCACCAGGTGTAGCTGGTGGGGAACCAAGCTTGCTCACCTTGGTTCATGTACAGCAACCTCCCAAGCACTATGGCGTCGCCCCTTCTGCCTTCCCTGCTGGACCAGGAGTTGCAGGTAAGTGAAAAAGCTGTATAATCCTTGATATAATTGTGTTGTCTTGTTATATCTTGCTAATTTCTTCACCACTTTCCTTTTTTCTGATCAACAATTGCTAAGTACTATCAATAGCATATGATTTCCTGGTTTCTCATCTAAGAAGCAGCTTATCCATCAACTACACTGGTGAGGAAATCCCAAGAACAAATTTCAGCTGGTATTCTCTCCCGTGCTTTAGAGATATGCAACAAGAAGGTGGTAACTCAAGAACATTTATTTTGTGCCATTTTTGAAGGATTTTCAATCTAATTCCGAACCATGCTTGGAACTTGAGCAACATTCAGTTATATAGCCATTCAAACTTATTATTTGTCTTTGCAATATTTAAATTGAGCATATGATATGGAAACTGACAAAAAGAAAGATATGAAGGCAAATAGATTGGATCAATAATAATGTAGATCAAAACAAAAACTGTGACTCTTGAGGGAGATCCAAAGGATATGATATGTGAAATTAGTGAACAAATGAATGTCGACCTCCTTATTGTTGGCTGCCGTGGCCTTGGAAAGATTAAAAGGTAATTTTAAACATCATACATTTTAGTTGACCTCTTAACCTTTCCCTGATCTTTCTCGGCATGAGTGCTTTTCCCTTTTTTTTTCCTTTTTTTCTGTCAGAATAAATAATGAACATTTATGCTTATTATTTATTATCACCAAATGTTCACTATTCACCCAATACTTAACTCCCATTAGATAAAGCATAAACACTTTTTGTAACTATCAATTTCTATCATTGTATGTACTTAATACACATATCATGTAACTCCCATTCCCATTTTGGAAACCTATGAGAGCTCTCATAATTTATTTAAGAGATTTTAGATTTTGGCAGATTTCCTACAATTTTCTTTCAAATTCTCTTCCCAATTTTATTCTCCTCTCTTCTCAGTCTTGTTTCATTGTCTACCATCATTTGCCCTTGCTTTCAATACTTTTATGGACTGTTTAAGTTTTTTTTTTTTTTCGGTCATCTCCCAACATATTTTGTTTTACTTTATTGTAACTATGCAACTATGCCGAGTGATAAACCATAAATCTAATAGTACTAGAGCAAAGGCCAAATATCAGAATCCATGTTCATGTTTTATATAATTAGACCAATCTACTTTTCAAAAATTTTGCGGCATTTTGGTTGCTAATATAATTAAATTTGTTGGTGATTTGCAGAGTCTTCTTAGGAAGTGTAAGTGACTATTGTGCACACCATGCAAAATGTCCAACTCTAATTGTGAAGCCACCAAGGGATCAGGCCAGCAAGTAAAAGCAAAGACTAAGGCTTCCCTAGGATTTGTCTTTCCAATGGCACCGATATATAGAGTTAATCGTGTTTGCTTGTGAACTCTATATGGAGTAAAATATCATAAGAAATGGTTGGAAAGCCCTTTAACACAAAGAAAGCAATACCCTTAATTGCTCGTGTTCTTTGCCTATGGATTATGCAATCAGATTGATGCAGCAGTTTGCTGAATTTTTGGTGTCAGCGTGATTATAAGTGAAGGATTCACTTATAAGAAGTGGGAGACCATCAGCCATCCTAGAAGCAAGGAGGGGTTTGGATCTTAGGAAAGCTAAATGGAGAAGAAAACCACGCTTGCCAAACAGGCATGGAAATCATTTCTTTTTCGAACAGTTTGCTGGCGGGCAAGGTAATTTCTCAAAATCTCTTTCAATTCTCCTGTTGATAAGAAGACCCTTCAATAAAAGTATTAGATGGTGTGAGCAGGAAGGGCTTAGGAGATAAAATTTCAGATGAGCCGTCCATGAGTCAAGTAGTGATCAACTCATCTGAAGTACCACCAGAAGTGTTGATTATCAGGATACTGATACATGATCAGGAAACATTGGAATCTTTCTTGGTAGTAGATTATTGGAGGCTTACGTCCCGCTTCAAGATTATCACTTTCGTTAGGATTTGTGCACTAGATATATATCATCTTGTCAGCCGAAATCTACAAACATCTTGTTAAGGTAGGTGAAACTTTTTGAGAAATATTTGCCGTCATCATTCTGCCAATCTGTAAAGTCTGCAGCTTTCGTTCATTCTAGATGTCACCAGACAAACCTTTATTGAAAGCCGTTACTTGAATGCCCAATCTACCTAAGTCCGCGGACAAAGTTGGCTAATGTGGTTGATCTTTCTAGCCATGAAGGCTATAAATTTAACCTTAGTTTTACAACTCCAATTTTCTGGTGAATTTATGTATTGTCATATTTCTTCTACTATTGTTTTGGGCACATGGTTATATCACAACAAAGTAGTATTATCTTTCAGCTAAAATTTCCAAACAAACTGGTGTAAAAGCTTTTCGATTCTAGGTATCAGATCCGGGCTATCCTGGGGATCTCAGAAATCAGAGCCAGACTATTTGAGGAGGGATCGTTGTTTTCAGATCCTGGTGTCTAAAACAAATCAGCATCCTGGGATAAAAACGAAAATTACGCAAATTTTTAAATCTGGCAAAATTCTGGAGACAAAGGCTATGATTTGAGTAATAGTGTCAAGGTCCTGTATGGCACAAAGCTTCAAACAAAAGTTAGTACAATTGCTGCAGTTCATAATATTTCTTTCTGTGTTTTGTTGGCTAGTGTCAGAAATGCTATACAGTACCCATAGAACCAAATACAATATGGACGTGAAGGCGCAGGAACTAAGCCACTTGAATCGAGCTTGAGGGGTTCTAGTTCAAAGGTCAATACAGATTACATCTTTGTAGGTCAGCCCTGTAGTAAAATCACCATAATCCCGAAAATAAGAATAAGAAAAGGCCAATCACTTAAGAGTCGCAGTTCTCAAGCACGTACCTGCTGGCTCATAAGAATTTCCACAGCCACGTTAAGATCTCCATCAGCAGCTGCTACTGCCACTTCTACTTGTGTCTGAAACAATCCCAAGGCATTTTCATCACTCTCCACGTTAAAGCAGAAGTGTTTGCAAGCAAGTATATGCACGGTTATCATAGTGCTGATTTGTAAGCGTGTCAATGTGCATTAAAGTATGCTAGCAACCACCAGCATATACTTTGATATGCAAGTGTCATTGTATATGTAGCCATCACATGATTACAGAATAAAATTACTATGTTCCCGAAAAAGTAACCAGTAGATATGCCACACAAATTATGTAGAACCATGAAAGCCATGCAAAACGAACATTATATAATATATAGGGGATACATAAAAGTCAAATAGTGCAAACATCTTATAATACAAATGTACAACTATAAATCCTGCAAAATGAGGGGGATCTAATTGTTACCCTTTCAAAACCCATTGATACAAGTTTCTGGATCTGTTCATCGGAAGCAATTGAACCCTGTTGCATCTGGCAGACATGAAAACCAAAGAATTGATGAAGGATCTTATTAACCTTAAAACAAATTCTAAACAGAAATAAGAAAACAATTTTTAAATAAGAGAAAGAAACCTGAGGAAGTGGAGGACTTCCAGCAGCGGCTGCAACTGCATTATTCACCTGTGATCGCCTGAAAGATGAACAGGAAACACTAAATGACCGGTCAATTGCATAGAAAAGTAAAGGACAAACTTGATTACATTCAACTTAAGATATGGAATCAACACAAGGTCCTTAGCAAAACATGGTTTGCTCATTGCAATAATATCTATTCAAATTCAAACCAAAGGGAGTTGGATAAGATACACTTGCAATAAACTCCAGAATTGGACGCTTCAATCTAATTTCTTTTCAAAATACAAACCAGCTGTAGTTTTTAGAAAAGCATGCCTAAATGCCACATTGAGAAAAATTGGGGGTAATATAGAACAGAACGATCACAGATCAAAAGATGTTAATGCCTGGAAAAACGAAGCTTGTTAAGAAGAAAACTTCTAACCGCAACGGTCTTTTTAAAACTCAATGGAGTTACATTAGGATTTCAACAAATATTATAAATAAATTTATACAAACTGGAGAAGTCCATTGCCACAACAAACAGCAGCTTCTTAGGCAAGGCCACTAGCGCTAGAATGGGAGTTTGAGGATGACTAAAAGACCGAATAAGATCTCATAATAAAAGAAATCACCACCACCATATCAAGTTCCTGAAATGGATGCTAAGATTTCTAAACTAGAAGTGCATGACAGAAGCCAGATTGATATTGGCAAACTTTCAGACTAAAGAGGAAAAAGAAAAGAAAAGACACTATCAGTAAGCCCAATTGAGAAGAGTGATCAAAATGAAAAACAATATGATTGAAAAACACTTCCTGATACCTTTCATTTGAAAGCCTCTCCCCTGTACCAACCGCTGCAATATCCGATGGATTATTGGGACTACCATTATCCAAAAGTCTCGCTTGTAGGTTTAAATCTGAACCAACAGCAATATTTTGACCAGAACCAAGAGTTCTCCCTCTCCCAGGAAATCTGGAATCATCTTGTGCTGACTGCATGTTATCAAGAATTATCACATCAATTTATCTTTGACCAGGCTTTTGAAACTAAAGGGCTCAAGGAAGCCACAGTCAAGATAAAGCACAAAAACAACACAAGATCATCGTTTCATTTTCTTCAAAGTTGTATTGCGATATGAAATAATTTCACCAAACATGCTTAAAGGCATTCACTCCAACAAATGCAAGGGTTTCTGCCTCATGATAGATAATTAGATAGATTCTTTTCATCAAAATTCCAAAGCTGTTAGTTACATGGCAAAAGACAGGCACTGCATAGGTTAAAACATAAGAGCAGCTACTGGATGAAAATATAATATAGAGCACAACGTTCTTGGCCAAGAAAAAGAACAATATAAAAAATTATCCAAAGGCTATTGACTTAAAACCTGAGCAGCTGCCTCCCTCTGAGGCATCCAGGAAGACAAGTTTCTCCAAATGTTTCCAGAAAATAATCCACTGTATAACAAAATTATCAGATAAGGATCTCATAAGAGGGGAGGAAAACAGATTTGATCAAGGTGAGCAAAATATACCTGGAGGGGGAATTTTGACCCGAGAAAGTGGGGATGTAGGCTGAAGGATTTCCACCACTGCACAAAATAAATTTAGGTCGCCTCACACAGCTGGCCTGAAGAGGATTTGAACAGCCTTAGATTATAATAACCATAAAATCATTTGTGAAACAAAGATGCAAATATTCCAATCATCTTGTTAATGTAACTATCAAAGTGGTATTGCATAAGATCATCTAACAAGGAAAAAATTAACATTTCATAATTCCTTACCAGTAACTCATCTGAAAATTTTCACAGATTCTGATTCCAAGTAAAAAAAAAGAAAAGAAATAAAACTTATCTGAAAGAAAAAAAAAGGAAAAAAAAAAGGAACTGAGGGTATGACAAACTTATTAGGCTTCAAATAATTTTATAGAGGACCGGGAAAGATAGTGATAGAATATATAGTGGTTAATGGCATTTGACGACCAACTCAGATGGTGAAAAGGATTTGGGTAGTAACTCCAAGAATTCCAATACAAGGCTTCTTTGACAGAGATTGCACATGCATACAGGCATAAATGCATGCTCCCACAGTACATCAGCTCCATTATATACCTCTTGCCAATAGCATACAATTAGCCATATCTAATACTCGATTTATTGAAGTAAAATGAGTTCTTCTGATATAAAGAGGACTAAATATACAAAACTAAGCTAGCAAGTTCCTAACAATAATTTTTGTGCATCTATGTACCAAAAAGTGAGTTGCAAAAATTTAAAAGTTGTAAGGTCTTGATATGAAATCAATAATCCTAAGTGAGAGAAATATGCAAGGTTCACTGTCATGAAGTATACAACCTTGGCCAATGACTAAGGCAACACCTACACATGCTGAGGTTAATAATACAGAGCAACTGACAGCCTAGTATAACAATATCACCATTGACCATTAGCTAGATAATATCAGTTCAACATTGAGTTGAAAAGCACATCATTTGATATCAGATAGGATTAATGAGATCCTAATACGATTCAAAAGCTAAATGCGGAGAAGCAATTCAAAAGGCGTAGTAAAGGAACATCAATTGTTATCACCAGCCAGTTCCATCAAAATACTTACTAGCCAAGACGAGGTCTCAATGGCAGAGTAAAAGGATGGTCCAGGAATAAAGAAATTGAATAAGCCATAGGTATCTGAAAAAGTTGACAACCATAAATAATTTTCAAGCTAAAACCATATTTATGATGGAAAGGTAAGTTTTCAAAAACAAATGAGGAGACATACATGCAAAGCCAGACAAAATGCCACAGAGGTGTCCAAGTAATGAGACATTTGTCATAAGCAGCTGGAATACTACCAATAAGATAAATGCATACCTGAAACACATATCTAGTTATATAGCACAGAACTTATAAGGAAAATGGGAGATACCAAACATTACAGAAGCAAGTGACTGCATTTACCATTTTGCAGGAACATTAAAAAGACCAAACACACTGCAAAGAAAAGAAAGTCATGAATCAGTCAAAAAACCATTGAATAGAACCAAATTAAAAGAAACCTTTGCATCAAAATTCTCAAGATGCAAGAGACAAGTATTTGGACATTTATGTGCATCACACACATAATTGATTGCACATTGGATGTCAATGCAGCAAGATTCTCAGTATGTAGGAACAAACTACTACTCATGCATGTGCATCAAGAATATAGTTGGTCATGCTTGTATGTACACTACCATGTCTCAAAGTAGGCAGAAAAGTTATAATTTTCCAAAAAAAAATTTTTTTAATGAAAATTTGGAGAAGGGAAGAATAAAAAAAAAATTGTCAGGAAATATTGTTCCACGGTGGTTGTGGAGAAACTAACCTCCTAGATTGAACACCACTCAGACTTGTCTCTATAACAATCATAGAAAATAAGATTCCAGAGAAGCCTATCGCACACTCGTTCATGAGATTCTGATATGAGCGGAAAGGATTATGGGCCACCACCAATGCAATAATAAGATGAAAGATAGCATTGCTAGTTGCTAGCAAAATTATCGTGTACAACAATCGAATAGATCCCATGATTCTCTCCAGTTCAGAGCCCAAAGGAACCAAAGCCAACATGTTGAACAAAACATGTAACAGTGAACCATGGAAAATAATGGAAGTGTAAATCCGGTAAACTGCAACAAGGAAGAATAAATTAAGAATGGTAACTTTCAGAAAAGAGACAATAAACACCAGATACAGTGGCATCAAAGAAAAAACAAATGAAACACATTCTTCTTTTAATTAGTTAATGAATTGCTGCCATGAGTTATCTCTTATTGGGAACCTAAATTGCATAAAATACAATTAGAAAAGACCAAAGTGAGAATCCATGTATTCTGGAATGTAAGGCCTATCTATAGGCAAAGATGCAGCCTAGACAAGACCGCTGAAAAAAAATGCTTATTAACACCGGTTCTCTAAGGCCTATCATATAGGTGTCAAACACCAATCTCAACAAGATTAGGAAAAGATTGTAAATCATGGCCTGGAATGAAATGGGGTAGCAGGCAGGTTCATGGAGTCTGCCAGCACAGCTTTCAACTAGACTTATAAAATTTTCCAAGACCAACTAATACATTCATCAGAGGCATTTACTCTTGTTTTTTGAATTATAAATAGTATGATACTATGCAAATACTGCACCAAAAGATATTCTTGGGACAATAAGCCAGGAGCTTGTAAATGTAGTACACACCCTATATATTTATAATTTATCTATCACAAAAATGAATCTCATTACAAGAACATACCTTGAAAATGCGATACAAGAGCCTCTGGCAAGAAGCATATTTCGTAAAAGGAGTCATATCCAACCAAAAGGCAAATCAAGTAAACAACCCCACAAACAATAACCACAGAAGATGAAAGGAATGGAATATTGTCCCACCATTGCCTTGCTCTAGTTTGCAGTCCTGCCTGTACATCAAAACCAATAACCAAAATAAAATTCAGTTTCATAAAACTCATACACTGAATAAAAATACACTCTTTCTTACTAATTAATAATACTAAAGAAAATAAAAATATAGTCCACAAATCCACCATTCTAAAGCAACCATTAATTCACAAGAGATCCTTCTTTGGTTATTAATTCTTTTCAAAGAAAGAGCAACAAGAACAAAAACAAGAAGCTAATTGTAAATATCAGCTTAAATTAAGTATTAATCTATTTAATACCAGTTCATTTGCATTAAATGTACTATAATTAAAATTAAATACTTTTTCTCAAATTAAACATATAGCCAAGAAAAAGATAGAAGCAAACTCAACGGAACTAAGTAGAATTAGCGGTAGTCAACTGAATTCAATGGAACTTTTAGAATTTTCTCAAATTCATTAAAATTTTCCAAATTATTTTTTTTTCTAGCATTTTCTTAACAACCAAACAGAGATGAAAAGGGAGAAGAAGAAGCAAAGACATATGTTATCAAAATACTGAAAAAAACCCTAAACGAGAACGGAAAATGGAAGAAATGTGGATCTGAGCTTACCTCTGAAACAATGTTAGGTCTCATTGTTTTTTTTTTTTTTTTCTTTTTCTTTTGGCGTAAAAAACAAGTTGAAAATCCTTCCTTCGTGAGACTGATGACTTTGTTTGAAATAATAAATAGGCTTCTTGAAACTACCGTAGTAAATCACTAAATCGGGGCTTTTCGAATTTGAAGATCGAGTCTTCTTTATTTAAATTCGGGTTCAAATCTTGGGTTTATCCGAATCCGGATTAGTAACTTGCAGCCCCAGGTCTCAACCAACTGGCTTTAGGCCGTGTTTGGATGTTTGTTTATGAACCCGGATCCATTGTTTTTATTTGTCCGTCTATAAAACGGCAAAACTCTCCCACTTTTCTTTTTATTTTTTTTCTTTTTTAAGTACTACTATATTTATTTCTGGAAATTTTCTATTTTAAAATATCAGTAATTAAAAAATTAAAAATATAAATAAGACGTTATATTTAAGACAAAAATTCGTTGATCAAGACATCTTAAATTATTTTTTATATAAAAGAATTGCATTTGCATCTTAACGATCTAAAATTTGAATAATTAATTTATTAAATGTTAGTTTTTAAAAATAATAGTCAATAAATAATTAAATTAAAATTTGAATTCGACACTTAAAGTAATTATATTTGATAATTTATTTATTTTATTTTTTAATACAAAAAAATTACAATTTGAAAAAATAAAATTTAATTTAAGTTTTTATAAAAAAAATCATAATATGAGTATAAAAAAAGATTACAAATATATATCATTTTTTAAAAATAATTACATCATCTAACTAAATTAAATTTCGGATTTTATAACCCTAATCCATTAACTAGAAAGATTAAAACAAGTTTACAATTTTCCATTGCCTCCTTTCTTAATTGATAATATAAATTTTACAAATTACTAATTGATCATAGCAATTATACAAATTTCCAATTGCCCCCTTTCTTGCTCAAATTTTTGAAATGGAAATCATACTCAATACTCCTTACAGGAAAGAGACAGCTGGACTTATATTATATAACGCAACATGTCAAAAAAATAGGTGTAAATTCAAAGTTGAAACTCATAATTTCTCAGTTAAAAAGTTTTCTATCAAGAATAATTTAGAAGTTCAAAGTTCAAACCGCAAAACTTAGCTTTAGGGAGGGGAAAAATAAAAGAAAAAGATAGAAAAGGACACCAAAAAGGACCAAATTGGAAAGCTGAAAAATGTGCTCCTGTATGAATGACAAGCAGGTTAAGCACTCTCTTTCTTTGCAGCAACAATGAGCTCAACGTTAATCTGTGTAGTCAAATTACACCATATAGGATGATGAGCCACACCTATTCTTTGAGATCTGGAATCTAAAATCATGAGAAAACGGAAAAAGCAGAGAGAATACATAATCCCAAATTTGGAAAAGATTATGGGAGGAGGAAATGCAGTGCAGGGTTTTCAGAATCTGGGCAAGAATGCTGTTGTAAGGTGGAAAATGAACAGAAAAGCAGGTTGCGGCGAAGAGTTAAGTGTTGACAGCATTGCAAATGCCTTGATAATTGATTCAAATTAAGTTGCATGAACTTCATAAATAATGAATTTAACACTAGCTTTTTCAGGAGAAAATCCAAAGTAAGGTCCATGTAAATGGTGGCAAGAAAAAGGCACCTATTTTTATTGCTCCCAGCCTCCTAATGTTCATAGTTTGTGAACAGCCGAAACTCATTTCCAAGTTCGCTAGAGTGTCATGGCTGAAACTTGCAGGGATGCAAACCCAAAGAGCTCAGCACCTCTATCACCTCTCCTGCAAGCCATCAGGTACATTCTCTTAGATTTACTATAAAAAGCCACTGAAACAATAATTGACCTCCACACTGTGTATTATGTGTTACATTAGAGTTACAGATGTAATGTAGTAAAGATAACTAACCAATAGCATCTATCACAAGCTATGTTGAATTGGAAAGCAAGCAAAAAAGGTTACCTGTAAGCAAAAGCAAGTAAGATTCTCGTGGTCGTGCAAGAAAAGATATTGTTTGAGTAACTTTCTCCAAACACTCCTTGCTCAACAACCATATACATCGTATGTATCATACCATCAAAATTGTCCAAACATGAACTCAAGTGAAAAGCAGTATACTCATGGCAGAATTTGAAGAAACAGATACCTCCATATAAATATCTGCTCGGTAGAGTTAATGAAAAGTGTAGAAACCATTGCTATAACCCTAAATGTTGCATATTAGACTTAACCAAAACAGTGGTTTACCATCTTCTGAAAGAAATGTGTATAAACATTGACACATTCTACAATACTATACCTAGCATAACTCTATAAACCAGATCAGTAGGCTTACAGATTTCCCCAACTTACAAGCATCAGAAGAGGAATTTTAAATTAATATGTTGGTATAAAACTGGTTCCAAGCCTTTGATTTGGTTTTCATCACAAAGAAAAGAACAAAACTTAAGATCACAATATACACAAGCATTGAAACAATTGCATCCTCATATTATTAAAAGAAATTCAAGTAAATTCAAGAAATTGACAAAAATTATGTCTTACCAGGTAAGGAGGATCAGCAACTACAACTTGGTAAGTATTTTTTATTTCCATCGGCAAGTCTTTGGGTTGGTCGTAATTATAAAATGTAAAATTACTTCCATATTGCTCAAAATGCTCATCATCCTCCAAAAGTTGCGCAGAGATATTAGGATCAATTTTATGAAAATCATACAAAAGCAAAAAATATTGAACCAAAAAAGGACCAGTAGCATCATGCAAATGAAATGAGATCCTGACACTTTGATGTCATAGGTTATTTGTTACATTCTCTCTGGCACACAAAAGGACTTAATCGTCCAATGGTTCTCACAGGATCCAAATCCAACCAACTTAATTGACTATTATCTTGCTTTTTCGCTCCAATCGTTTGTAGAGGAACCCTACCTTCCCGGATCCATTCGACACGCGCAATTTCTTTTCCGTTGATACGCCCTGCAATTTGTATTTGAATTCCTTTTGTATCCGCTTGCTCGGTTAATTCAATAGCCTTTTTCATTGCTTTTCGAAATGAAACTCGATTCTTTAATTGTCCGGCTATAAATTCGGCAAGAATATTATGGTGCCCGTAAGGATTTGCAATTCTTGTAATAGCAATCTTGAGTTTTCGGTTCATACAATTAAGTTTTTTTTGCACATTCATCTGTAGTTCTTTGAGTTTTCGCGGCCTATCTTCAATTAATAATATAGGAGATATGCTGAGCTCCGCATATCCTTGTAGGGGATCGATTCCGTAAAAGATGAGATCAATAAACGAAAAGTTACTGAAATTCAATCTTTGTGAGATCGTTAATATTGTACCAAAGGTAATTTTAGAGTATACCGAATCAGTATAGCTATCCTTCTTCTGACACAGCAACGCAATTTCAAACAGTATATCGACATGAAGTGCTAGATAATTTCTTTCTTCTTCTTGCTTGTCGATGTATAACCACGTATCATGCGATAGAAAATTCCTCAAATTCCTGGAATATAATATAGGGGATTCTATTATTGGTTTAAGGCTAGAAACGAAAGATCAAGTAACTCGTGAATCCAACAAGTTTATAATAATTCATGAAGGAAATTATCATATTTTCGCAAGTCAATTAGATGGGAAATCTAAAAATTTACTTTTTTTCGTAGTTGCATAAGAGGTTTTGTTTTTTGTTGTAAGCCCTTTTTTTTTATTTATTTTAAGGAATTGCTTAGTCGTCTAGTAACAAGTAAGAGTAGTCGATAGTATTAGATATAGATAAAAAAAAGAGCAAGGAATAAAAAAAAAATTCTAAAGTCTAGAATGGAGCTAAGTGTTAGTATCACGGGTCGAGATTTAAGCTTCGAATTCGCGCGGCTCTGAGACCCGGGCATCCACTCATCAAGCGTCTCGGATCAGCCTAACCGCCACGGTTTACACCATTTTGAGGTATTGTCCGCTCTGGTCCCCTGACCTCACGATTTTGTCCTACAAAAAGCGTCTCACAAGGGAGAGGTGGTGTGAACCCTTATATACCCCAGTGACCTTCCTATTATATTCGATGTGAGATTCAAGACTCTTCCTTAGGATCTGTGACATTCTCTCCCACCCAACCTCGTGATGCCCTCGTCACGGAGGCTGGCCACCCTCTCGACCTTCCTCGAAGTGCTTGGCGTGGATTAAACGGTTTAGGGCTAGCTCTGATATCACTTGTCACGGGTCGAGACTTAAGCTCTGAACCCGCGCGGCTCCTAGACCCGAACATTCACCCTTCCGGCATCCCGGATCAACCTACCCGTCACGGTTCACACTCTTGTGAGGTATTGTCCGCTCTGGCCCCTTGGCCTCACGATTTTATCCTACAAAAAGCAACTCACAAAAGAGAGGTGGTGTGAACCCTTTTATACCCCAATGACCCTCATATTATGTTCGATGTGGGATTCAGGACTCTTCCTTAGGTCCGTGACATTCTCTTCCACCCAACCTCGTGAGGCTGGCCACCCTGCCTACCTACCTTGAAGTGCTTGGCGCGGATCGAACGATATAGGATTAGCTCTGATATCACTTATCACGGATCGAGACTTAAGCTCCGAACCCGTGCGGCTTCGGGACCCGGGCATCCACTCATCCGATGTCTTAGATCAGTCTACCTGCCACAGTTCACACCCTTGTGAGGCATTGTCCGCTCTGATACCAACTGTCACGAGCTCCGACCTTAGACTCAGAATCCGTACGGCCTTAGGCTTGGAATCTCCTCCTTTATGCCTAAGTCAGCCTAAAACACAAGCTTGCAGGCACTAGAACAATGAGAAAGGTTGATTACGTAAGTTAAAGAGAAACAGAATAACAAGGCAGAATGCTTGAATATGCTATATATTCACTGAAACAGACGTGTTTGATGGTATACAAATGAGGATGGAGCAGCCTTCTATTTATAGTTGAGGCTCCAGCTTACACTTAATGGTAATATCCCTAGAATAAAGGCTAAAATCATGAGATTACACAGATTACACAGGATTCTAATTCCTGATTTTTAGGGTCAACCAAATCTGTCAGGAGACTCCTGTTGATCATGCAAGGTTCCAGAAGCTTCAGTTGCGTATCCAGCACCTTCGACCCTTCTGGATGTGGTGTGGGCAGCCTGCATGCCAGGCCTTAGCTTCACGGGCTGGCCTGCAAGCTGGGCGAGCGTTCTGGCCTCGTCTCTTATGCCTTGTGCACGAAAACCCGCTAGCGCGCTTGGTCTGCGAGCCTCAACCTCTGGCTCGCGTGCTAGTGCGCCTGATGCACCTGGCACGCTCGCCCAGGGCGTGACATTCTCCCCCACCTGATTGCGTAACGCCCTCGTTGCGTTTTCTGCATGGTACTACCTGATCTGATCCCCGAATTGCCATAAGTCATCTGCTGGCTCTCAGCTCGCCTCACTGTCTGGAAGTCCCTTCAAGCGCACAAAGTACTCTTGTCTTGGTTGATAGTTCTTCCGTCTCACCTCTCGATCAACTATGATGCTGTGGACCTCCTTCTCATATGAGGCCTTGCTCCCAATGGTGCACGCTTTGACTCTGTCCGTCCTGGATCTCTTCATCCTCATGGAACGGCTTGAGCATGCTCACATGGAACACTGGATGTACTCTCAGCTTGGGTGGTATATCCAGCTTGTAGGCAACTTTGCCTACCCTCTTGACTACTCGAAAAGGTCCCTCATACCTCCGGACTAGGCCTTTGTGCAACCCCCTGTGGCGCACAATGGGATGTAGCTTCACCAACACCAAGTCTCCAACCTGGAACTGCACATCCCGCCTATTCTGGTCTATCCACTTCTTCGACCTCTTTGCCGTTTTATGTAGACAGACTCTGGCCAAGTCAGTTTGCTCCTGCCATGCCTTGACAAACCTGTATGCTGCTGGATTCGACCTTGTATAACCTGCAGCAATCGAACCGGGTGTTAGTGGTTGTTGCCCTGTCACAACCTCAAATGGGCTCTGGTTCGTTACCTCGCTCCTTTGCAAGTTGTAGGAAAATTGTGCAACATCTAGCAGCTTTGGCCAGTCCCTTTGTGTGGCCCTCACATAGTGCCTAAGGTAGACCTCTAATAGTCCATTCACTCGTTCTATCTGCCTATCGGTCTGCGAATGCATGCTGGTGGAAAAGTTCAAGTCTGAACCCAACAGCTTGAACAACTCAGTCCAGAACCTGCCCGTGAAACGCCCGTCCCGATCACTAAAAATGGTCCTCGGCACTCCCCGGTACTTAAACATGTTCTTCAGGAACAATCGAGCTGTCTCTTCGACTGGGCACTCATTGGTTGTTGGAATGAAGATTCCATACTCGGAAAACCTGTCCACCACTACCATAATGCTTCCAAACCCTTCTGCTTTGGGTAGACCGACTATAAAGTCCAGAGAAACACTCTCCCATGATCGCTCTAGCACTGACAATGGCTCCAAGAGACCGCCTGGTTTCTTGAGCTCTACCTTGTCCTGTTGGCACACAAGACAAGTCTTCACATAGGCCTCCACATCGTCCCTCATGTACGGCCAGTAGTACCGGTCCTCGATCAGCGCCAAGGTGCGACTCACTTCGGGGTGTCTAGCCCACCTTGAATCATGACATTCTTGCAAAACTTCATTACGGAGCTTCTCGTGCTGCGGCACAAACAGTCTACTGCCCCTGGTGTACAGCAAACCATCCTGCAACCAAAACTGCCTAGTCTTACCTTGCTGGGCGTACTCCATCAGAGCCTTGGCTATAGGATCATGCGCAAGTCCCTTCTTGATGCGCGGCACCAGTGACCCCTCTGGTTGGTTAATGGCAGCAAGATTAGCCTTCCTGCTCAGGGCGTCTGCCACTAGGTTCACCCATCCTGGCTTGTACTCCATCTGGAAATCAAATTCTGCAAGAAAATCTTGCCATCTCGCCTGCTTGGGGGGACAGCTTCTTCTGCGTCTGGAAGTAGCTGGTCGCCACATTGTCTGTCCTAACTACGAACCTCGACCCCAACAGGTAATGGTGCCAAGTGCGCAAGCAATGCACCACTGCAATCATCTCCTTCTCTTGGACCGTGTACTTGCGCTCAGTCTTGTTCAGCTTCCTGCTCTCGATCGCGACTGGACGTCCCTCATTCATCCTTAACAAGGAACTATATCTCAATTCAAGGAATCAAGTTCTTTCTCTAATTAAAGCATTCAAAACACCAACCTCCCTAATTCCGTCTCCTTTCTTTGACTCCTTGAAGGACAACATCAACCCTTACTGTTTTGGGTGAAAATATATGGTAAGCTTGTCTCCATGAGTTTAGTACTATAGAGTTTCTGTTTCTCCCTCTCCTTTCTCTCTTAATTTTCTCAAACCTTACTAACTTGATCATTTAAGAATCGGACCAGAGTCAAGCTTCAGCCTCTTCCATCAACAGTTAATTTTAATTCATAACAAATTCTACTTATGATCGATCTGGCCTTAACACCAAAACCCAACTAAACCAACAACTGAGATTAAAATGGTATAATGCACAGTTCATTACCCTTTACTCAATTTCCACAACTATTTACTCTTTGCTAATCTTTCTTACCAAAACTAAAGTGAAAAGCCTTTTCAAAAAAGAAGAGAAAGGATTTGATAAAATTACCTTAAGATAGACATAGAGGTTTGGGCAAGCAATACAAGCCAGTTTGTAAATGGATTCACTGCAAAGAGAAAGAACTTCTTGGGAAACGGTCCGGGCTGTTTATGGATGGTACCAGAATTGGCTCAGCCTCCAATCTTCTGTTAGTAACGCCACTTCACTCTCCGCTCCAGTTCCTCGTCCTCCTCCTCCATTTTCATGGTTAGCAAGAGACTGACTTTGTTCCTCGAGGAACTCTTTCAAAACTGCTAGTGCATGAGAGCTCAGGGCTGGTGGCTCATTCTCGTCAGGGTCATTAACGTCGTCGTTTTTACGAGGCCGAAGCTCTTCTTCCATTTTTCAGCTGCTCTTTTAGTGTGGATCTGTTTGGAATTATATCCGATATATCTGTTCCTTGCTTAATTCTTCGCCTAGGAGTGTTGGGAATTTTTTTTTTTTTGTTTAAAATGATGAGTAGTTTATTTGGGGCTGCTTTAAACAAGAATGCACATAAGCAGGACAGGACCTCTAATCACCGTAAACGGGAGGATTCAACTAAGGAACTTGTTACTTCCGGCTTTCGACGAGATCACATTTGCTATGATAAGTTCAAAAGCTTTCCAACCTGACTCCAAACATGTCTACCTGGTTTGCAATCCATGTCGTCCTCGTCCAGCTCTGAAAATTGATGTGTTTCCCCCGCCCCCCCTCCATGCGAAGCACCAGCAGCCAGCATTACGAGTCCTTCCGACTACGATACCCCATTTTCATCTTTTACACAGCTCAATAACTTATTACCTTGAACTTCTGAGGCGATAATATCCTTATCTCCTTGCAATTTTATGAATTTCTCTGCGTTCCCATATCTCCTTCCCTTAGTACTTTAGACAGGCAGCTAAGCTTTTCTTACTAGGCTTCCACGGAGGCTTACTAATCAATATGGCTTCCTTCATTGCTTCAACTACCTTTTTCATTTCATTCTCCTTCATTGAATTTGAATGTTCCATCATCGCCTTTTTTCTTCGACCAGTTGATTATGTGGTGTACGAGGAAACATCCAAAGCATTTTTTAAATCAAAATGAAAATGGGTTTTAAAATTGTTAAAGACCCAACTCCATAGCCATGCTTCCCTTTGCAGGGAAAAGACGAAAGGAGATTAACAAGCTGTTGGTGTTAAGGGTTTTAGAGTTTGGGGGCTCTGGGCTTGAGTCTTGTAGTTGTGGGTTACTGAACATTTTAAACATCTCCTTTTAGTCAAATGCAAGTCAAAATCTTAGTTTGGGAGGGGAGGGAGGGAGAATAAGAAAGAAATTGGTTTACTTCCAGAGAAATTATAGAAGTAGAAAGCGCTTGAAGCTAACCACCGTTACCAAGGAAGATAATTTGGGGGATTTCTTTAAACAAAGGGATAGCAATATTGAACACACTAACCTTTACTTTGGTAATTGGTATAAAATGGGGGAAGAAACAAAAGATCACGATTTCAGTTTTGTTTGATAGCCGATTGGAAGTGAAGGTTAAACTGTTTGTTTCACAAAAAATCATTTTCAAAAAATAATGTTAAAAAATTATTTACATTTTTTAAATTAAAATAAATTTTTTGCTATTTAGACGAATAATGAAATTTTTTTTTGTTGTTTTGTTGTTTTTTGAAAAATCTCTTTTTTATAAAAAAAAAAAACTAATATACTTATTAAAATATTAAAAATTATATATTATTAAAATTATTAATATTCAAAAATAATTATATTTTAATCATAATATTTAATATTATAATATTATATTAATAATAAAAAATTAAAATAAAACTATTTATTATTCTTTATATTATTTATTAATAATTAAAATATTTTTAAATATTATTTATTAACATTAACATATTAGTATAATATTTATTTATAATAATTTTATTAATATATTATTTATTAATATAATATTATTTATCAATATAGTATTATTTATAATTAAAATTATACTTAACAAATAATTCTACGTAAAGACAGTTCTTTTGTAAAAAAAATCTTTACCTTTTTAAATTCGTAATTTACAGACAATTTTTTAAAAAATAATCTCATTTATCATTTGATTATTAAATCATTTTCCGTTTATAAGTCAATTTTCTACCAAACAAACCTAAAACTCCCTGCAATCCCACGATTGCAACAGACTTGCATCTGCCAGTGGCGACCACAACTGGCAATGTAATTACATAACAATTTCAACCAAGAATGGGAAATCACAACCAAGTCAATCAAATTTTTAATTCATTGAAACATGCATCACATTAATCAATAAGCAAAATGCTCTTTAACAATATCTACTCAGCTGCTTTTTAACCAGAAACTAACTTGTCAACTTAAATAACAAACAAAACATTCATAGCATGTCCAGGAGATAAAACAGGAAAGTTATAAAGTACTGATTCAACAACAAAATTCTCCATTCAATTCCTCAACGGTTGGCCTTGGCAACTCTCTCAATTTCGTCCTTCTTCTTGATGGCATAGCTGCACAAACAAGAATATTGTCGGCATCAACAGAAATGACGAGCATAATGATCCAAGAAGGAAAAGTAATTGGAATAGCACAAGACACATGAGAAAGCAGTTCCTAATTTCAAGGCAAAACAAGGAGATGACACAGAAAGTCCCCGATTTACCTGTTCGATGATCCCTTTGCAGCATTAATAAGCTCATCAGCCAAACATTCAGCAATGGTTTTAATGTTTCTGAATGCAGACTCACGGGCACCAGTGGTCAGGAGATAGATGGCCTGATTCACACGACGAAGAGGAGAAATATCAACAGCCTGACGCCTGACAACACCAGCAGAACCAATACGAGTTGCATCTTCACGTGGTCCACTGTTACATCAATCAGAAAGAAACATTGCTTATTAGATATTAATCTAATAAAGATGACCCAAAAACAGAAGATGCATTAATTAACATAATCTGATACTAGACAGGTTATCATCAGCTGGTGATACATTTGAAAGAGGAAAAAACTAAGCTTCAGGTCATATAGGCTACCTGTTGATAATAGCATCAACAATGACTTGAATTGGGTTCTGATCAGTGAGGAGATATATAATTTCCATGGCATGCTTCACAATCCTGACTGCCATAAGTTTCTTCCCGTTGTTTCGGCCATGCATCATCAGTGAGTTTGTAAGCCTCTCAACAATTGGGCACTGAGCCTTTCTGAAACGCTTAACTGAGTACCTCCCAGCAGTGTGTGGCACATAGGTCGCGTGCTTGGAGGCTTGGACACCAATGTAGTCACTCAAAGAGATATCAGCAACCTAAAATAGATAAATCATTCATGTCAAGGATCATGGCGAATAAGAATAAGGATCCTAGTTCTTTCCAACCAAGTGTCTTAAGACAATTGGAAAATCAATCTAACACACCACATCTTATCCGATTATTCTAATCTACAAAAGAAACAATTGCTCAAAAAATTTACAATACAACAAGCGAAATATAGACAAACCTTAAGGAGAAAAAAATTGTCACTCTGAATTATCATTAACAGCAAAGACAACACATAAGTATGCTCAAATCAGAGAAAAACAATATCGTCGAAGCATTGATATCCCATCTATATGTTCGATGCTAACATAGATTGATAAATTGATAACACAAATTCAACATATTGATAAAACCATAACTAGAACCTCTAGCAAGAATGTCAAGTCAGAAACACATATATTAGAATCTACTTCACATGAAGAACTATTCCCTATGAAACAAAATTCCTTTATTACAATTCTCCAGTCCAACTAGATCCAATTGACTTAAAAAGACCAAAAAAATGTTTTGATGTTCAACTTGTATAATCCTTACTAAGGAACAAAAACAATAACAAAAGAAAAAAATACAGATTAAAATGACACATTTCAAATAAAACTTAGAAATAATAAAGCCCCCAAAGAAAGGCAAAACAGATCTACACGAAGAAATAAACAGAGAGGCAAAGGGGAAAGATAAAAAAGAAATACCTGAACTTCCTCGAAGCTCCAGCGGTTGAAGAGCTTGACTTCGAAGTGAGGTTGGGTTGTGTCTTGAGACGCGGTGGTCACGGGGGCTGCCACGGCTGTCGCCATACCTACGAAAACAAAAACAGAGTCAAACATAATAATAGATTTTGGAGAAAGACAGAATCGAAATAAGTCTCTGAGAGAGAAAAAAGAACCTGTGACTAGAGAGACAGAGAGGGAGCGGCGAGCTAAGGGTGTAATTCACAGGCAGTAGGGGTTGGGGAAATGAAAAAACCCTAGTCGTCAAATATATAGATATATGGATTATACAGCCTGACACTAGGGTTTTTAGTGGCTTCCATTTTAGGGTTAGTATTTGGGCTTTTGACCCAATCGATATCACCATTAAGGCCCAATTACTCTTGGAGTAGACCTAGATATATATGCCTTTAGAGACCCACAAGATCAAATTTCCAACCACAATTGCAGGAGAAATTATTTAGACATAATTTTTGCTGTTTTTCTCCATAAATTTGTTACTTTTACCATACATTTTAATTTATCTATAATTATAAGGAATTAAATTTTAAGCATTATTTTTCTTATTTTTTATTTTTTTGTCTTCATTTGTTACTTAAATACTATCTTTGGAAGATTTATAATTTAAAATAATTTATGCAAAAATAATCAAATTTAAAAATTTATCAACAAATATTGCTAAAAATTAAAAAAATTAACATATACTGAGACATGTAAAAAAAAATATAACTATTTACATAATAAATTATACCAATAGTTTCTTCAAATCTATTCAATCAAATTTAACCCGCCATGAATGATTATAGTATTTATGAATTTCATAATACAAATAATTAAAACACAAATATTACATAAATTATTAAACATGTCAAAAATTTAAACACAAATACTATATATTTATTGTAAATATCACACGTGGCATATTACAATTAACACGTATAGAATTAATATATTTAAATTTTATATGATACGATATGTTTAGACATGAATAATATAATTAATATAATTGCTAACCAATTTAAGCCAAAAATTAATTTTGATTAACAATATAATTTTAGACTATAGAATGTTTAGACAATTAGACCTTTTGTTTTAGTTTATATTGCAGATGCAATAAAAAAATTAAAACTAAAAAATAAATATATAAATAAAGGAATTGGTTTAATACTAAAAATATAAAAATAATAATATCCTATAAAAGGATAAAAAGAATATTTAAAAATATAGAATATTTCAAAATTAATTATAGAAAATTATTATTAAAAACCTAAAATGTTGAAGTAGCCTTTACATATATAATATAAATTTTAACTTTATACGAAAATGCAACATAAATTTAAATTACTAATATGAACCATATAAAAGGAAGCAAGCAAACACGTTATATATATAAAAAAAATGAATTAAGAATCTTTGCTTTATTTTTATTACTAATTACTAATAAAATAGTTTTCATGAAAAGAATATTTACTCATCAGTATGTCTGTTTGATTTTAAATATAATGTGCATATCATTTCTATAGTATTTTATTTAATCTAATGCAGCATTTAGTATATTTTTGAGATTATTATGATGATGTAATCACCTAAATTATATTATTATTAAAGTGATCTTATCACTTATGATTTAAAATAATTTATTTGATTAAATATCATTAATTTATATAAAATAACGATTACTACATTTCATATTATTAAAAATCAAATATTATTTTATTTAAAATACCAAAATAACCACTTTTATTATAATAATTATACAAGTTAATGATTTAAACATTGTTTAAAGATAATAATTCATAAAAATAATAATATTTTATTTATTTTATAATAAATATAATTAAATTATTAAATATATTTATTTATTAAGTAAACTAATTTTTACAATATAAATTATTTAAAAGACATTTAAATTAGAAAATAATATTAATCTATTAAAATCATTATAAAATACAAAGACATTATATTATATATTAAACATTAGAAAAAAGTAAAAAAAAATACACAAATTATTTCTGAACTCATTATAATAAATATTAGTTTGAAAATATAAATATTAATACAATTATTTTAAAAATCATATTACTATTTAAAAAGCATTTAAAAATTTTGCTTAGAAGACGAAAATTGGGCATTCGCCATGTTTACTATTAAATTCTCGATGAGAATAAAAAGCATTACAGAAAATGAAGAAAAGAACACATCTTTACAACCAATTTACAAAATACTGCATGGACTCAGCAAAATATGACGTGCTAAGGAAGAATGGCAAAGGACCAAAAGTGAAACTTATAATATAAAATTCTACCTTCTTATTCTGAAAGAAAAGATTAAAAATATTAACAGTTTTCAAGCTTCACATTCTTAGGGAGGCTTCCAGTGGGAAAGGAAACCTTAACAAAATATAGAAGATCTTGAGGCAAAAGTTTCCAACTTGGTCAAAAATATTCAAGGGTGAACTTAAACAAAACTTGAAACATGCATACTCCTAGAGAAGCAGAAAAAACAAAGTAAATATCAACAATGGGTATAGTTTTTCATTGATTTTTCAATGAAGTAACTTGGTGGATAGTTCCTTTAGTTTTTGTTAACCACCAAGAACCAGACTTTGGTTTAGCATTCAGGCACCAGCTTAAGCCAGCCCCCCTAACATTATAGAATCAGGCAGAGCCCTTGCCCAAGTGGCAAGGCTTTGCTTCTCAGTTTGAAAATAAAAGCAGAACCAAGCACATCCCAAGCATCAGGGTATATTTCTTAAGAATGTAAACGGGCACCAATCGGATATTCCTTACATGTCTTAAGAAATAGTAAAAACACAACAAAGATTAATGGGAGACAAAATTCATAATCTCAAAGCCAACTTAGTTCATTTCAACATCATACTTAAGTTTTAAAACAACTCATCCATGCAAACCATTGTCCCAAAATCCAAGTCTTGATATGAGAAATTGGACACCTTTTAAAAGTAACAAAACTCAGTAGAAAAGAACTAGGCTAATGCAACATAACATCAACAATGTAATGAAACTGAGATAAAACCGCTTATCGAAGCCTCCTAGCTTCTCTCTCAGACTCAAGCAAGGTGAGAATATCTCCCTCCCTAACCGGTCCCTTAACATTCCTCATAATGTATCGGTTCTGATCATCCAAAAATTTGACTCTCACTTGAGTCACCTGACCTCTTGATCCTGTCCTTCCCATAACTTTCACCACCACAGCATGCTTAATTTGGGAATCCATTCTGCAATCAAATCAAAACCAACACATGTTTTCTAAAACCCATGTTTCAAAGATCATATCTATTTTGAAGATAAAAAGTAAAGCACTTCCGATCGAATCTAAAATCTTTAGTCCAGAGCTAGCCTAGCTACTAACTCAGAAAGGGCACCTTAAACAAGATTATTGATCATAAATCTGAAAACCCATTTCACCAAAATTGACAATTATACCACCAAAACACTCCAACATTGGTTTGAAAAATCCAAACTGCCTTCATTTTTAGCAACTCAACAGCATAGTTTAGCAAATAATCAAGTAAGTTATTCCTAAAAACAGCTTAAACCAGATCACTGATGTTAAAATTAATCAAAAACGACTTTTTACCCAACAAAAAAAAAACAAATCTATAATCAGCAAAACAACAGAGAGCTAATGTTAAATATAACTAAAGTAAACGACGAAAAACAGAAACAGCAAGAGAGATAACCTGACTGAGCCTTGGCTAGAAGACGACGAAGGTTTGAGGAGAGCAAAGGGCGTGCGGCTACTTCTCTTGCGATTTTCAGAGTAAGGGAAAGAGCGAGCCCTAGAATTAGGGTTTATATCGACAAAACTTTTGGAATGACGGTTATGTCCATTGGATTTGGCCTTTCTAGTTTGGGTATTGCGGTCATTTGGTGATTTGATTTGGGGTTAGAAGCTGGTTGCTGATTAATAGGCCCTTGATTTGGCATGTTGGTATATAAACTTATACCAATATGTATAAATATAAAAACTAGAAGGTTAGAAAAGAAATAAAGTGGAGAAGCACCACCAAGGGCACAACTGTAAAATCATGAACCTATAAAGACCAGAACTTTAATTCTTGGTTGTCGAAAGTCCAAATCTTTTTCACTCTTTTTTTTTTTTTTTGGTATGGAGCTCTCACTCTCCCACTCTTCTCTTGGAATTTCAGCTGTAAATCCTCATTGCAAGGCCTCATCTTGTCAGCCAAAGGCAATACCCAGTAAGCTCAATGGCAAGCTTCTTGACTTGTCTTTTAAATGCTTCAAAAATGGGGTCTCAGTTGGGCTTTACAGTCAATCAAGTTGCTCAAAACATGTCCCAACTAGGCAATTCAAGCGTAATTCAATTTGGGTATGTCTTGTTTTGCCAAATCCGTAGTTCAAAATTTTTTTTTTTGTTGGTTATGGTTGGGCCTGAGTGAGAACAGTCAAAATTTGAAATTGAGAATTGAGTTCTGTACTTCTGTTTAATGACTTGAACTTCTTGGATTTATCAATTTATCTTCGAGAATAATCATGTTATAAGATTTCCATCAATCATTCCATAGTTGTTTTTAGCTACTTGCTTTTTGCCATTTTTTTTGGTTACCTAAATTAAATCAAAAGCAAACAATAATTGATTAAAATTTATAATTCAAAAAGTTAGATTTTTAAAAAATAATCTTTCCTTTTGTATCGAAACACTTCTTTTACTTTTTGCTCTTGGAAACAAAGAACAAGTAGTTAAACAATAACCATCAAATACCTTATTTTAATTGGAAATGCTATTCTCAGTAAGCTGAAAATGTTATTTTCTAGTCCATTGATGCTGTTCTTAACTTTCATTTGCAAAATTTAGAAACCTTTTGCAGCATTGCTTGACTAGTGGTGCAATAATAAAACTCTTGAGCTTGCAAGCTCATTGAAAACGGTGATCAATTTAATAAAGTTGATATAGTTAGGAGTTAGGAGTATTTTCAATTCACCCCTCCCTGTGCCGAGCTTTAAATAAACAATTATTGCATATTTACTCTTGTTCACTACGATTGATGGGAATCAATGAGTCTATCTGTGGCATTAATGTAATGTGAACGTGGATTATACCAGGCATGCAGTCAAGTTGGTGCTGCTGGGTCTGATCCTATGCTAAACAAAATTTCAACTTTTAAGGATGCTTGCTGGAGGTTTCTCAGGCCCCATACAATACGTGGAACAGCTCTAGGATCAGTGTAAGAACTTATGACTAAAGCACTGGTTAATATGGTGAGTTAATTAATTGCATTCTGGTATACATTAAGTGAAGTTTGTTGTAATTATATTGACAGTGCTTTGGTGGCTAGAGCATTAATTGAGAACTCAAATTTGATAAAGTGGTCTCTGCTTCTGAAGGCGTTCTCCGGTCTTATAGCTCTGATATGTGGAAATGGTTATATAGTTGGCATCAATCAGATCTATGATATTGGCATTGACAAGTATGTGGCACATCTCTGTAAAAACATTTTAGTGCTTTATTAAAAACATAGGTACTGACTTATTTAACATCCTTGAAATTTAACTATGAGCCGCCAAGTAACACAAATAGAGGCAATGCACATTTATGTGGTTTGATACACTGCAGAAAAAGGGACTGTTATCTAGAATTGATCATTATTTAGAAAGCTCCCAATTCTTTGTCTCCTAACATGGATAGATTTTTATTATTCACTGTGTTATTTTTCTTTTTGAAATTTTGAACTATATTAAAATGTTTTTGATCTTGGATTCTAGATCATGCAGGTAAACTGTAAAAGTGCATAGCTTCTTAAAGAAAATCTGAGATTTCAATATTCTTCTTATTGAGTATTTACTAGTAACTTTAGGAGATGAGAATGTAAAATATTTTCAGTTAACCTTTTTTTTTCTTCAACTTGCAGGGTAAACAAACCCTACCTACCCATAGCTGCAGGGGATCTCTCAGTTCAATCTGCATGGTTGTTGGTGATATTTTTTGCAGTGACTGGCCTTCTGATTGTGGGATACAACTTTGGCCCATTCATCACTTCCCTTTACTCTCTTGGTCTTTTCCTGGGCACCATCTATTCTGTTCCTCCATTTAGAATGAAAAGATTTCCTATCGCTGCATTTCTCATAATTGCCATGGTAAATTTTTTTTTTTTTTGTGAAGCACATATTGCTTATTTAAGTAGGAATGAACTATCAAGAGTACAATAGGGGTCGTCTGTTTGCATTCTAAATCTAAAGTGATCACTTGTTAAGTGTGGACAAAAGGATTTTCTGGATAGTGAAAAATCAACCAACTCATTGCAGAAGTCATCAAAGAGGATTGTAGATGAACTAAATATCATATTTCTCATATATCCTTGTGTCTGGTACATCAGTTGATTGAATATAATGCAGCATAAATGTTGATTGATTTGGTTACAGAACTGTTTGAAAAACAAAAAAAAAAAGTGCAATCAGTCACTGGACCAGCTTACTAGTCTCTGATCTTAATAATTGTTGGCTTTGTAATAATTATTGCAAACTATATGGAAATGACACCCTTTTTCATTAATTGGCAATATAATTAACTACTCAAAACATTTGTCATGTTTGCTTCTAGAAGACTCTTTATTAGAAAAAAAAAAAAAAGAAATTGACATTTGCAGGTACGAGGGTTCCTTCTCAATTTTGGGGTGTATTACGCCACAAGAGCTGCTCTTGGACTTCCATTTCAGTGGAGGTGGGTGACCATTCATTGCATTTGGCTTCTCTATATTGGTGCATATGATGAAGCTATGTAATTCTTCATATGTCTTTACGCAATATTCAAACAGATTGCCTGCCTTACTATCAATCTTCACCTTCTGACTTGGCCAGTAATTTACTGAAGGCAAAACAGCCCTCTGCTAGGTATAAAACTTTATTGAGTCAGATTTCAGCCGCAAGGTTTTCAGAGAAACAGCATGATGCAGTTTTACTTGAAGTGTTATTGAAGAACTATGTTCCCTCTGTTTTTTTGGTTTGGAGTCAGTTTAGTGATCATAATTGAGAAAATTCTCTTACTGAGAGAAAACAAACAAGAGAAAAGGGAAAAGGGAAAAAAATCTGCTATTCAGCTATCATGATTTTGAATCAACAAATTGACTCAATACGTAGATCCTTGACCACAAACAAATGAAAAAGGAAAACTGATCGGTTGCGTTTGTTGTATTTCTAACTTAGTTGTGCGGGCCATTAGTTCTTTACCTTTGAACTGGTTATCCATGAAGTGCCTCTGAGTTCTTTTCCATCATTGAATGCAGTGGACCCTTTCCTGTACATTCATCCATCTAATTAGGACTCCTAAGATTTTCACTCTACTTTTGTACATGAAGACATCATTCATTAAGAATTCACTTTGTATTTAGGAATTTCACTTACCTTGTAAATTTGAAGTTTAGCTTTATGAACACATGTTTTAAAATTTTTGAGAGAACTAAAAATGTCTTTGATCCATATTCTGCCTGCAGTGCACCTGTGGCATTTATCACAACTTTTGTAACATTGTTTGCGCTGGTTATTGCCATAACAAAAGATCTTCCAGATGTAGAAGGAGATCGCAAGTAAGTTATGGAACCAATTTAAAATATATTGTCTATTTTTGTTCTTGTCCATTTGACATTGTTGATAGCAAATTTCCATATGCTCCTAGTTGAGTTTCCTTCATGAGTTGTAAAATATTAATTAATTTTTGTATGTTTGTTCAAACTATAGCTATTTGTCTAATCTTCCCTTGGTGAGCCTCAATTTCCATCTTGTTCGAAAGTTTATCCTCTTTATTCAATGTGAAACCTAACCTGCTGTTTTTGTCACTAAATTTTTCTATATCAATATCTGCTATCTGTTTGTACAATCATTTACAGATTTCAAATATCAACATTAGCGACAAAGCTTGGAGTTAGAAATATTGCATTTCTTGGTTCCGGACTTCTACTGGTGAATTACATTGCTGCTGTGTTGGCTGCAATATACTTACCTCAGGTGAAAACTAGTTCTTAAAGCCTGTCTTCTCATTCTCTACTATTGATGCCTGATTTCAGTGCTTAACTTGTGTAGCTCATGGAATTAGTTGAGCATTTGTTTGGATTTTTTTACATTTATCTTCCAGGGAGATTATCCTAATTGTAAATCCTTTACTTGCATATGTTACAGGCTTTCAGGCGTGGTTTAATGATACCTGCTCATATCTTCTTGGCATTGTGCTTGATTTTCCAGGTACATTTCCTGCATTTAGGACTTCCTGAATACAATAATGTCTGGGAATCATATGATTTGTTCTTCATTATTTGCTTCCAGAAATGAACATTCTTGAAAGAATCTTTGTTTTAATAACAATTGCTCCTTTGTGAGAAACATAATCCTTGGAGTAATTATTTTAACTTCATAACATCAGTTAAGTATTCCACTGATGGTTGTTTCTTTCTCAATTATGGTCTCTGATACAAAATTTTATTCTAATATTGGTTCAGGCATGGGTGTTGGAACAAGCAAATTACACCAAGGTAATGCCTAACTTGGTGTAGATCTTAACATGTTAGCATATTCTACCTGTTATATGCTCTAGTCGCATGAATTTTTCACTTGTAACAATGAAAGGATGAACACATAGCAGATGGTTATCAAGACTCACAATCCTAGTGGAGTTATGGTGTTGATGCTCATCTTTAGCAATTTAATTTGAATAAATGACTAAACACTTAGTACAAAATGACATTTTAGAAATTAAAATTTGGCATAGTCATTTTGTTCAACATGCAAAACTGTCAAAAGGAGTATGCATTTAATTTTGGTTTGGTGATGGATTTTCAAGTGTTTAGAATGGTCATATTTGAACCAATTTATGGATTAAATAAATACTTATATGCATCTATTTTGTTTCAAATATATATTGAAAATACTACTACTTATATTGATTTGCCAATTGGTACTGCCATATTCTCACTCTACAGTCTAGTGGCTACATGTCGCCAGTTATTATTATGGAAGGCCTGCCACTTGGAGATACTTGTATTAGACCGTAATAGGTTTGCCTAAGTGCAATAGATACATTTCAGTAAGAAGCCTTTCACAAGTGGGATTAGTTCTGTAAAAGATTTTGTTGCGGTTTGGCACTACAGTGCAGTGCAGCGGAGAGTGCTCCCCAATGCACTGACCATGGTGCCAAATGCACCCTTAGGCAAGATCAGAGTGGTTGGAAAGTTTTATGGTGCTTCATATCCTAGAGATAGACTGATGATTACCATGTATATTACCATATACCAGTGAGACATTATGAAGAAAGCAATATACGGTGCGTCCTTTTGCAAATCCTGAATCTCTAAATCTTTAGAGATTCAACAGCTGTCCTTCCATATTCCTGTATGTTTGATAGCTTGTTTAACTGCAGATTACCAGTCTGTAGGGATTTCTTTTATAACAATCTGAAATAAATGGTCGTGTATTCATGACTGCATTAGATGTTTGTCAACCTATAGCAGCAAACAGTCTATTGATCTATGTCAACCACTCGGCACTCTCATATTTTCACTGTTAACAACTGCCTGATGTTTAAACGTCTCTAAAGCCAAATGGCTAATAGTTATAAGATTCTACAAATCGTTGGCTTTGTGAACATATGTTTTATATTTAATTTAATTGTAACCTCAAAACTGCGACAAATCCTACATATGTGAGGATTTTTCAGGATGCCAACAGGGAGCATGAGAATTTGGTCAACACCTGATTTTATGTTTGATTGCAATTTGCAGGAAGCAATCTCTGGGTTCTATCGCTTCATATGGAATCTGTTTTATGCCGAGTATGCCATTTTCCCCTTCATCTAGAAGACTAATCTTTGCTCTTTATAATTTTGTTTCTCAATCTGTTGTTTTCCATAGAGGGAGAGAGTTATGTAAATATCTACATGATTTTACTATTGAATATTCATTATATGCATCTTGTAACAACACTATTTTGCATCAGTTTTTTCGCAAAGTTATGCGAAGAAATAAGAAAAATAGTTTGATCTTATTCTAACATAAAAATGTTGTACTTCAACACAAGAACCTCTTACATTGTTAGTTATCATGGCCTCAAGTGTTCTACACACCGCACACATGCTTATGAGAGTAAGGCATCCATTTAGAACTATAATGGTGTAGATGTGATGGCTGCAGCTGCATAACTTTTATATCATTGTTCAAAATAAGTAGGAACTATATCTTAAGCTGCTATTTAGCAATATATATAGAGAGAGAGAGTAGCTAGATGATTGCTTATCAGCACTACTTGCTTCTCAGGTGACTAGCCCCTTTGGATGCATGGTAGGAGGGACTTCAACTGCATCGTGGGTTCCGTTTTATTGATTGGACCCTTGAGGTTCAATCGTTTTTTTCACACCCATGGTGCGGTGCGCATCCAAATGGATCCTAGATAAGTAGATAATGTGGAAATTGGGGCTGGAGCAACTATATTGAGTTTTCTAACGTGCAGGTTTAGTGAAGTTTAGTCCTTGTCTAAAGTCATTTTCATTCATGCTATTGACATTAATATGAAGACTGAACATTACTATTTGGTAGTGGAAAGAAAATAATCCATGTTAGTGAGAAGCCATGAGTCAATGCCAAAATTACTTTAAATTATCCATTGAAGTCATTGTATTTGTCACATTTGCATTACAAACATGATTTGAAAAGCGGTATTCACTAAAATCATGTTACAGATATGCTTTAGAACGATCTCATCTCTTGCATGATTAACAAATCTCCTTTTGAGAGCTTCTGTTTTCAAAACTCAGTGGCAGACAAACCTAATAGCACTTTCAATTTATCTCTTCATTTTCACCATATGAGTGCATGAAAAAGGAAAAGAATGTGTAAAAGAAAGGCTCAAAAAAACAGAAAAGAATCCTATATCTTATTCTCTAACAACAACATGCCAGAATCACAGTTTCATCTAAAAATCGACTAGGCTTTTGCTTTTTTCTTTTCTATCACTTGCTTTGGGTCCAAGCGGACTTTTAGATGAACTTGTTTCCTTACGTAATGAAGTTGGAGTCAAGACAATGGGGCTAAAACGTGATGTTGTCAGAGGAGATGCACTGGCACTTCTTGCTCTTGGTGTCAAGTTTGCTTGCTCTAAAACCCGGAACTGAAGTTCAGAAGGATAATCCCTCATGCAGCTTATCCGTGGCCCAGCCCCTGTAGACCACTTGGAGGATAATTGTTGAGCTAGTTGATATGACTTCAATCCTTTATGGGAGTCTATCCTTCTCATTATTTTTTCCTTGGGAATGGGTTTATGGTCTTCCTCATCATCATCTTCACCAAACAAATTGACCTTAGTGAACAGAAAATCTTCCTCGGATAAAAATTCTTCTGCTGTTTCATAACCATCTTCTTCAGGGGATTCTGGACGTTCACGGCGGCAACTTGGTGGCAACGTTTCTGTCTTAAAGATGTCAAACACATCCTGTCTTGCAGGTATTTGAAGTCTACTTATTTTTGAGAATAATCCTCGAGATAATCTTGACATGGATTTGTTGGCATTTTGGGCAGCATCAGAATCTTCCTTTCTTGAACCGGTGTTCTCCTGAGCTGAGTTTTCACTGTTTGTTGCCTCTGTCTGCTGCAATCCTTCTGCTTCTGGTTCATTGCTTCGGAAGATACTGTTCTTTCTGCTGATGGGTTCTTCCTCTTCAGAAGAGCTTTTCTGTAAAAACCATCAGAAAGAACTGTATCATGGGTGCCTTAGTGATTTTTCCCCCATCCCCCTAAACAACCATGTACTTAACTCTGCACTAGCACATGCCAATCATTTTCCCCCAGTCCCACAAGAACTTTGCTCTCTAGTTTTAGTGTAGATTCAAGCTAAAATAACAATTGATGAATTGGTGTTCTTTACCTTTACATTTGTGAGGTCAACATAGTGTTCCCGGAGAAATGACATGAACTCCTGGAAATTCTCTTCTGTTGGGAGGTAGTGTCCACTGTGAGGCCAAACCGCCTAAAAAGTTGAAAGAATCATTTTAATACATCAGAAGTCCTACACAAAGTAAAAGATGATCCAGCTATCTTTAAAGACAAAAACATTTTCTAGACTACCTTCAAAACACCGTCTTCCACAACCAATCTTCCTGCAGACAATGTTGCTCCACCAGCCAAAAAACTAGAGTGCTGAAAATTGCCCTTGTTCTTCTGTCCAACATACAAAGTCTTAGATGCACTAAGAACAAAAATCCACTTGGCATCTGTTCGTTCTCCAGTGGTATCAAGAAGTTCCCCGCTCTGCTTGTAGAAAAATTTCCCATTCCTTACTACTACTTCAAAATTCTCCCTTTCGGTCTGGGAATACACAATAATATATTGGTAAATAGGTTTAAACTAAATTGGAAATTTGTTTTATGACTTGCTTAATTTTTACTGAGTTGTAAATGAGTTTGAATGTTTTAATTGCTTATATTCTATCTCAACATTTTTTTTTTAATTCCTGGTTGAGGTTTCTATAATATTAGATCCAAACTAAGGGCATAACCAAAGCGACATGCTCTGCAAAACAACACACGTAAAAACTACAATGGGAGATTAAACTCACAGGACCAAGATACTTGATGCACTGCTGTTGAAGCTTTGCTCGAGGGCACTTTTCAAGATTGACTTCTTTCCCTTCTCCGATATCAAGCCTGCATGTTTAAAGTTGATAGATTGGTCTCATAAGTTGTTGAGAAGCAAAATTCCTTTCTTTACATATTGTTGTTCCAATGAAATCTTACCAATAGAAAAAGGGCTGTTTACTGTCACAGTGAAGCCATTTGGCATAATAAAATTGGAGATTATGGCCATAACGATGCCTAGGATCAATCTGTTAGCAACAGGAAACATGATCAGGAAGAGCCATAAATGAAAACTAGCAGCTTAGTACAAATGTTTCATTCTTAGAATGGTAATTACCGCCTCAAGCCAGTGCTGCAAAGCAAGCTTTCGAGCTTTTTCATCCTTAGATAAACCTTTTCCAACCTGCAAAAGAAGACAACATTCACAACCAGCATTGCAGCCAAACTCATTTAAGAGCTTGCATCACTTTCTTCACAACTTACCTTGGCAGCTCTTGTTCTCGCTCTAGACCATCGTGAAATGGCAGTCTCTGGTTTTTCTATTTCAAAGAATGATATAGAGCTTCGCTTGAGTTCAACAAAATCTAACAGCTTCCACCTACAAAATGGATTATGAAAATTAAAATATGAAGAAATAGATGTTTGGACACCAGGAAGCATGAAACCATTTCATTTGTCTCCATTTTCATGTTTTAATTACAAAGATGGATTGGTTTCAGTCCATCTGGTATTCAATATATCCTTGACAGGCAGAAAATGATACAAACCATCTCTGCTCAGCAATAACTGCACAATCTGCTAGCCGCCTCCTGGTCCGGAAACTCTTGTACACCTTTTGCAACTTTAATGCAGCCTGATATCGTCGCCCTCCCAGCTTTGCAAAGTCTGAACGGGACTTTTTCTCAGACATGTTGATTGATCTCTGCAATATGTTATTGTTATTCACATTCTTACAGCTCTCTGGTCTAACAGACACCTTATTTTCCTTATCCATGCTAGGAGTCCTGTATGAGGGTATGGTCCCTGTTTCCCGCTTGTTAAAGCTTAAAGATTTTTTCTTCCTAGTATCATATGGTTCCATTCCTTTCGGCTCCGAAACACGGCCATTGAAACTGACAGATCGCAACACTTTCTTCTCATCCCCATCCTTGAAACTGATTGATTTTACAATGACAGCTTCAAAACGTCTTTCCAGGTCATCGAGATCACTAAGAGGACATGAAAATGTTACTCCCATTTTTTCAAAATATCTTCACAGATAAAGATCTCAACCAACAAGATATGGGGTCTCAATACCTAATAATATAAACAAAAAAGAAGAGAAATGATCAGATACCATATTGAGAAACTCTATATTAACATCAGGATTTGGCTATTTGCTTTAGGGGTAACCACAAAAAGTGCTACTACTAGTGAAGGATTCTGTTGATTCCTTTTGGAATCTTGAAACTTCTAATATTTTATAGCATTCCACATTCATCCATTCACTCTTAAATTTTCCTTTCATTTATCCGGTTAAAGTTTTTCAAAGAAAACCAGGTCAATAGTATACATGCAGAGAATGCCTTGGTAGATGTTGCAGATTATGAAACAAAAAATCATCAAGTAGTTGAATCAGAACAGATTTTTCTTAAAAATAGTAAATGAAATACACTCAAGCTCTAGGAAACCATGTATCAAAATATAGCCGACTAGCTTTGAATGTTTCATCCCTATTCTCCACCTGGATTTTAATGTTTCATTGCTCTTCAGAATGAAATGGTAATTAGCAAAAAAAAAAAAAAAAAAGAATGGAAAGCATAGAAATGAAACAATAAAAAAAAAAAAGAATATTTACATTGTTCATAAAAAAACTCCCCAGAAAATAAGATAAAAATGTGGTTGTGACATTGAAAATCAATGAAACAAGAAAAAATCACGAAGAACCAGAAGGCAAAAAGAGAAAAACCAACACAAAAAATGTGGGATGTAACATTGATAAATCAATGAAACAACAAAATAACAAAAACCCAGATTGAAAAAAAATGTCACCTTTCATGCCTATATTAATTACATATCAAATAAAAAATGCTTAGAATAACATTAAAAAAAAAAAAGAAAACCAAAAGGGTAGGCAGAGAAAACTGTACCGCAAAATCAGAGGAATAGAGACAAGAAATGAATTGAAGGAAAGAGTAGAAGAAGAAGAAGGAAAGAAAGGAAACCAAAAAGAGTGGCACAAAAATGGGAGCTTTGGGTTAGGGACCAAACGTGAGAGAGAGCGAAGAACGTGGGGACGTTAGCGATTGAAAAAGGGTGGCCTCCACCTTTTCCTGTTGAGAGATTTTTGTTTTCTTAAAATCTCCAAAAAATAATAATAATAAAATAAAACAATGTCTGAATCTCTTGTGCTATTCTTGCAAGAGTTATTTATAGAAGAAATGGGAGGGAAATGTTGGAAACAGAAACGCATTGTGTGATAACTAAGAATGAGACAACATCCAACCACGTATTAATTTCTTCGTTTTAACTACAAACTGAAGGAAACTTCTCTTTTCCTTTCCTAGTTGTTTTTTCCCTTAATTTTTTTCAAGGAAAAGTATCCAATGAATCCTTTTACTATCATCCTTTGATTAGTGATACCAAAAAAAATCGATCATTCTTTGATTGGCACAAAAGTTCATTCTTCGTAAAACACAATAACCAAGAAATATGGTATTAAAATGCTAAATTCTTTAGGTTTTCCCTTTTATTTTAAGATAAATAAATTTTTTACTTTTTAAATAAAAATAAAATATATCATATTTAATAATTTAAAAATAAATAAATAAAAATCACACGTTTAAAATGATTTCAATGATGGATCACCGATTAAACCCGATTCTAAAATAGTGTTGAACTAACGGCATCTTACAGCTGGTTGGATCGTATAATAGTGTTGTGAAAAAAAGGCAGAATTGCTTGGTCAAATCTCCGCCAAGCTGTCGTCACCTGCTGCTCTGCTTGTTGTACTCAAAAGTACAATCGGCGCAAAAACTTGTATTTTTATTTTAGCTTTGAACGAGAAAATATTAGTTTCACGCGTTTAATCTCACGGTGGATTACGAGATTCAAGTTTCTCACTTACTATTGGACAGTATTTTCTACGTGGATTGAAGTCGGTTGAGATTGGTGGCACTAGAGTCAAAAAAAAAAAAAACATAGTTTCGTTCCCGTGACGATGCCAACTGTCCTTTCGAATTTTCATGCACGCTTGAGCTTCTGTGTACGTTAAAGCCGTACCGTCACCTTTCTACACCAATCTTTAGACATCATGCTTTACAAACATTTTTTTTTTCATTAGTAAACTTTTTTGGTAATTATAATGTGTGTGGTATATTACATCCAACATATATAAAATATAAAAATAATTATAATATAATATATGTAAATATAAAATAAAATATATATTTTATTTTTATCAAATTTATATAAAATTTTTATTAAAATTTTAAATTATGTGTTTTTTATATTTTTTATATCATTTTAATATTGTATAACGGATTTAAAATTATCAACTTTAGTAATTAGATAATATTTAACTTTTTCACTATTTTTTATGATTTAATAATCTTGTATGTTAAAGATTTGTTGTGGCATTTTATTTTTTAAAAAATATTATAATGAAAAGTTTAAATAAAAGTAATACAAATTGAAAAATATTCTTAACAATTACTTATGTACAGAAGTTAAAATCTTTATGTTCCAATTTTTTTTCTAATTTTTTGAAAATAATAGAGTAATTTTATTTATATATATATTTTATGAAATGTACTTTTTGTTTTAAAATAGAGGTAATAAAACATGGTCGCTTACAGGGACAAATCCTGGATTTATGGTCAATGAAAGCAAATTATTAGGTAATATTTATTTACAAACTATTGTAACTTAAAATGATTTTCATTAAAATATAATATCAAATATTTTTAAAATTTTATAAAATATTAAAAAAATATTATTTCTATATACAAATTAAATCTAAAAAATCAAATTTGTTTATCTTAATTATGTCGCATTAAGAAAAAAATATTAACACTTATATAGGTAAACATAAATATGACAATTAAATAAACAAATTAAAAATTTAAACATATACACAAATATATTTATTAAATAGATATAATATCACATTATTAATAAGCTTATTAATCAAGTTAGATTAAACACGACATGATATAACATGTTTTATAACTCATTAAAAAATCATTATAACAAGATCAATAAATATAATAAAGAGATAATTTTATATTTATATTTCGAATCATTAACTTATTCAATTACTTATTTTATTTTGTTAACACATTCATATATATTTCAATATTATAAAAGATTCATACTTATTATTATTATTTTTTTACATTTAGTGGGAGGGAAAAGACAAAAAATTAACAATTGAGTTTATTTTCTAATAATCTTACTTGTTAATATAAAAATAATTTATGTTTGAGGTCTCTTACTAATAAAAATTTTCAAGTTTCAAGATTTTGGTAGGGACAGCTACCCTCACTCTAAATCTATGTTTGATCGCTTAAATAATTTGTTAGTCTAATTGAAAGCAATGTGTTGATTTTTAACTCTTTTACCAACTCTTATACTATGAGTTTTAAATTTTGGTTTCATACTTCATGAAATAGATAGATACATTTAATTACGTAAATATTAAACATAAACGAAAGCCAAACTTCAAATACAAAAAAAAAAACTTTGTTTCTCTATATTTAAATAAACATGTGTCACTATATATGAGTTATCATATACTAAATATGAATTTTTTTTTGTTTATTAAATTTTACGAACATCTAATATAAAATCAATCGATAATTTATTTATGTATTTTTTGAATATCAAAAGATTTTTTTGTTTGAATTATATATATATACATATGGAAATAAAATCCACCTGGCCTTAATTTTCGAAAGAGGAAATGAAGCTTCCAAGAGAGAAGCAATGGAGGTGCAAAGGTGGATTTGTTTTTGCAATGACTGAAAAGTGTAGCTGGAAAGCACAAGATAAAAGCAAATCAAGAACAGTGTAGGATAGCTGTGGAAAAATGAAACCTTAATGAAAGGGAGATGAGAATTTTAAGTTTAGCAAATTTGTGTTGTATCGTATGGATTAGACATAGATTAGAAACAGCTGTAACTTAAACTTAGTCCAACAGAATCTAAGGTATCCGATGAAAACTACACTTTTTTTTGGTCCGACGCGCTTGTCTGAAAGCAGCACCGACGCATCGCTGTCCCCTTGCCCACGGTTTCTAATGCAGAGAATCAATTATAAAAAGACCTGACAATGCAATCAGATCCGAATTTTATCAACCAATGTATTCATCGGTTTGCTTTTCTCGAGTCATTCTATTTTTGTACTTACAACTTCGTTTACCCAAATTTAGTTTCGGTTTCTCAAAATTTTTTTTTTATGGATATTCATCGTTATTTGATTTATTTATGTTATATTTGAATAATTATAAATAAATAATTTATTATTAGTGATAAATTCCAATAAAATATGAATAATATTTTTTAAATGTTTAATATCTAAATTTATTTAAATTTTAATGAATAATAACGAATATATAAATTTGTATCTAAATTCGGTATTCATTTAGATATATAAAATTTATATTTGTGGAATGTTTTGAAACTTAACAAATAATTTTTATTTATTATTAATTAATAGTGATTTTGAATTTTAAATTAACTTTTATTTATTTTTTTATAATAAATTTAAATAAATAAATATTTTAATGAATTTAAATATTTAAATAAATAATACTTATTTAAAGAAATTTGAATTTATATAATAATATTAAATTAAAATTAATTCAAATACGGATATCTTAAAAGTAATGAATATCTGTTTCATTACTATCTCTATTCTCTACAACATTTCTAATTCTAGAATGTCTCATTTCCCATCTCTTGTTTTCATTCATTTGAACGTTTTTGTAGAGTTGGACACTTAGATTTGTTTATTTGTTAGATATATAATTTATAATAATCAATAAAAAAACAATGTAATTATTATGATTTAATTTTTTAACAAATTAAAATAAAAAATAATTTGATACAATTTCAAAAGTAAGATTCAAAACTTTTAACGTAAAAGTTTCGAAATTGATAATGCAATTTCTAAGATTAGTTGAAATGACTAAAAAAAAAAGAACTAGACTTTCCAACCAAAAGATGTACTCTATTCAAATGGTAAAGGATAAGAATAAAAAAATAAAATTTAGATTTAATATATTGTTAATGTGTCAATTTTGTATATAGTAAATTAATTAGATGTTATCGTCTCATTAATTAATAAATATAAATTTTTAAATAAATACATAAAACATAATTTAAAAAAATATTTTCATAAATAAAGTAATATTATTTGATTTATTAATTGTATATAATTTATACACTGATAATACATTGAACTCTAAAAAATATATAAGATTTTGTTCAAAAGTAAAAGATTTCAAGTAAGGTTGTTAATATTGTATTGAACAAGTTTCGGTTTTCTTTAAAAATGTGATATATGCCGGTATTAATTGTTATGGCATATTATTTCAGATTTTTTGATTTAATACAAATATATTTATAAATATATATGAATTTATTTGTTATAATACTATTAATAATTTATAAAATAAAAATACAATATCTTCAAAAAATAAATAAATAAGTTTTAAAATATAAAAAATAATATCATACATTTTTAATAATATTTTTAAATATTTAATCTGATCATTAAATAAATATTTTTCATACAAATATTAAAATAAAAACAAATAGATGAAAAAAATTAACTTTGATTTCATGATTGTTAAATTTAAAAATTTCAGTATAATTACTTTTTAAAAAAGATTAAAATACTTTATGAATTTTTGTTTGAAATAATAAATTATAAAAAAATCAAGTTATAATAAAAAAAAATAAAGAAACTCAACTTTTAAAATTTATTTTATCAATTACTTTTGTTTTTATTAAGTTAAAAGTAGTCAAACAATAAAAGATAAATTAAAAATTATATAATATATTTTACATTCACGTACAAATAAAAACAAGTTAATTCATCGAAATTTATCAAAATAAACGAAAAACAATCTATGTTATTTGCTACTAAATTTGATACAAAAAATTATCTTTAAATGTATCATATTTTAATATAACTAAAACATAGATATCAAACTGAAATTAACAACTATAATTTCAAGTCTCTTTAGCATAGTTATTTTCTATGCTATTTCCTTTTCTATTCCTGTCAAGATTAATTCAAACATAGTTAAATGAAAATTTTCCACTGCAATCCATCTCTTTGGTTAAAAAAGAAACCACTTTTTCTTTGGAAAGATCTGCTAGGATCCAATTAAAACAGCCAAACACAGCTAAGTCTACTACTTAACCCTTCCAACTAGTCTCACTTTCAGTCACTTAAGATATCACCAGCTCTTCCTTCAATCACTTTCTCTTCTATTTATGGTAGGAAAATCTGATTTTCCACACCTGACTTTCTTTATTTCTCTTTCTTTGGCTCACTTTTTATTGCGTTTTCATTGAGTATACAATATCCAAGCGTAAAATCAAGTTTAGAACGTTGGATTTCAATACGACTAATTGTTAAATTTTACTTCCCATTGCTTTACTTAATCAGGGATTTATAAAAAAAAAAAATGGTAACGTTCAACAATTATAATTGTTCGCGAATCGAATTATTAATGAAATTAACTGATTAGATTTTAGTTTTTTTTTTTTTTTTTTTTGGAGTTTGAATTTAATTTGATTCTGTTGAATTATATTTTATTAATAAAATATTTTCGTTCAAATTAATTTTAAAATAGTAAAATATTTACATGGGCATGACATAATTATAAAACCCATTATTATATTTACATAGGCATGATATAATTCATATAATGAGTCGAGTTAAAATTTTATTCTTAATAGGATTATATGTATGTGCTATCTAAAGCTTATTTCTAATAAGATTATGTGCTACATAAATATTTATATATACGTAATGAAATTAACAAGTATAAATTTTAATTACGAATTTTTGTCTAATCTTATCGTAAAAGTTATAGAATTTGGATTGAATTAATCAATAAATGGATATTAGGAATTTAAATTGGGATTGGAGTAGTTAATCATAAGATCTGCTTAAGTTTCTAATATAAAAAACACAATCTTTATTAGTAGTATTTTTAAAATTTTTTTCACTTTTATTGGTAGTAATTTTATCTCTTATCAAATTTGTAAGTACCAATAAAACCTAATGGTTTTATATTGGGCTACTTGGCCTATGAGTTGAATCGCAGAATAAATTAGCCTTTTAAATTTGGGCTTTAAAAAATTAAATCCAAAATTGGCCCAAATGTTTCAAAAATTACTAAATCGACCCAATTAGATTAAAAGTTCAGACCCAGCCCAACTTGTTTGCCCTATAAATACATTATTCTTTGTTTTTGTGCTTCATCGAAACCTAGCGGACTCATCAACTTCCTTATTAAACGTTATTGCAACTTCTGTCTCCAGGTAATTCTTGTTTCTCCGTTTAAAACCGGTCGCCGATTCCGAGTTTCATAGGCGTTTAAAAATTTTAAAGCAGTAATTGCTTGTTTGTTGTTGATAAATTAACTGAAAACAAGAAAAAGATCTGTTTTTAATGTGAATATTAAGAAGTTTCAATAATTTTTCCTTAATTGTACTATGTGATTAACAGATTCGAAATTTGATTATTGCTAATTTTATTTAGTTTTGAATTTTTTTTTTTTTTGCAGCTTTCAACTAATTTAACTTGGAAAAAGAAAAAGACAATGGCATCCCGATTCTGGACTCAGGTTTGTTTTTTTGGACGTTTGAATTTAATATATGTAGCCTTTACGACATGCTAGTGGAAGGTTCGATTTTTGCTCAATTCTGATGATACTTTATCTTATTGTGAATTTACAATAGGGTGGTAGTGACACTGAGGAAGAGGAGAGTGATATTGAGGACAGAATTGAGAAAGGTGGAGCAGGGGAAACCACGGCTAATGCGCCCGGAAGCAAATATCTAGAGAGGAATGCTAGTGATAGCGATGATTCTGATGGGCAAAAGCGGGTGGTTAGATCCGCTAAAGATAAGCGGTTTGAGGAGATGGCAGGTACGGTTGATCAGATGAAGAATGCAATGAAAATCAATGACTGGGTTAGCTTGCAAGAGAGTTTTGATAAGATTAATAAACAGCTGGAGAAGGTTATGCGTGTTACTGAGTCGGACAGAGTTCCGAATCTTTATATTAAGTGTCTTGTTATGTTGGAGGATTTCTTAGCTGAAGCTTTGGCTAATAAAGAAGCAAAAAAGAAAATGAGTAGTAGTAATCACAAGGCTTTGAATTCAATGAAACAGAAGCTGAAAAAGAATAATAAGCAGTATGAGGAATTGATTAATAATTTTAGGGAGAATCCTGAGAGTGAGGAGGAGAAGTTTGAAGATGGGGATGAAGATGAGGAATCTGATGGATCTGGTTCTGAGTTTGAGGACCCATTACAGATTGCTGAGTCTAGTGATGAGGAAGATGAGGGGGAAGAACCGGAGGATGATACTGCTGATGGGGCTTGGGAGAAGAAACTGAGCAAGAAAGATAAGTTGATGGATCGGGAGTTTAAGAAGGACCCTAGCGAGATCACTTGGGATACGGTTAATAAGAAGTTTAAAGAGATTGTGGCTGCTAGGGGAAGGAAGGGAACTGGAAAGTTTGAACAGGTTGAGCAGCTCTCCTTCTTAACAAAGGTTGCTAAGACTCCTGCACAGAAGCTTGAGATCCTTTTCAGTGTTATATCTGCACAGTTTGATGTTAATCGAGGTCTTAGTGGACACATGCCTATAAATGTATGGAAGAAGTGTGTACAGAATATGCTTGTCATATTGGACATTCTTGTTCAGTACCCTAACATTGTGGTTGATGATATGATTGAGCCTGATGAGAATGAAACCCAGAAGGGAGCAGACTACAATGGCACAATCCATGTTTGGGGAAATTTGGTGGCCTTCCTTGAGAGAATAGATAATGAGTTCTTTAAGAGCTTGCAGTGCATTGATCCACACACTCGCGAGTATGTTGAAAGACTGAGAGATGAGCCTATGTTTTTGGTACTTGCTCAAAATGTTCAGGAGTATTTAGAGCGTACTGATGATTTGAAATCTGCTGCAAAGGTTGCTCTAAGGCGTGTTGAACTCATCTATTATAAGCCTCAAGAGGTTTATGATGCTATGAGGAAACTGGCCGAGCTATCAGAAGCTGCTGATGGAGAAAAAGATGGTGATGAGCCTAAAGTGGAGGAGAGTCGGGGTCCAACTGCATTTGTTGTTACTCCAGAGCTTGTGTCTCGGAAGTCCACCTTCCCTGAGAACAGCAGAGCTTTGATGGATATCCTAGTGTCTCTCATATACAAAAATGGAGATGAGCGGACCAAAGCCCGTGCCATGCTTTGTGATATTTATCACCATGCCCTTTTTGATGAGTTTTCAATAGCTCGTGATTTGCTGCTGATGAGTCATTTGCAGGATAATATTCAGCATATGGATGTTTCAACACAGATACTTTTTAACCGGGCAATGGCACAGGTTGGACTTTGTGCCTTCTGTGTTGGACTAATTGCTGAAGGACATGGCTGTCTTTCTGAACTGTATTCTGGTGGGAGAGTGAAGGAATTGCTTGCACAAGGTGTCTCACAAAGTCGATATCATGAGAAGACTCCAGAACAGGTACCGATCACCATATCATTCATTGACAGATTTAATCCACAATTATTTTAACTAATAATTGTAAAGTATGTATAGTTTCAGTGTTTTTACTTTTTGCATATGATGTTTTTGCATGTTAATTTCGGATTGGTATGGATTTTTAATAATAATTTTTTGATTAGTTGGTTAGATGGTATTCGTTCTAATGAGGTTGAATGGACGATTCTCTATTATATGATGTCTCTATTAGGCACATGGATGTTTAAGTGATGGAAACAAATATAATAGCATAAACAAGATGACGAACTCATGGAAATCTAGTTGAAGTATCTTTGCTACTTGTCATTTTTGTTATTTTGGAGTAATTGAGCTGTAATGGATATCCAATCATTGGCATAATTGTAAGAACTATTGTGATAGCAAGTAAATATTGACTTTTTCAAACCCATTTGTGGCTACTGACTGGTCTTAAATGTATGTAAATTTGACCTTTTGTAAAAGTTATAATTATGAGCTTTAATAGGGATTTCATGTTATTATGCAATTGTTTAAATGCTTAAACACGTGAATCTCTGGATTCTATCAGGAAAGGTTGGAAAGAAGGCGTCAGATGCCCTACCATATGCACATAAACCTTGAGCTTCTGGAGGCTGTGCATTTGATATGTGCCATGCTGCTTGAGGTGCCTAACATGGCAGCCAACACTCTTGATGCCAAACGCAAGGTAATAAGTAAGACATTTAGGCGGTTGCTTGAGGTGAGTGAGAGACAGACATTTACTGGCCCCCCTGAAAATGTGCGGGACCATGTAATGGCTGCCACCAGGGCCCTTTGCAAGGGAGATTTCCAGAATGCCTTTGATGTCATTAATTCTCTCGATGTTTGGAAGCTCCTTAGAAACCGGGAGAATGTGCTTGAAATGCTGAAAGCCAAGATCAAGGAAGAGGCTTTGAGGACTTACCTATTTACTTACTTCTCATCCTATGATTCGCTAAGCTTGGACCAACTCACCAAAATGTTTGACCTTTCAGATGCCCAGACTAATAGCATAGTTAGCAAGATGATGATAAATGAAGAACTCCATGCAAGTTGGGACCAACCAACGCGGTGCATTGTCTTCCATGATGTTGAGCACTCGAGGTTACAGACTTTGGCATTTCAGTTGACAGAGAAGCTCTCAGTACTTGCTGAAAGTAATGAAAGGGCAGTGGAGGCTAGGATTGGTGGTAGTGGATTGGATCTGCCACTAAGGCGACGAGAAAACCAGGAATATGCTGCTGGAACAGCTGCTGTTGGTGGTAGGTGGCAAGACTTCTCCTTCACTCAGGGAAGGCAAGGTAGTTCTGGTCGTTCTGGTCGTTCTGGTGGTGGTAGACCATTGTCGTTAGGACAGGCTGCTGGAGCTGGGTATTCAAGGAATCGGTCAGGTCAGTCACGAGGAACGGGTGGATATTCTGGGAGAACAGGTTCAGGAATGAGAGGCTCCCAGATGGATGCTTCAGCTCGTATGGTCAGTCTCAACCGCGGGGTTCGTGCTTAATAACGCTGCAGTAATCTTTAAGCTAATTTTGTTTTTTATATGTTATCTACCTCCAGTTAGAATTAGAAGTCTGTTGTACTTTGATTATTGGATTTTTAACTTTTTTATCTATGGATGCTACCATGCTAGTGCCATGGGAGTTATTGTTGCAATTTTCTGGTGCTATCTTGTATCCATAAGGTTTTTTTTTTTGCCAAGTTTCATTGATTCTTTCAAATGGTAAAACAAGGTTTTAATCGGGAGAATTAACTTCAGTTGAGGTTTTAAAATCTGATACTCAAGAATTCTGAAGTGAACTACATTGGAAGAGAATACTTGATGGGATATCTTATTGCAGCCATTATTGAAAGCTTGAAACAGCCTTAAAAACCCCGACTTGTTAGATTCGGGACAAAAGATGGCTTATACTAAAGATTTAGATCCCAACATTTTTCACAACTGGCCGTAATTACAACAAGAAGTACATAAATTTAAGTTGAGAAATCTTGTAGGATCGATCGATCAGGAAGCCTCAGCATGGCTTGGGTCGAGCTTGGCAGCCTCAAGGTCAGCAGCCTTCTTTAGAAAACTTTGGTCATCATCCTCCAGAGCCATCTGGATAGGGCAAGACCCCAATCCATCAGCAATAGCAAGCAAGATCTTCTTCATCTCAGATCTGAACTCCTGGAGGTCAACGGTGCCGCTGCCATCGCAATCGAACTTATCGAAAATGGAGTCGTAAAGCTGGGTGAGCTGCTCCGGGGGCGTGGCAACGTCGACACCGAAGTGGGCCTCGATGAGTCGCATAGACTCAAAGGCCTTGCGAAGCTCGGACCTGGAAAGGACACCGTCGTTGTTGAGATCGAGAGATGCGAAACTCTCATCCACACTCTTCGTGAACTGTTCCTCATCTTTCACAAAGTCTCTCACCGTTGATCCGTCGATGATTACCACTCCCATCTCTGAATCAATCAAACAAACAAACAAACAAACCCTGTGCTACTTTCCTCTGCTTGAGTGTGAAGCGTGTGGCCGTGGAGGTATATGTAGATAAAAAGTGAGGACAAAATTACTCTGAGATTGTACCAAGATTTTTCAACTGTACGAGTGGTGGATTAGGTGATCGTGAGCTACGTGTAGGCTTCTGCTTTAATTGAGAGTTTGACTACGTTGATTTCGAAAATTTTAATTTTCGAACCGGCCTTTAAATTTATTCAATCATCTATTTACTGTTTGATAATCTTAAAAGATATTCTTGTTAATATTTCAAAACAATAATTTAAATGGATCCGATTTACAAGCTGCAGTCAATCACCATAAGGTGTTTATAGCTAAATTAAAGTTAGAATGGGTGAAAGTTAAAAGCATATGCAAGTAGTATGGTATAAACCTATGAAATAGATTGACGGTGATACGGAGCACGATGGATTAATGCTGCGGAATTTATGATATAGACCATAGATTAATTGATGGGTAGATTTAAGGATATAAATGATTCGTTGTTATTTGCAACTTATTTAAATTTAATTTGATTATTTTCTAATTGAATTTGAATTGTTTGATTTATCAATCTAATTAAATTTGAATATTTTTATTTTGATTAAATAATTTATGAGTGTAATTAAAATTTTATATTTTAATATATTTTTATTATTTTAATGAATAAAATATCTCGATTACAAATAATTAAATTTTTATCGAGTATAAAATAAATTTTATTTTTATATATTAATTGAATTTAATTGAATAAACTCAAGTAACTTAATTTTTATCTTAAATCGAATTAGAATTAAAAAATTAAAATTCGATCTAATTTGAGTTGAATTTCAAATTTTAAATTTTGAATCAAATTTAAATTTAATATTATATCAATTCAAATTCAATTAATTACATTTTTAATAGAGTGAACTTAAATTTAATATTATATCAATTTAAACTCAATTAATTACATTTATTGATGCAACACAACATTTTCAAAACTCTCGTGTAAAATATTAAAGGAAGAATATATTATTGATTATTAATTATGATTGTATTATTAAAATAGTTATTTAACTAATTTTTTATAATATTTTTTTGATAATATAGATATCATTTAAATTTCATTGGATATTGTGATAATAAAAACTCTGATGATGTTGTGTTATTCATGAGCTTTTAAATGATAAAATAATATTTTTTATTAATAGTGATAGACAATTTAAATTAAATCAAATTTGATTTAATTTTTTAAATAATATATAATATTATAAAATTTTAAAATTCGATTTATATTTAAATAAATTTTTTTGATATTAATCAAACCTAAATTATATAAGTTGGGTTTATTGATTTTTAAAATTTAAAATTTAATTTTTTATATATTATTTTAATATAATATTTAATAATTTAAATATATTTAGACATAAAATAATTATTTTTATTATATAAAAAATTAAAAATATATAAAAGTTAATAAAAATATATGATTATATAATTTTTTAATTTTTATTTTTAAATCCAAAATTGGACTTCAAATCTAATATATTTATTTAATTTTCGAACTCAATCCGAATCAAATAAAAAAATAAATTTAAATAAAATTAAATATTATATTTTTGAATCAATTTTTTATTTTTTTAATTTTTTCTCATATGTAATCTCTACAGTTAAAATTTAAAATTTACTAAAAAAATCTTGATAAATAATAGACTCAAGAATCATAAGATTTTTTTAATTCTTGTATGAATTTGATTTAATTTTTATATTATATTTGTTTAATTATTTTTTAATTTAATTTAATTTAATAATTTTTATATAAATATATATTTAATTATAACTTCTTTATACATAATTCTAAAAAAATTTGAATTCGAACCTCAGGATAAAATTAACAAAAAAAGAGAATTATTTTTCATGATACAGTCCAATATCAAGTATAAAGACAAAACTGAATCAAGCATATGACTGAGCAGATATTTTCTAAAGTTGTCACACCGAAAGCAGTAGCAACAATAACAAAGCAGCGGCATATAATGGTAGTTGTGGCTGTCATTCTCTCATATGGCTGATGCATGTACTAGAAAATAAAAAATTTTCAAAATTTAAAATATCAAAATCTTTGTTTTTTTTTTGTAATAGATTTTTTTCATTTTATTATTTTTGTGCTTGCTAAGGGGAAAATTCCCAAATATATGAAAATAAGATACTAGATGTAAATTTTTTTTTTCATTTTTCAAAATTTTCTTCTGTAAAATAAAAATTCAATATCCAAAAAGGAAAACAAAATTTTAAACATATAACATCTGAATTTTTGTTTATTTTCCTTTTTTTTTTTCCTTATCTATTTTCCTCCCATCCTTTTGTTTCTGCATTCCTAAAGGAAAACAGAGTTACAACTTGCAAATTTATATTTTTCACTTTTTCTTTTTTCCTTCAACATCTTCCTTGCTTATTATTAAAAAGGGAAAAAGCAGAAAAAAAATTAAGAAAGAAAAACGAATTGCACAGATACTTTGCATAAATGGATATCCAAGCTGGTTCTTCTCTTATGGAAGAGAAGAACCAAGTTTACCGTTTAATCTCTCAAATTTGTAATGAAAAGAATGTTAAAAAAATGAATGCCAGCTAACAGAAAGGTTGAGGGAACATAATCCAAGAATTCAACAAAAGGAAAGAATACAAGGGCAAATCCAGATTCAGGAAGATTTCTTCATTTCATGTATATGGTTGGTTAAAGAAACTATTAGCCAACAAGTGAGACTTTAGGAACATGGTTTGAAGTACCCTTACCATCTTCACTAGTTTTGTTCGTTGTGCTAACTTCTGAAGGCCAAAGCTTTCCTTCAACTTCCTTGACTAAATTCTCCGTTGCTGCATCATTAACTTTGTTAGTTGGAGTAACTTCTAATGGAGACATTGCTTCAGAAGGATTGACTGTTGTTTCTGGAGCTTCTTTACTATCATTGTTTGTTGTAAGATATCCTAAAGATCGTGGCTTTGCTTCATTATCTTGACTTCGGTTTTTACAGCTTCTTCACTATCTTTGTCTGTTGGAGTGACTTCTAATGGAGGCTTTGCTTCAGAATTGATGACTTCAGTTTCTGCAGCCATTTCAGTATCTTTGTTTGTGTCACTAACTTCCAGAGATTCAAGCTTTGCTCCAGTCTTTGTGGCTTCTTCATCAATTTTGTTTGATGCACCAACTTCCAATGGCCCAAGCCGTGCATCAAGATCCTTGACTCTGGATGTTAGAGATCTCACATCTCGGATGTCTGCTAGCTTACGAGAAGATGCCTGTAGTGAAAAGAAAAAAAGTAGCTTTGTTTCAAAGAGACAAGAAATTTTCCATCTAGATGTTAACAAAAGAGGATCAGAACAGCAGAGCAACATGGAAATTTATGTCAGAAATGACTTTCATCCGTTCCTGCACCACCATATATGGTTGATGCTGCAAAATTGAACTCGAACATCACTGTGAACTTTCATGCATTCTGATCTCATTATAATTACATAATGAAATTTGGAAGGTCTATCAGATAGCAGAAACTCTTTTCTTCTAAACCTTCTTAGTATTTAGCATGTATACATGCACACATATCAATTCACAGATGGGTGCAGTAACTAATCATTTGTGTTTTAGTTAACTCTATGTGAACGGTTGTTACTACCTTTCTCTCCTGAAGTGTTTAAATAATATCACATGTTTGGTGGAAAAAAAATTATAAGCACAAAAAGCCAGAGGAAAAAAATTGTCCAATTGCATGTGGTATTGCAAAAATGTGGTGGCATCAATAAAAGCTACTTGATGTTAATGATTGTGAAGGTATTGGTGATCAAAGCAAAAGGAAAACTGCTCAAAGTTTGGTGTTCCGAAAACAACCAGTGACATGTAACAACCAATTCTGTAACTCCTAGGTTCGAATCCCCAACCCCTATCTGTGTGAGAGCATTGCTTGAATATAAAAAAAGGAAAAAAGAAAGAATCAATATGGTCACAAATATATGTAATCTACAGCTTTCATTTGAATAAACTACCTATAAAGCATATCTCGAAAAGCAATCAACCATATGAGAGAAAAAGGCTGCTAAATGCATGTGCATTAGCAAGTCATCCTAATTTCATATCGATCTTGATATCCTATATCTTGCAGGCATCTTTATATGACCTCTGTTAACATTTCTTCTCTGCTTCCAAAGTTGCAGTTCAATAATATAAGTACAGACACTGATTTGGTTCAAAGCACCAGGTTAATAAAGTTTTCTCCTAGTGTGATTGCTTTGAGTGAGAAATTGAAGTTAGACATACAAGTTATGATGTTTGGTAATTCTATAAAGTCCTTCATCATGATGTTTCAAGGAATGGCTTTATAAACAAATGGAAAAGAAAGAAATCCAGTGCTTAAATAGTAATTTATCTCTCATTTAATATTTAGAAATTGGTTGCCTTCAGAAGCAAAAAAGAAAAATAAAAATTTATTGGAGCAAGAAATTCTCAATGACATCTTGACTCACCTTTTCTAGTTGCTCCACCCGTTCTCTTAGTACCTCCATGGATGCTTCCTTGTGAATGCCCTGAAGAATATATAGCATGTGAGAATGGAGGTTTGTGGAACGATGTTCTTCAATCTTGCATTGAGGTATGGCTGATTTGCAACCAACTGAATAGAAAGGGCAGTTCACAAGCTTCATCGGACAGACAGTTATGCAGTGTCTGTCCATCTCACGTCTCATGATGTTGTCTGAGCACTTTTGCTCACATGGAATTATCTTGAAAGGGCAAATAGAATCATGCTTCTCTGTTTGATTAGCTGAAAATCTAGCATCACAGCCCTCATTTTCGCAGTTCATTGATCTATAGCTGCAAGTTGGCACATGCAGAGCAAGTTCATCTGCTGAGTCAAATTTCATGTCACAGTGGAATTCATTCTTGAAGTCAACATTCTTCAGCAAAGTTTGTACAATTGCTTCTCTCTTGTCTATAGACCAAAACCCATTAATTTCCATTTCTTGTGCAAAATCATCTATCTTGTCTTCTCTAGTCTCACTTAGTAGCCATCCTGAAACTCTACTAAACAAATTCCTCTTTGAACTTGCAAAGTCATCAACAAGATAAGCAATGATATCATAAGGATGGTCAGATGCTTCTGCCTCTGGACCACCATCCAAGACAATAGATTCAGCCACAAAAGTTTCACTTCTTTGCAGTAGATACTCCACCATTTCTTTTCTAATATCGGCAGCTACCGAACCAGGGGACCTGAAAACATCACCTGTTGTATTGTCGACACAAGCTGTAGCTAACCCCGGGAGGAATGCTTGAGCTATATTGTAAACTAGTTCTACATCACAAAGGTCACAGCAAAATGCAGGACCTCCCTCTTTTCCATCTTTGATCTTCTCTGGTACGAGTTCTACATCACCTGCAGGAGGATCCGCACTTGGAGATTCCTACAAATGATGTCAGCTACAACATATCACTACCTGGTTTGATAAAAAAAACTACTTGGCAACCAAAAGGAGTAGTAGACTCAATATCTTTTAAATTCAAAATAGCCTTAACGGCAACAAGGAAACATATTGATCCAGCTTCTAATACAAAATCAAAGACAGGCCGACATCTCATTGGGGTAATCAGATTTCGACTATCATCAAATTAAAAACATTAATCTGTCTACCCTTTTCTGCCCTTGGATATTCACCCAAATCAGCCACACAAAATTCACTAAAAAAAAGAAAAAAGAAAAGGAAACTCCGGCAAATGATCATGATTTTCTCTTTAAAATTTAACTCATCAGAAAATAAAGTTAAAACTTCTTCTATCCTAAAAGATAATTTAAACCCTAACTAAGAACAAATTTTCACTTTTTAATCTCTTAGCAAATGATTATGATTCTATTGACTAAATATCAATTAATTTTCCGAAGATCCAAACACCGAAAGTTTCAATATAAGCACTCCCAATTCCCAGGCAACGAAATAAAACAAAAACCTAAAAATGCATTAAATTCCTAATCTCCAAAGGATCATAACTGAAGAACCAAATTCTAATTATTTCATTAATAAAATGTTGAGCTAAAAGTAGAAAAAAATTGAAAAAATCGAGAGAAAATACCTCCATCATTTTGAAATGCTGACGAGTCCAGAGATCTGATAAAAGAAAATCACCGCAACAGGAAGTAAAAAATAAAAAACAAGTTTAATTAGAAAAAAAAATGTTTATCGAAGGTAAAAAATTCGAGGATTTAACATTCAAAATTGGCTTTAAAGTTCTCTTTTTTTTTTTTTTTTGTCTTTTTACCTCTCTCCTTCTCTCAAAAAGAGAAGAAAAGATAAAGTGAAAACCAAAAGCTAAAATTAGAGTATACTTTTCCTTCGTTTTCATTTTATATTTAACTGTTTTAACGGTTCTTTTGGCTTTGACGTTGAATGAAAGCTCTCCTAGTCTGCTAGCTTTCTTTTCTAATTTACCCAGACGTCTTTGTCCCTGTTTGGTTTGCAGAATTACCCCATTCCGATCTGGTCCAATTCTGGGCCTATGGGCTTTTAATTTGGTCTGACCCGGAACTTAACCATCCTTTTGGATCCAGTTGTTTCATTTATAACCGGTCGTTGTTTTTCCATCTCTATCTTTGTCTTGATCGATAAAAACTCAAACCGCTCAACTCGGTTGCTGTCGAATGTAGCTCGAGCAACTCAAGAAGTCAAACGAGTTGAGTTTCTTTTTATGCATATCTTTCAATTAGTTATTTACAAATTTACCACTCGCTATTAAGAAAAACCCTAATTTTTCTTTTTTAACGTTTCTCTCTATCTTTTTCACTGTTCAATTTCAAAGTTTAGTGATAGGTATTGCATACTACCAAGCTTGGTTTTTTAAATTTTAATCTGCAGCAATCTTAATCCCAAAGATTTATTGAAATTTATATTTTTAAATTTTTTTGGAAGTGTTAGGGTGACTAGCGATGGCAACAGCTACGTACCCTCCACCACCGCCGTATTACAGGCTCTACAAAGATTACTTGCAAAACCCTAAATCGGCACCGGAGCCTCCGCCACCAATCGAAGGCACCTACCTTTGCTTTGGCGGCAATTACACCGTTAGTTTTCCCCTTTTATCTGTAAATTACTTACTAGTATTATTAATTGGATCGGCTCTGAATTATTGGTGTTTCTTTTTGGTGTAGACTGATGATGTACTTCCAAGCTTGGAAGATCAAGGCGTACGGCAACTCTATTCCAAAGGACCCAATATTGGTAATTTCTTGTTCTTGCTTTTTCATTTTTGTTTCTTTGATTTTGTGAAAACATTAAGGGTATGTTTGGTGTATAAGATTATGATAAGATAAGATAAGATGATATTATGAATGGGATGACATTAAGGGTATGTGGAAAATTAGGAGACATTTTTTAATGAATTTTTCATGCAATTTATACTTAATACTTGTTCTTTCTGCAGGTTTTTATGGCTATAGCATAGTTGGATAATCCAATTCTCTCATCAATATTTTTCTCTTTGATGAGTAAAATGGATTATATGAGATACTTATTGATAAATATTTTGACCATTTTTAGATTTCAAGAAGGAATTAAGGTCGCTTAACAGAGAATTGCAACTACATATTTTGGAGCTTGCTGATGTTCTTGTTGAGAGACCATCACAATATGCAAGACGAGTGGAGGAGATATCTCTTATGTTCAAGAACTTGCACCACTTGCTCAACTCATTGCGTCCTCATCAGGTAAAACATTGTTGCATTATCTGGATGCTTTTTTATTTTTTTTTGGGTAAATACTTTTGAATTCATTTGGTTCTATGTTTGTATTTTGTTTATGCAGGCTAGAGCAACACTAATTCACATTCTAGAACTTCAGATACAGCGCCGTAAACAGGCTCTGGAGGATATTAAGAGGTATGTTCCTAAACAAGCTCAGAAACTGCCCCAAAATCAATTTTCTGCCAAAAGAGTTTGATTTGTTCTTTGAGCATGCTTTTAATAAATAGTTGCTTAGAAGATTTATATGGAATAAGATCAATTATAGCAATTTGAATTTTACTATCATTACGAAGATTATGGTAATGCCTCGTTAAGGAGTTTGATTTGATCTTTGAGCATGCTTTTAATAAATAGTTGCTTAGAAGATCTATACGGAATAAGATCATTTATAGCAATTTGAATTTTGCTATAATTACGATGATTATGGTAATGCTTTGTTATGCATCTTGTGGAAAATGGTCAACGGCCTTGGAATGAAATTGAATCTTCTATTGTGTGCGTGTGTGTTTTTTTTTTCCTTGTCACTCATTCACTAGGGGTAATTTTACTCCAAGAATGTAGAAGAGTTACTACCCTTATGTTATTTATCGACTTAATTGCATTTCCTCTTCACAAGAGGCAGAGACATTCCCCAAAGAATTCTGTGGTTATGAGATCTTTCAATGTCATTACCATACTAAATGCCCTTCTCAAACATTAACCTAACTAGTTTAGGCATATGGCTGGAGTTTCTTGCATTTAAAGCCATGTTGTTATGTGGCCAGGACTGCTTGTTGCTTTGTTGTGCTAATAGCCGGCAATTGTTTGCATACTATTTCTTACACCTAATGGTACTGTTAGCAAATGACGTAGTTCAGTTGCATGGTTCTGACATATGGTTTCTTTGCCAGGAGGCGAGAAGAAGCACAAAGGCTGCTCAAGGAGTCACTCGGGACCTTAGATGGACAGTAGCAGACTGAGTTTGAGCTTTTGTTGCAAATTGCTTTTGTCATGATGTCCATTCCATAAACAAATCTTATGTTTCCCTGGAATCCTTGGAGTCTGAAATATAGATGGATTGTAGTTAAAAGCATGTCAGTTTCATTTTCATTCAAGAGGAATGTATCTCGGTCTATAAATGTATTGAAACCACTTGCAGACTGTAAAACCATCTAGGATTGACAATTTGTCATACCATTTTCGTTTCATTCAGCAGTTTAGTTTAGTCATTTTACTCGTTACTTTTGATTCCAAATCTCACCAGGGCTTTAAAATACAAGTTTGAATCTTGGGACGGGAAGGGATTATTTTCCATTGTGTACTGTAGATCAATATTATATGTACCAAAAAATTCGCATTGGTTTGATTTATTTTCATTTATCTTCATATTTCATTTTTTAATGCCCCTTTTAGGGAGTTAGGTAGATTGAAGGATGGGAACAAGACGGATGGAGACGAGTTTATGTTCGGTTCATTTGGATTTGATTTTTTAATAATTTCATTTGATTTTGTTTTGATTTAATATTCGATTATTATTTTTAATATCGATCTCGTGTAATTTAGATATGATTTAATTCAAAATTAATTCAAAAGGATTTTAAGTTAGATAGAGATTAGAAGTTAAGTATAGATTGGAAATTAAAAAAATACCCTTCGTGTATGTTATTATTAAAATGCGTAATTTGTTTTTCTGTCTCCGTTACATCCGCCTGTTTAAATCACGGTGATTCCAATAAATTACTAAATTAAGAAAAAAAAATTGAATTGTAGACTCTTGACGGAAGAAAACCTCGGATGTTTATTCTTACGCACCTCATGGAATTGGAGCCACTCTCCTCACCAAACCTTTCCTCTACAACTCTAACCTAAAGATTAAAAATCCTTCTCTTCTCCATAAACAATAAGTGGAATTCAAAAACAAAAATCCGATCAGGAAAGAGATAAACCCTAGCCCTTTCACTCCGAAAAAAAAAAAGAAGGTAAATGGCGCTCTCGGAGGAAGAGTGCTCAACCGCAAAGGCATCTTCCTCTTCATCATCGTCGTCATCGGCGACTGCTTCTTCCCAAGGCGTTAACTACCTTGCAAAGTGCGTTCTCAGAGGAAGCGTTGTCCTCCAGGTCGCTTACGGTCACCTCCGCTCTCCTTCTTCCTTCGACGTCGTTTTCGGCAAGGTCCTTACTTGTTTTCCTGGTTTTCTATTAGTTGTAGTTTTTAGTCATGGAATTCGATCAATTTTCTGACTAGTAGAAAGTAGAAACAATAATCGACTTGCATTTAGACCGTATTTCTTTTTCTTTTTTTTTTTTTTAATTTTAAGGGTTTCTGTTTGGTTAGGCTTTAAATTTAGTTCTTAAAGTACACTATGCGTGGTCTAATCTTAATTTGTAAGAGATAAATTCCAATAGGAAAAGAGTTTAAATATTCCTTATAATTTTTTTACTGTTTTGATATTGTTTTCACTTTTCCACTAGGTGTTTTGTTCTATATATGAACTGGAAATTACTGACATTCAAACTGATTTTCTTGGGTCATCAAAGCGCTTGTGCTGCCATTAACCCTGCCTATAACATTTCCATAATAGCAAGCTTAAGCTCTTCTTAAAGTCCCCATGCTCGAAAAATTGTCCTTTCTAATATTTTTAGTTTATCTTATAGTTCCGACTTTTAATTTGTCATGCGTCTCTTGGAATCTATAGCCATTTAGTTGTTTATATTGTTTTTATCAGCTTACTCATTATTCATAATGGATGATGATACTAATGGACGATGATACTTTGATCTTTTGACTTCAGATTATAAATTTGCTTGAATTCCATATTAGGGAATCATATCAACACACACTTGCATACTTGCAAACCGCACATTATGCATGAGCAAAATACTTTTTAATGATTTACTGTAAAAATTACTTCAGAAAATTGGGAGAATTGTAGATAATGGAGAGAGAATAATGTTAAAAAATTTAAAGTACTCTTCTCTCCTTAATGTCTTTTGACTTTAATTGAACATTATATAAGGAAAGTACAGTAATTTAATTCCTGGAGATCACTAGGTAAAAAAATTGTGTTTTTCACAACTTGACTCAGTCAGTGACTCAATGCAATAGTTGAGGTAGGCATTCTCATGAAGATAAAATAATTTAGTAACTAATTAGGTGACTATCATTCGTTTCAATTTATGCTTGGAAATGAATTATATGCAGCGACAATTTTAGTTTTAGAGTTGTCTTGGAAAAACAATCTAAAAAAAATAAAGGGTCTTATTGTTGTGGAATAGTGGCATCATGAGCCAATATGGAAATTGGGTTGGCATTGGTTTTTTAAAAATGGAATATAAATAACGAATAAATATGGAAAATCGGAAACTTCACTCACATAGGTTTAGATGAAAGGCATAAAGGGTTATGGATTAGGATTTTTTTGGATCATTGATCTAATCCCCGAGAAAGCTGTCTAAGTTTGTTCTGCTTTGAGCGTGACTCTTTGTTGTATCAGATGAACTTCTTGCTTCTGAACTGATTGTTTGATGGTGTTTTATTCAGGAGACGTCCATAGAGTTGGTAATAATTGGTGAAGATGGTATTGCAACATCTGTCTGTGAGCAGCCTGTCTTTGGTACAATAAAGGATCTTGCCATTCTCCCCTGGAATGAGAAGGTCTCTGCACGAAATTCTCAGGTCTACACTGAAACTTATAATGGTAGCATTGTATGACATAACATCTTGCCTTTTAATTTGTCAGAGTGAAGTGATTTCTTGCTTTATTTTTTTTTTTGTTAATAAAAAAATTTTTAGAGTGGAGAAAAGCTAGTAGCCGACCCCAGAATTATTGGATATAAAACTTAGTTTTTTGTTGTTGTTGTTATTGTTGTAGTGGAGAAAAGCTAGTATGCCATGAAGCAGTTTTCTGCAATACAATTATAGTAGAATTTTGTTTTGAATTAATTTTCTTCTTTTTCTTTATTTAGATGCGTGGGAAAGACCTGCTGATTGTTATTTCTGATTCTGGAAAGCTATCATTTCTCACATTTTGTAATGAGATGCACAGGTTTTATTTTCTATCCTTTAGTTACATTTTCCATGGTGAAAATGAACCTGCTTAATTGCTCTACTGTTGACAATGTGGTATGTTTACTTTGACTATGATAATACATATTTTTTGAGATAGGTTTTTCCCCGTGGCCCTTGTTCAGCTTTCTGATCCTGGAAACTCAAGGTATCAACTTGGAAGAATGCTAGCTGTTGATTCCGCGTAAGTTGAATTGTGCCAATGACTAAGCTGTGTGTATGTTATTTTCTTATCTGTCTCTGCTTGTGGAAACTGGATTAATTTTGTAAAAACTGAAGAAATATTGTATCTAGCAATGCAGTGTATGACCCTAACTTACCTGATTTTCCTTTTACAGAGGTTGTTTCATTGCTACTAGTGCTTATGAAGACCGATTGGCTCTTTTTTCTCTTTCAATGTCTGATGGAGATGATATTATTGATAAGGTAGTGCTTTTTCAGACTAGATTTAATGTTTTGGCAGCATTTTGTTGGTGACTTCTGTTTTACTGTATATATGGAGTTATGAGGTCTTATTTGTGAGTGTTTCAGAGAATATTTTATCCTCCTGAGAATGACGGCAGTGGTAGTTCTACCAGAACTACCCAAAGAACTATTATACGCGGTACAATATGGAGCATGTGCTTTGTTTCAAAAGGTTCTGTCCAACCAAATAAGGATCACAATCCCGTTCTAGCCATTGTTCTAAATAGGTATGAACTGAATGTATAATTACCATCTAGGAAATAGTCACATTTATAGTTTATTTGTGTTCTTATGGGATAATTTATATATATATATATATATATATATATATATTTGGTTAGGCTAGTCTAAGGAAGGGTTACTTTTTGTTGCTGCAGGAAAGGAAATGTCCTGAATGAACTGGTTTTGCTGGGATGGAATATTAAAGAACATGCAGTTTACGTCCTTTCACAGTATCTTGAAGCTGGACCACTAGCACATAGCATTGTTGAAGTTCCTCATTCCTGTGGCTATGCATTCCTGTTGAGGGTTGGTGATGCACTCTTGATGGATCTTAGGGATGCACACAATCCCAATTGTGTGTATAGAACAACCTTAGACTTTTCAGCCCATGCACTAGAGGAACAGAATTGTCTTGAAGAGTTATGTGTAGCACATGATGTTGATGATGATGGTTTATTTAATGTTGCTGCATGTGCTTTATTGCAGCTAAGTGATTATGATCCAATGTGTATAGATGATGACAATGGCGATGGAAAATCAACTTGCAAACATGTATGCTCATTTAGTTGGGAACCAAAAGTGATAGATGTCCGAGGATGATTTTTTGTCTTGATACTGGAGAATTTTTCATGATTGAGATTTCATTTGATTCTGATGGTCCTAAAGTGAATGTATCTGATTGCCTCTACAGAAGTCAACCTTGCAAGTCCCTTTTGTGGGTTGATGGTGGGTTCCTGGCAGCAATTGTAGAAATGGGGGATGGTCTGGTCCTTAAGGTAGAAAGTGAGAGGCTAATATACACAAGTCCTATTCAAAATATAGTGCCAATCTTTGACATGTCAATAGTGGATTACCATGGGGAGAAATGTGATCAAATGTTTGCATGCTGTGGTGTTGCACCAGAGGGATCATTAAGAATTATACGAAGTGGTATAAGCATAGAAAAGCTTTTGAGGACTGCCCCCATTTACCAAGGCATAAGTGGAACTTGGACAGTTCGGATGAAAGTAACAGATCCTTATCATTCTTTTCTTGTGCTATCATTTGTTGAAGAGACCAGAGTACTGTCAGTTGGATTAAGCTTTACTGATGTTACTGATTCAGTTGGTTTCCAACCTGATGTCTGTACTTTGGCATGTGGTCTTGTGGGTGATGGCCAGCTTGTCCAAATTCACCAAAATGCAATTAGGCTTTGTTTGCCTACAAAGGCTGCCCATTCTGAAGGTATTCCTTTGTCTTCTCCAGTTTGCACAACTTGGTCCCCAGATAACACAAGTATCAGTTTGGGGGCAGTTGGGCAAAATTTGATAGTTGTCTCCACTTCTAATCCATATTTTCTATTTATTCTTGGGGTGAGATCACTATCAGCATATTATTATGAAATATATGAATTGCAGTATGTGAGATTGCAGTATGAGTTATCGTGCATATCAATACCTCAAAAGCATTTAAGCTCTCCTTTAAACCCGGTGAATGATTTTGGCAGAGCCGTTGTTCCTGTTGGAGTTGGCAGGGATATTACCTTTGTTATTGGTACACATAGGCCATCAGTGGAAATTCTGTCATTTACAACTCAAGGCCTAAAAATTCTTGCTACTGGAACAATTTCATTAACAAGTACTATGGAAACTGCAATCAGTGGTTGCATTCCTCAAGACGTTAGGCTAATATTAGTTGATCAGTTTTATGTTCTGTCAGGATTAAGGAATGGAATGCTGCTTCGGTATGAGTGGCCTTCTGCCTTTGTGACTTCTTCATCAGAATTACATGGTTGTAGTTTTTCTAGTCCTTTTCTTGGAAAAGTTGAGAGAGTTTTGTCAAATACAAAGACCGCAAATCTGTTTGGTTCAGAAACGTGTGCTGTTAATATGAGTGAGAAAGATGATGTTCCTATTACTCTTCAGTTGATCGCGACTCGTAGAATTGGCATCACCCCAGTTTTCCTGGTTCCCCTGAGTGATTCACTTGATGCTGATATTATAGCTCTCAGTGACAGACCTTGGTTATTGCACACGGCTAGGCACAGCCTTTCTTATACTTCTATATCATTTGAACCTTCCACGCATGCAACCCCTGTATGTTCTGTTGAATGCCCTAAAGGAGTTTTATTTGTTGCAGAAAACAGTTTACATTTGGTAAGAATCATTATCTACAGAACATTGAATTACTGTGGTTGTTTAGCTATCAGTCTGTTGAGGATTTTCATTTTTTATTTCCATCCTTGAAAACTAGCTTCTTGACTTATTGGTACTGTTGGGAATAAATGCTCTGAAGTAAACCTTGGATAGGAACTATTTGTTCATGATATTTATGGTTGTATATGTTTATGGGTTTGTCAAAGTTTTCTTTCCCTCTTCCGTAAATGCAGTGAGATTTGTCTGTCTGCCTCTGAACATATATAAAATGGTATGGATTCATTGGTTTTAGCATTGCTTGCATGAGATTATTGAATTTAAATGCTTTCTTGTGGATTGCTTGGTCTTTGGAATATTTTAGTATCACAAAAATTAGGTTGGAAAATTAGATGGTCTACATATTATATGTGGAACTTCAACTTTTTAGAGCTATCATTGGTGTCTAATTGAAAGGCATCTTGCCATTCCTGCCCAAGTTGGATTCCTTCTACTATCTGTATGAGTGCATAGAATGGGGTGAACCTGATTTCAGCATTTCCATACCCACACTATATCTAAATGGAGTCAAATAAAGCTGGTTAACCATTCAAAATGATAAATGAACTTGCAGGGTTCTAAGTTCTAAACTAATTGGTTCACTTTTACAAAAGTTGGGATATGATGTTGTCGTTCTTATCATTGATGCTTATCCATCCTGAGTCTTCCTGGATGTTTTGCATTGTATCCATAATCTATCCCTAATATATGAATTAATTGACAAATACTTGGAGTCTTGGATATTTTCCTCTGTCTATGTGTTTTGTTATTATCTGAATAGGTTTTTGCCTTTTTGTTTTCCTGCATATGTTGAGCTGATTTGTCACGTAAAGGAAATCCAAACACATGGTAGTGGATAAAAACTATTGTGTGCATTTAAATATTACCTGATCAACTGAAACAATGTAACTTTCTATTAGTGCAATGTATGCGAAATTTTGATTGATGTTGGTTGCTGATGGATGTTATCATGAGAGCTGTAGGAATGAACAAGTAGTAGGTCATGAGGGACCTCCGAGTGGTCGATTGACGTAGGTGTAGTGGTAGGCATTTTAGGAATTTAGTAAAGGTGGTCTTACATGACTTAATTGATATTATTGGATCCTTTGTCTTCTCAAGAAAGAAACCCTGATTAATAAGAAAAGTAGTTCTTATTTATTATAAGAACAGCCCAATTTCAAACTGGTGAATGATTGGCTCAAAGTCACTAGCTGTTCTAGTTTTATGATATTATAATTTCTAGGTATTGCATTCAAATGCTTCTTTGTTTTCCTTTTCGGTTCATGTATATGATCAATTACATGACGATTTAGGTGGAGATGGTGCACAGTAAGAGGCTTAATGTGCAGAAGTTTCATCTTGGAGGCACTCCGCGGAAGGTCCTTTATCATAGTGAAAGTAAGCTTTTGGTTGTGATGAGGACTGAGCTAAGTAACGACACATGTTCTTCTGATATTTGTTGTGTAGACCCCCTCAGTGGGTCTGTGATGGCATCTTTCAAACTCGAACTTGGAGAAACTGGAAAATGCATGGAGCTAATTAGGGCTGGAAATGAACAGGTTCTGGTTATTGGAACTAGCCTGTCTCCTGGTCCAGCAATAATGCCCAGTGGTGAAGCAGAAAGGTTCATTTACTTTGTTATCCCTATTTTTCTTATTTTTCAGTATTGAAATGCTTAAAATTGTATTTTTGCTTAGAGGTGTGGTGACTAATACTTGATAGTTTTCTCATTTTCCTTTTTATAGTTATGTATATTATATGCTTTTAATTCCATATATATAACTGAGCATTGCTGCTACAGCACCAAGGGCCGTCTTATTGTTCTCTGCATTGAACATGTGCAAAATTCAGATAGCGGTTCAATGACACTCTCTTCTATGGCTGGGTCATCTTCTCAACGAAACTCACCATTTTGTGAAATTGTTGGCCATGCCACTGAACAACTATCAAGCAGTAGTATCTGCAGTAGCCCAGATGATACTAGCTGTGATGGAATAAAACTGGAAGAAACTGAAGTATGGCAGTTACGGTTAGCTTACACAACCACCTGGCCTGGAATGGTACTTGCTATATGTCCATATCTAGACCGTTACTTCTTGGCATCTGCTGGTAATGCTGTAAGTTACAAATCATAATGCATTCCTTTAATATGCCAGAGTCATGCTATCAATTAGCTTACGAAGATGTTGGTCCTCTTTTTTCAGTTTTACGTATGTGCTTTTCCAAGTGATAATCCTCAAAGGGTGAGAAGATTTGCAATAGCGAGGACACGGTTTATGATAACATCATTGACTGCACATTTTACTAGAATTGCTGTAGGTGATTGTCGTGATGGCATTCTTTTCTATTCATATAATGAGGTGAGAAAAAATGCAGACTTTTAACAGTAAATTTGTTTCCAATGTCAACCATGTCCTCTAATGCTTATAATAGGTAGTTTTGGTATGATTTTTGAGACTACCATGGTAATCTAATCACTATGGTGATCTCATCACTATTGGTGATCTCATCACTTGTGATTTGGAATCACCTTGTTTAGTTAATAATAATTAATTTTCTGGAATTAAAGATCTTTGTGTTTGGTATTACTACAATTCAATTATTATTTTGTCTGAAAGTACCAATAGCCATATTGTAGTGGTTAAATAAGTTAATAATTTCTATATTGTTTAAAAGATAAAAATTTGTAAAATATTAGTAATATTTTATTTACTTTATAGTATAAGATATAACTAAATTATTAAATTAACAAATACAAAAATATATTAATTGATAGCTAAACTAACTTTCATAAAGTAAATTAGGGAAAAAGAATTTGAATTAGATCTATTAAAATTATAATAAAAATGAAACAAAAAATTATATTATATAGAAAACATTAAAAAAAAGCATGCAATTCTTTGTAAGTTTGGTACAATTAATATTATTTTGAAAAGGTAAAAGCTAAATATAAAATAATTACAATTTTGCTCACACATTAAAAAGGTTATATTGACTATAGTTAATTTTACATATTACCTCATCTTGATGATAAAAGGTCCCATCCGTTTGGATGGGACTTAGATGACCATCTAAGGTAGTAAACTAAACACTCTTTGTGATCATATGTCACTGTCATGGAAGATCATTGAGGTCTTACCAAACATGGTGATCTAATGATTCTAGTCACCATGTATAGATTACCATGGATTTTAGGTGATCACCTCATACCACCCAACACACACCACTGTAGCATAAGCAGTTGTTTGTAACCATCCCCAACTCCCTTGCCAATTGCATGGATGTGGTGTTATTAAATTATTGTCTTTGCATTTGTTCTGAACTGACTGTGCTTTCTCATGTTTTAGGACACCAAAAAACTGGATCAAATGTATTGTGACCCATCACAGAGGTTAGTTGCTGATTGTGTTCTTACAGATGTTGATACTGCTGTTGTTTCGGATCGTAAGGGCAGCATTGCTGTCTTGTCGTGTTCAGATCGTCTGGAAGGTAAGTTCTGTGTGAACTTCTATGTGAAACGAGGAATCTGTTTATAGTTTCCTGTTATATAATATTAATTCTTCAAGTTCTGTAAAGCCTACTTTTCTTCTTCAAGTTCTCTTAATATCTTTTGCTACAGTTGGCTAAAGGCTATGGCTTTAATGTTGAGGAAATAGACTCATAATGTGCAAAGGAAGAAAATCATTGTCTTTAGAAATTTATTTAATTATTTATCACAAGACTTATTAACCCACCTGTTGCCAATTTTTTTATGCAAAAACAGTTTTGTAATAGTTTAACAATATATACAGTTAGTGTGCTAAAAGTATTATTATGTTAGTAATGAATCCTTTGTAAAACATAATTTATATAAGTAAAGCATATCTTTGAAGTTTTCTTAAACAATAACAATTTTATGTTTAATTAATTGATACAACTACATTAAAATACAATTTAATTAAATTATGATTAATCATATGAAAATAATTTTTATGTATATTTTTGTAGTTACAGGAAATATATTTTCTATGCTAAATTCTATTCTAATGAAAAACTTTGGATTTTTGAATATTACTTATACAGCTGAGGTCTTATCATTGAGACGTTATAATTGCTTTGACCATATACGCATAGCAGTGATAAATCCTAAAGCCTTAATTCTTTTCAATATTCCTTGCTTAAATGAGAATTTTATTCATATTGGTTTTCTCCCTCTCTGTTTTTTCTTTCATTATAAGCAACTTTTAGCATTGCATATTGTAATTTTCTTATGGAGATATATGCCAAGGGCAATGTATTTATTAAAAAAAAAAAGAAAAAGAGAAATAATACTGTAAGTGCAAGGAGGGAATGTGGAAAACTGGAAACCCAACTAGCAACTACCTTCAAGACATTAAAATAGTTCAAAACCTAAGTAACAAAAAGGGCCCAAACCTTGGAAAAAGACAAAGTAAAAAACAGGAAGCATTCAAGGAGTGAAAGAGATGAGTAGAATAATAAAACTATGAGAGAAAGTAGTGTTTTAGGATCAGTATCAGTGGGGAGAGGGATTCTTGCTTGGCACTACCTGCCTTTTTGTTTGTGGAGCTGGCACCAGTGGTGATTAGATCTTGTTGGTGAATGTTAACAAAGCCTATTAGCCTGTGTCAAGGACATAATGGGATTAACCCCTTAGCCCAAACAATCAAAGAGAGTGAGAATGAGATGAAATAAAAAATGACAGTGTGATATTCTGTTAACTTGTATTTTACCTGCTGGTATGCTCGTGCTTCTGGCAGGGAAAACTTACTTTCTGTATTTATTTTTCTTTTATGCCCCAGATAATGCAAGTCCAGAACGTAACTTAACACTGACTTGTGCATACTATATGGGTGAGATTGCCATGAGCATCAGAAAGGCAAGTTGTTTAACCTCATGATTACTTTTTCTTTTGAGACATTTGGTAATGTGCCTTAGGTTTTATGAGATCCTGCTAGCAAATTTTTAGGCCAAGTAAAGATCATTGTTTTTGGTGGCATTATCAACTATAATATGTCTGGTATTATCAGTGAAATTGTAAAGGATGACATAAATTCCAGGATCTACTTAAACTGTGTTGCTTTCAGAGGAAATATGTTAACTGAATTGGTTGTTCTACTGATCTAATTATAGAAGTCTTGCACGGGAACTTAGTGCTTATAGGAAAGAAGTAACGAGGAAGGTGAGAATGGAGTGAAAAGAAGTTACTATAACGAAAATCTAGTATAGTAATTCAAAGTTGGTGGTAGAGGTATTACTGTTTTCTGGATGCATATAACCCCAAGCAGCGGTTTGTTTTATATAATTCATGGGACCCCTTTTTGTATCCTGAGGAGCTTGATTCAATTTGTTCAAGTATGGAGTTCTTTGGGAATCCATTGGAGGGTTATCCTGAGAAATATGCACCATCAAGCCCAAGCATTGAACTTGGATTTTTTGAGTATGTGAAGTCAAAATATGCTAGAATCTGTTGTTTTGACTAGATAGTAACTGTATTTTATAAAAACTTTTTCTTTGGCATAGAATTTCACCTGTTACATGTTGTTACTTTGAAATAAATGGTAGACATCGTCTTTATAATTAGTTGCTATTTTCAGTTCAATGTAACATTTTTTTTTTTTGGAATTTCTAGAGTATTCATAAGAAGAGAAAAAAAAATCTCCAGTAGCTTTTTTGATCTACCAGATTTTATCTGGTAAATGAAAATAATACACATAAATAAGAATTTCTAGTCTGCTACATATCTTCTCAAATAGATTGATCAAACTGAAATTAAGTTGTTCCTTTGTGATAATACCATTTTGATAGGTCAGACTGACATGCAGAATTCTTGTTTTCCCTGCTTTCTAGAGACTCCTTTTCTGAGCTTAAATGCTGAGCATTATACCGTGGTTATGTTGTCTTTTGTATCTTCTTTAGGCAAATACTTTACATTGTTCTTTTTCGGGCATGATTTTTGCCCTTTTAGCTAGCTCCTCGATGATATTCTATATACTTAAATTGTTCTTTTTGGGACATGATTTTTCCCTTTTAGCTAGCTCCTTGATGATATTCTATATACTTTCCTGTAGGGTTCATTTATTTACAAACTTCCAGCTGATGATATGTTGAACATCTGTGAACTTAATGCAAGTGTTGACCCTACACACAATTCTATAATGGCCAGCACGCTCCTAGGAAGCATAATGATCTTCATTCCAATATCAAGGTATGGATTAATATTTGGGGCAAAATAGGCCTTTTTTCTTCTCACCTCTTTTACTCTTTCTCTTGAAGAATGCTATTGTTCTCTGTAACTCTATATAATGGAACTGGAGGGTCGGTTTAGGATTGTTCCTTTTTCCTTTTCAAGTAATGATTGTCTTAGGGAATCAAAGTGAGATAAAAGATTTAGATCTACGTGTGTGGAATTTTATCTTGGGATTTAATTATATACTCATGCTGCATTGGTTTAGTTTTAAACTTTTACGGTTGAACATTTTCATTTTTGGCTCTCTCTATTTTAAATGTTTTATTGAATTAATGTTTTATAAAATAAAAATATGAAAAACTTTTGATCTAGCGTATTAGGGATTGTTTTTTATTTTAATCAATAAGTTAAAATTAAAAGGTAAAAGATGAAATGTTTCACCTTGAAAGGTCAAAAACATACCAATGTTTTTGAGACTGAGGAAGTAGCTAAAGCTTTGATAGAAATCATTGTACACTAATGAAGTAAACAAGACTTATTACATTATAGAATTTTGCTGTTGCTATTGCCTTTCCTTTAGGTGGTTGTTCAAAGATTTTCTTTTGTCTATTGTGTATTTAACTAAACTATTCCATATAAATTGATGGCTGCTGAGTTGTTATTAGTATGGATTATTCTTGATGACTATCATGTTTAAAACTCTTGGATTTTATCGATTTATGAAATTTGATGGAAGGGCACTCTAGTCTGTATTTCGTTATGGTGGTTGTCTGGTAAATAAAAATGTGTTTGGATTGATATGTAGAGGATAAATGAAAAGCAATATCAAAGATGAGAGAATTGATTTCTAGTGAAATTTCGTATCTCTCTTTGTTGTGATCGGAGAGAAGTGAAATGATTTTACGAAATAGAATTTCTTTGTTTTTAATACTAGGGAAAGTAATACTCTATGACATTGAAGTGTTGGATCATTTAATTATGCATAGAACTAGACTGGGTGTACCTATTTCAATTATGAGCCAAGGTTGATGTCAATAAATGTGGTTGGTCATTAGTATGCATAGGCTTTCATATGGTCTGATATGTTTATTTATGTCTGGATTTGGGGTATTAGTTTGATAAATTGCATGCTATTGTAGGGAGGAACATGAACTGCTGGAAGCTGTCCAAGCTAGACTCGTTGTCCATCCATTGACTGCTCCTGTACTGGGCAATGATCATAATGAGTACCGTAGCCGTGAAAACCCAGTAAGAAAAAGTTCTCAAAGAGACTTAATCTGAGCAGTAGGCACTAGTTACTTTAATTATTAACCTTGTGGAAGGTGATGAAAATTGTAATGGTTCTAGTTTTATTCAGCAAAATAATTATTGAAATCTAGGAGTAATTGAGTCTCTATATTAGCTGTTTGGTGTGCTCTGTTTCTTTCTTTCCTTTTTTCCCCAATCATCCTCTTATTTTCAGATGTTAATGCTTCTTCTGTCATTTGGTGATTGCAAAATGGGGCAGTTAGTGTGGTTGGGGCTTTAAAATATAGTCTTTCCATGCTGCTTCATTCTCCTCTTTTATGTTAATTTAGGTATTCAGAAAAGCATGCCACTTTTCTTACTGTCCTTCTGTGTTTGCTTGTCTGGAAAAAGGTTGGAGTCCCGAAGATACTTGATGGTGACATGCTCGCTCAATTCCTGGAGCTTACAAGCATGCAACAAGAGGATGTATTATCATTTCCCATCGCATCTTCAGATACACATAAGTTGAGTTTAAAACCACCATCTTCACCCATCCCCATCAACAAGGTCGTGCAACTCCTTGAGCGGGTCCATTATGCCTTGAATTAATCACAGCTTTGTCTTTTCCTGTCTGACATATCATCACAAGTCAAGGAGACAACCTTGATGCATAAGGAGAAGAGCCAAATGGCTCGTGGTTGTATTCTCAACTCAATTAATATGAAGTGCAGCCCCAGGACCATCCAAAGCGTTAATTTTGAGGCTGATACAAGATAACAGGCTCCGTAAATTCACATTCATTACAAAGTCTTCAGGTTAGGCAAGCCAACAACTGCACAGGGAATAAATATTTGAAGTTGCTGCTATCCTTTGATGGTAAGGAATACTTTGTATAGTAGATATTTTAGATGAAATTGAAAGGCCTGGAAAACAGTTGAATGGGCTTTTCTTCTGCCCCTATTTAGGCCATTTTTCCTTGTAATATTATTGCATTGCTGAAGCAACAAAACATTTCATGTTTTTGTTCATTTGTTTGAAAGCACTGTCAAGTGCAATATTTCTTTCATTAGTAATCTCCTCATTAAGACAGAAGCTAAGTCTGTAGTAGACTTGGGTCTCTATGGTTATATCTGGTTGCTTGTCGGTATCGGATTGCGGAGGCAGAAATATCTTTCTTTCATGACGGGGCGACAGGCCAAGAAAGAATCGGTTTCCTGCTCTCTGATCAACACCAATATTCTAGAAATCTTCTCAAGCTCAAGTTTTTCTTTTTGTGTAATAATTAAACACTGTGATACACTCTTCGGGTTAGCAGAAACTTGAGCTGCTCTGTGCGGTTGGATTTCGAGGCATGAGGTAAGAGCTTATTGTTTGTTTCCATATTTCTTGTCAGTCGAAGAAATTAGCATTAAAATTATATTTTGAATCATTTTCATACCTTGTGTACATTGTTGGTGTGAATGCCTATGCCTCAAAATTGTGACATGTTTTGGCAATTATTTAAGTACTATCATACATAAAAGAGACAACGACTTACTTGTATGTTATTTCTGAATGTCAAGATTTACCTTAGACAAATGTGACTTTGATCCTATTTTAATTATCTTATTAACTTCATCTTGTTAATTACGGTTTGACGAGATAGTTTGTCGTTACATTAAAGTTATATACACATATATTGAAATATATAGAACTTTCAAATTATTTTCTTTCACTTTTTTTTTTTCACACGAAGGCATCATTTAATATTGAATCCCCGAACTCTGGGCAATTTTTTTCCTATTTATTCCTATTAATTACAAAATATTAATATTTGCCTTTTTAGCTGTAGATAAATTTCCCTCATTTTCATTTCTGACCTTGCCTTGAGATTGGCGTATGAAAGTGATTTTTCCTCTGGCTAGATACCTTCAATAAAATTAAATTCGATAAGATCAACACCACTTTCTATGCAAATTGAACTTTGGTTTCCCTTAATTGGATTTTTCTTCTGAAATTTCTGTAAAGACGCTGCCATTTTTCCTTGACAAAAGATGGGAAATTCGAAACCCTAATTAAAAAGAACGGTCTCCGATTAAGAAAAGAAAGGCTACGAAATATTTGAAAATGTGGAGAATTTTTGGGAGTTCAAAGTATGGGGGAGACAAAGGGTTTAGAGACTAGTAGAGGTTCAAGAGGCAGCAGAGAACGGAAGAGTATAGGGCACAGCGGATGGCAATGTCGGGTCAGGTTTTTATATATTGACCTACTTGGATGGAGGCCCATGGATCCAATTTGTTCAAAAGGACTCGTAATTTCGGGTCATTTAAACGAGAACCCTCAGGCTTCAGGCCCTGTTCTAGTTGGATCAAGGTGCATGTTGTTGGATCCAACCATACCAACTCAAGTGACGCTCCACCGTTGAGTTTCTTGTTGGAGTACACGTGGACGGCTAGGATGCGGAGAAAGGTTTGAACGCGGCAGATAAGAAGAAGCTTCTGGAGTTTCAATTTAGAAGGTAGGTGAACATCTTAAGAACGCATGTTCAACAACCAGAGGCCAAAACCTTTGAACAACAGGAAGAGCAGAGAAGCTTGTGATTTTCTTTGTCTTCTTAAAGCAATTACTAAACTGTACGTTTTCAGTTTCATCTCGCTCCCTTCTTCGTTTATTTTTCCTTTGGATTTCTGTGTAAATCTCTTCTTTGTTTCATTAAGATTTTAGATTTAATAGTGTATTTTTGTGCGTAGGTTTGTTGCAAATGAGGGGAAGAAGCTACAGTTACAGTCCCTCACCACCAAGGGATTATGTCAGGAGGCGTCGTAGCCCCAGCCCTAGAGGCCGCTACGGAGGTCGTGGTGGAGATCCTCCCACCAGTCTTCTAGTTCGCAACCTTCGCCATGACTGCAGGTTTGTAGTGTCTTCTCCTTTCAATTCGTGTCAGTTATTTCAAACCAAATATTTTCTTTCTGTATTCCCTTTTAATATTCCTGCTAGTGATTATGCTTCACATGTACTTAATGGTAAAACTATATGCAAAGGTTTTTGAGGAGACCAAGACACCTAAACACTTTACATTTTTGTATGATTTGTTTTTTTTTGCTTACCCTTCCAAACATAACAAACAGCTGGGTTCTCGTCTTTTGTTAAAAAAAAAAAAATGATTGACATAATACAAGTCAAATTTTAGTCGCATCATAGTCTTTTCTTAGAGCCAATAAATTTGTAATTGTGCTTCATTTGCAGACCAGAAGATCTGCGTGGGCCTTTTGGGCAATTTGGTCGCCTCAAGGACATCTACCTGCCTCGAGATTATTATACTGGGTAAGTATAATCCTTGTAGGTTCCTGAAAAATGGTAACTCAGTGTGTGTCTGATAATGTCAACTTGTCTGTCTTCGTCCCGTTTCACATGCGTGTTTGGGTGATGGGGGTTATTTCTTTATCATGTGCATTGGTTTATGGGAATTTGGTTGTTTTTATTGAAAGTGTTGAAGACACCAATGAAGTATAAGAGTACTCTGTTGAAGTTCAAGTAATGAGTATTGTTCAAGATTACCTTTATTTACATCAAGGTTGGAAGGAAGTTGGTTTTGAATTCATTGTGAAGAAGTGCAAGTCTTGAAGAATATCAACTCAATTAAAATTTGACTCCCACAAGGTTAGCAGCCACATAATCATATTTACTTGTATTATATGAAGTATCGGCTTGCTATCAAGATCTTCCTGTTACTCTGGAATCTAGATCATGTTTGTGATTTTGAAAATCACTGAGCATGTGTGGCTTATGATGTATAATCTTCTATCTTTTATATTTATGATAGCTACCTTGTTTGTAATTCAGGGAGCCCCGTGGTTTTGGATTTGTCCAGTATCTAGACCCTGCTGATGCTGCTGATGCAAAATATCACATGGATGGTTATGTTCTTCTTGGCCGAGAACTGACTGTTGTATTTGCTGAGGAAAACAGGAAGAAGCCTTCAGAAATGAGAGCAAGAGAACGTGGAAGGTGAGCATGGGTTCTTTTTGCAATGCTCATATTTTACCCCACTACTTTCTCAAATTTGCTACTGTTCTTAGTTGATGTTCTAATTTTGTTATGCATTAAGGAATTTAGGAAGATAGGAGACTTTTATTTGTTAAGGATTTCTGGTTAGAGAAATGAAAGGTGTTAATTGAACAACGGTAATGCTGATTACATGTATTGCATTATGTTCTTGATATTAATGACAGTGGTCAGGCATATAGGCAGTCCCCGCTACAATATTCTCGATCACCACGATATTCTCAAAGTTATGCCCACAGTCCAGACTATTACTCTCCTTTGCGTAGGCAAAGACGCTACTCGAGGTAAACTGTGCAATATTGTTGTTTTAATCATTTGTGTTTTGTGAATGGTCTTGTTAATGTTGCCTTCTGTTTTTGTATAGGTCTATTTCACCTAGAGATAGGAGATATAGAGGGCGATCTTACTCGAGGTCACCCTATGGCTCAAGGAGTCCAAACCAGAGCTTTAGTAGGAGCAGGAGCCGAAGTCTGGACTATCCTAGGTGACTGATTTGAAGGTTTCTGGGTTAGTATGTGTCAGGAGATATATCTCTATGCTAGTTGTCTGGATAATAGTTTAGCTTTGCTTTAGCAGTGTATGACTGACTACAAAGCTGATTACTATTTTTAGTTTCTAGTGCTTATTATGGCTAGTAATAATGTTAAACAGAGACGTGCTGTTTTGATTCTTCTATGTTGACAATGATTACCTTCCTTGAATGATCTTTCTGAACATTTTTCAATCATCAGTTTTGTTTCTTGCACGGGTAATTAGATGCATGTTTCTGTTGGAATTCCTACCTGGATTTGATCTATATGTGATATGCAGCGGATAGTTTTGATTGTTCTTTGTTATAGATATTGTTGCCACATCCAAGCACTTGTAAAAGATTGTCACAAAAGGGTCAAAAAAACAAGGCGTTAGGAAGTTAGAAATAGGGTAGGCCCTTTTACATAACGTCTATGGATAGGCTTTCTTTCTCTCGTTGATATACCAAAGTCAATGGCTGTGCTGACACGTTGATGGGGTTAATGGGTTAAAGAGTTGATGTCATAGCCTCATGCTGTGCTGTAACTGCTGTTTCAGTTTGATATGGAGTTAGCCATTGGATACTCAAAAATGCAGTTATTCGACTGCTCTAGGTCCATTGATCTTGCGGTTCATAAAACCAGAAACCAGAGTGAAAGGAGAAAGCATCTGCAGACAAGGTATGTGTAATACCATAATGTACATTATATTGCAAAGTCTATTATACATATATACATACACATCATTTTTTATAATGCTAGATTTTATAGATAAACTCTCAACATCGCTCACTGCATTAATGATAACAAATGTTATCCTGCCTAATCTTAGCATTTCTAGACCATCATGCGACTGTGAGCTTTGGCTCACCTGTCTTACAAGTTACACCCAACTTGGATGAGGGAGTCTTCATGCTTCGAGGGGACCGAACAGGGCAGCTCTGCATTCTTAATGGAATGTCTGGTTCTGTCCCAAATTCCCAATTTAACTAGAAAAGGGAAACAGGGATGGTATAACTTTAGATCTAGATATTGATTTAGATATCCACGCAACAACCAGATTGTACAAACCCAGAAAACTCGACTGGAACAGCTATACTGTTGAATTTTCCACTCTGTTCATCCACCAAGAAGAACCCCTGTGGACCACCCTGGTAAGCTGATCCAGACACAAACGTCCATTCTCCCAAGGGGACCGCACATGCACCGACTCGTATCGCCGAGTCACAGTCAGCCCAGCAGAAGAGTGTTTTCTCTTTCTCAACTCCCACACAAGACCTAGGACACTGACTCGGCTCCCAAGCCTCTTCAACTCGGCTCCATTGACCTGTCCCCAAATCCAGAAACTCAGCGCTCCCCTCAAAGCCTCCTTGAATATCTGTTCTATATCCACTCACCGCCCAGAATTCCGACCCAATCACCATCCCTTGACACTCATCTCGCTCCTGACTCATCCGGGTCAACTCAGTCCACTCATCCCGATTTACATCATATTCCCATGCTGTGCTTAAAGCGTTTTTGTTCTCATCGTGACCACCCGCCACGATAATGCGACCATCCAACTCACCAGTCGCAAAGAACGATCGAGTTTCCGGCATCTGCTTCCCTTGTCTCCACTTCTGACTTGTGAAGTCATATATGAACACGTCCCTCACTGGGTCATAACTTGTCGGGTCCCATCCGCCCATCACCACAATCTTTCCTTCAGAGCTTGTTATCTGACAGAACAAAGGAAGCCCATCAGGGTACTTAGGAACGGGTTCAATTCGATCCCAGGTTCTGCTAACGGGATCAAACACGGTGATCCCGTACCTGGGTGGACCAACCGATTTGGACCCATCAGGATCGGAGTCACTGTTAAGTAATTGAACCAAGCAAGCCGCTTTCTGGGTGTATCCGGTTTGCTTTCTGAGATGGTAAAACTCTCTGCTTTGGAGAAGGTCTTGCCATCTTCGGCAAACTCGAGCTGCGATACTGTGAGTTGAATAATGAAACCGAGCCAAGCACTCGAATCCGATTTCCTCAGGTAAACCCGGAATCAGCTCCGATAATAACTCAAATGAAAGCATTTTGTGTTTCTTTTTCTTGTTTTCAATTTCCACTTTCCAGTCTTGAAATGGCATGTTAAAAGAAGGCTATTTATAATTAGAAAAAAGGAATTTCGATAGGATGTGCTGTGAAGCAAATCCTGTTGTACCACGTAAGCTAGGCTGATTTTTTCTTGTCGGTTTCTGTGTCCTTTTGAGGTTTTTGCATTCTTTGTTTTTCAGGTTTTTTTTTTTTTTAATGTATCTAGACTGGTTGCTGCTTGCAATCCACTTTTTTCGTTTTCTTTGACCAATTTTTACCTTTGTTTTAGTGGGGATATTTTGCAAAAAAAACAAGAAAAAAAAATCTTCTTGTATCCCAAAAAAAAAAAAGTTAATTTGATTTGTTTATAAAATAATTTAAACTGATTTTATTACAAGAAAGAACGTTTGTTGATCTGAACGGCCTGATTGATTATCAACGATTGAATTTTGTTTATTGAGATTATTATTGAAAATTATTACATGAATCAATTGTTTTAAGTTAGTATATGGCAATTTTGTTTAAATTATATCATGTGATAATATTATTTAAAAAATTAATTATTTATTACATATTATTTTTATGAATTTATTAAAATAAATATTTATTATTTAATTGTCATATGTAACATGTAATAAATAATTTATTTTTAATAATATTACTACATGATATAATTTGAATGAAATGAGCATATATTAATTTAGAGTAATAGTTTCATACATTTTTTCTATTATTTTTATCTCTTTTAATAAGATATTTTTTTGTAATTAAATATTTCTTTTTTTAGAGAAAATTATAGAGATGGAAAAGCCAGATTCAAGGGCACCATATTCTTTTATGTATAATAGTTAAATAATCAATTTTTTAAGAATATATTTTATCCAAAAAAATTAATTGGCAAGAATATATAAAGATACAAATTCATTCTTTCACGTAACGAAAACAAGGAATAAAGTGTAATAATACTACTAATGGAATAGTTAGTGCGTTATAAACATTTAAATAATAAATAAATAACATGGAGATTATATAATCAATAGAAGCAACTGCTTCATATATTAGTATGCATACGTATAATCCCGGCTCCTCAGTTACGTATTTGTGTACTCTACAGTCTACATCAATCAATGATTTAAAAACTCGGTGCAAATTGCAATTAAATTATTCTATTGAAATATTAAAAAAATTTCAACAAACACTAAAAATGAATTAAAAACACAAAAGTCTTAAGCATAATCGATTGTAATATTTTTTTATGGTAATCACAATTAATCATTGCTAAAAATTAAATAAAACTACAATTTGTTTCAAACTCTTATTAATATTAATATGAATTATATTAGAACTGAACTAATTAAAACTAACACCAAATAGAATTGTTAATTGATTATAATATTAATTTTTATAAATAGTAAACTCAAAATAATTTAAAATAACAGATGGCATTTTAAAGATAAAATAAAAAAAAATTGTCTATTTTCACTAGTTAAAAAGATTTTTCACATCTATATTTATATTTTTATATATTATTACATGCCCAGGATATCTGCATTAAAGGAAATAATTCTATATTATCTTATACTTAAATCTTACTTCTTTTTATTTTTGGATTTGAATTAATTCTAATTTTTTTAATTAAAATATCAAATTAGACATTTGGAACTAAAATTCTAGAAGTTACCGATCCTGTTAATATCATAATTGGTCCATTATCGAGATATAAAAAACAATAATACAAATATCGGATTTAGATAAAGGGGGGACATTATCCGGATACCAAAGCAAAGAAGAAAAACGAGTGGAGAAACGAAGTGATTGACTGAGACCGACCGTTGTTATGGATGTGGATAAGAAGAGTTGTCTCGAGCTTAATGAGTAAGTGGGACCATGCCAAGCAGATGCTCGTATAGATAAGTGAAAGAGAACGGAAGCTTCATTGGAAGCGCTCGCTCAATGATCAGAATTGTCGTCAATTGAGGAAGTTGATGAGTCAGATAGATAAGCTCTTACGCTTTTTTTTTTTAAGGGAAACACGACAACTATGGTACTCTGTGTTTCTGTCGGCCAAATTAGTGGATTTTAAACATTTTTTAAGATAATTATCATATAAAATTAGAAGTAATGGGTTTATATGTGATTTTTTTTTTTTTAATGGGAGGAAGAAGGTTAGAACATGATTGTTTAATTTTATAATGTGGCCGTTGAATTGCAATAATGCCAAACAAATTCAAAAATTTATAGTGATTTGCTACTTGTTAAAAGTCTATTATGGAATAGCATTTGGTATCTTTCGTTAGATGACCTAACAATTATTTATATATTAAAAGATTTGTTTGGCAATCTAATATCTAAGCATATTACATTAACATTCAACTAAGCTAACCCTTCTTACCATTGGAAAGTTAATACTACAATTTATTAAGGTTCAAATCATTCAAAACTTAACAAATTTTCATATACATGTTAAAAAAAAAAAATTAAGCTCATTCACATCATTAAAATGATATTATATTACATTTATTAAATTTTATATTTGACTTTAATCTTTTTATTTATAATCAATTAATTTTATTTTAAATGCTTAATAAATACATAATTTTTTTGAATTATTTATAAGAACAATATATAATATAATAAAATTAAATTTCAACTCAATTATAATATAGTCTCCAAGCAAAGTAAATATACTACTAGTATTAGATACCTCAATTTTGCACAACTTGTCAGATGGTGAATAATGGCTTGAGGAAGTTTCTTCCAATAGAAATGGGACTACTCTATTGAAAGACTTTCATAGGATACATAGTAGCAATTATATTATTCTAGAATGTTTAGATTCTAGGCTTGCCAGACTGTGGGGTCTCTTGGCCTTTTGTTTTCCTTTTTTAGGTTACTCATTTTCTCTTTTGTTTTCTTCTTCTTTTTTATTCCATTGGGAGAAAATAAAAATGAATAGTAGAACTAAAAAAATGTACATTTTGAATGAGTTGCTATCAAAATGATTTCAAAAGTAACTCAAAACAACTCAATAAAATTTATATTTGATATATTATTAATATATAAATTTTATATATAAATTTATTAATTAAATAAATTAGATAATAATATTTTATTAATAAAAAATTTTAATTTATATGTATTTATTTAAAATTTTATATTTATTTATTAATAAAATATTACAATTTAATTCACTAATAATATATAAATTTTATATATTAACAATGTATTAAATATCAATTACGTTTTATTTATTGAAAAAGATATTTCAAATTCAAAGTAATGATTCTCATGTCATTAGTGATTTTAATATAATTTTAATTTTTTTATAGGATTAGTTGGCTTTAGAATTTTTAATAATTTCATATCGCAATCACATCGAATTTTATATGAAATGAAATTGTGAACATTCTCGTCTAGCTAGATTTCGAATAAAAATGGTAAAAGGCGTAAAGAATTTCGAAGAGATGGCTAACATTTTTGGATTGTAATTCAATGATTTTTGTATGTTTTCATGCAGGAAACAGTAACGACATGAACTTAAAATCTATAGATAAATTGCACTTCAATTTTAGTACTTGAGTTGAGTTGAATGGCTTAATAAAATAAAAGTTTATAACAAATTTAAGTTCAATTCAATTGATTTTTTTTTATTTTTAATAAAAATAAAAATATATTAAAAACAAGAAACAAATAATAAAAAAATAAAAACACTAACTTAAGGACGTAAATAAGTAAGGAATGGAACGGATAGAGTATTTTTTATTCTTATTTTTAAATCTTTATATTATATTCATATCTATATTTATATTTAATGAATATTTTAAATTTATTTTTATATTTATTTTTATGGATATTTAATAGATATGGGTAATATCTATACTCGAAACTTTTTTTAAAAAATAAAAATTTTATTTTTTTGCTTTTTTATTTTTTACATTTACATAATATTTTAATAAATATATACTAATATATTTTTTTAAATAAAAATATATTAATTCTAATTAATCTAAAATAAAAATTAATATACACAAAAAAATATTTACTAAATATATAAATATATAAGATACTATCCTCATATCTAATAAAAAATTTAAAATCATTCTTATTCTTGTATTTATCTTTAAAATTTAATTTTCATTCTAGACATTCTTACACCAACTAAACAAGCCTTATTAAATATCTAAAAAAGGAAATTAATATATCGAGAATGGTAAGAATAAATTGTGTTTTTGATCTTTTTCCTATTTTTAATTTTAATTTTCTTCTCACATTATCTATTCTTATCTTATATTAATAGAACAAAAAAATCCCACCCGCTATTAGTGAATTTAAATAAATCACATTAGCATGTGACATGTGTTCCTATAAGATATATTAAAATTTTAATATATTAAAAAAATATTTATTAATCTTTTAATTTCACTTATGAAATTTAAAAATTCAACCACTAATATATAAAAAAAAGACTAAAACAATAAATCAAGATTGTTAATATCATATCGAATAATGCTTCAATTTTTTTTTTAAATATGGTATATACCGATATCGATTGTTTTGACATATTGTTTCGGGTTATTTAGTTTAGTATAAATATATTTATAAATATATATATATATATATGAACTTATATATTATAATATTATTAATAATCTACAAAATAAATATGAAATATATTCAAAAATCAAATAAAATAAGTTTAAAATATAAAAAATAATATCATAAAATTTTTATAATATTTTTAAACGCTTAATCTGTTCATAAATATTTAAATAAGTATTTTTCATATAAATATTAAGATAAAAACAAAGAGATTAAAATAATTAACTAAGATTTTATGATTGTTAAACTTTATAAAATGAGTATAATTATTTTTTTGAAAAATAATTGAAATACTTAAAAATTTTGGTTTGAAAATATAAAATATAAAAAAAAAAACTCAACTTTCAAAGGTTGTTTTGTTAATTAATTTTATTTTTATTAGGTTAAAAATAATTAAATAATAACAAATAAATTAAAATTATAAAATATATTTCATGTTCATGTACCGGTCGAAATATGCTATTTCACTGAAATTCATTGAAACATGCTAAAATTAATGAAAACAATTGATATTATCTAATATTAAATTTGGTATGAAAAATTATTTTTAAATATATCATATTTTAATATAACTGAAATGTATTGATCGATATAATTGGTACCAAAACGAATTTAACAACTATGCAATAAAACCTAAACTTATCTCATCATTTACTCAACATAATTAATATTTTCATGGGTTAGATTTTGTGAGAATAATAAACCCTTAATTATACTTGCATGGAATCACAAAATTAATAATAACAAACATGGTATATTGATTTTTTTTTGGAACAAATCAACCAAAAAATTAAATTAAAAAATATATCATAAAATGATAAAATTAGGTTAAATTCAGGTAATTAATATTCCTATTTTGCAGCGTTGAAATTAGGTTTCGTTTATTATTAATTACCACTTTCGTACTTGCCCATTTAATTGTGAATTTATCGGTACATTGTGACTGATGAATCGACAAATTACTGCATGGGAAAGTGGGCAATTATCAAAGGTCATTAATGGAAGAGTGATGGTTTCACAAGTTCTATTCAATGAAAGTAACCATAAACTTTTCAATGAGCCTGCAGTTTCTTCTGATACTACTTATCAATCAGATATTTTTTGGGGACAATACTCATGATGTCTATTTATTGGTAGAGTCTGAATTATTATTTGAAGTAATTAGAATTCAAATTTTTATAATTTTAAATATAAAAAATATTCATAAAATTTTTTATGATTTTATAATATATAAGAGGGCAAAATTTAAAAAATTTAAAAATTATTAAAAAATACTTAAAATCGAATCCCAATTTTATTAGAAAACATCTCTTAAAAATTTTTGAACTTCTTGAACAACTTACGACTTTAAAATTTTCAAGTAAGATATATACTTATGCTTTTATAGTATAAAAATCCTTTAATAAATCGGATTAAATACTTAATAAATTATTTATTAACTACAAAATAAACCAAATTATTTATTAAAATTTCCATTTAGTGTCTCAAATAATCATTTTATATTCACCTGGCACACCCACAATGTGGATGAAAAAAAAATTTATGTTTTAAAAGAAATATAAAGGTTATGTGATGAGTTTCATATAAAAGTTCATCTCGTACAGATATCATTTGTAATTCCATTTTGTGAATCGAATCTCACACTTCAAATCTTCAATACCAGAACTGGGCCTTGATAAAGTTTTCAGTATACAGCAGGCTTATCCAGGACTTGGCTGAGGTTTTAATTTCCAAGTCCAGGATATGATCTCATTTGGACCTCAAAATTTATTCAAGCTTGCTTCTAGATAGCCAATTTTAAATTATTGAATGGCCCAAATTCAGACTATTATCTTGAATACTTGAACTATTCTTTTTTGAAAATTTTAGAAATAAAAAACTTTACTTGCCACTTCTTAGTTCAATTCTATGGTTGATCCTCCTAAACTTAACTTGAACAGGGAAACAGTTTAGTAAGATTTAATCTTCTAGTGTTCATTTTGCAAAACAAAACAAGTTTGAGCTTTAATAAGTTGTTTTTAGAGGCAGTTTGAATTGGGGGATATTGTTGTTATTATTATTTTTTTTCATCTAGATTTCACTCACCTTACTACAACATTTCAAGCAACATTTTGATTTTGTTTATCTTGTTTTTCAAACTATCATGGTAGCTCTTTTATTCATTTTTGAAAGGAAGTTAAGGCTTAAAATTTTTGGAGGAAGAAATTTTTCTAATGTTATGGATCACAATTTCTTTTGTTCTTCTTGCATACTTTTGACTATCATTTGCAATTGTTAAAATAGTATTGTTTCATATTTATTAAATTTTAAAATTTTAGTGATTTTATATTTATTTTGAATATTTTTATTTATTGTTAATTGATTTTAAGTTGAATATTTAATATGATATTAAATTTTAAGTTCATGTATGTAATTTTTATCTTATACCTTTTTTAAGTTTGTCACATTATAATTACATGTTTCACATATGATAAATCTTAAGGTTTTTATTTTATATTTAAATCAGACTCTTATGTATTGCCAATTGCTTTTAAATTAAATATTTAATGTAAGACATTTTTTAGCCATTTGTGTTTATCTACTTATTTATTGCTAAGACAATTTTTTTTAAGCATGATGCACTGATAAAGTGATTTTTTTTTTCTTTTAGTGGTTAAAATGATATAGTGATTTTTTTTTTAACAAACTTTCAATAAACAATTAAAAATAATTTTGATATTTGTATCGATATGATATATTAAATTAATCTGATACATTCAGTATCACATAAGTTCAACACTATTTTTATTATTTTTTAATAATTTTTTATTATTTATCTATAAATATAAAAAAGCATCTTGAAGATAAATTTCTCGTACCCCTAATATTTTTTATTATTTTCTTTTTGTCTTCACTTATTTTTAATTTATGTATCAAAGTATAAACGTAAAAAATATTTTTTATTTTTGCCTCTATGTTTTTCTCTTCCATGAGCTCAATATAAACAATTAAAACAAAAGCTTGAGTCAAGACTCAAGACAAACAGAAACACTTTAATTTTCCCAAACCAACTTAAAAAAAAAAATCATAAAAGGTTATTTTCTACACAAATGGTATTCAAAGGAACAAACGAAAGAACGGTGAACGGACAAGCGCTGTGTTTTGCGGGTTATATTATAGCGTGTGCCAGAAATTCCTAACCAAATGAAAGGCAATTAAAGCAAGAGCCAAAATGTAACCAAACTACCGGAAATGCCATAATCGCTTTATGAGAATGGATGTGGACATTTCACCTGCCTTGCCTCCCTTAAAAGCTCGTCCTTTTGTTTCCCCAACCGACACCTTCCCCACGCGCCCATTCTGCAATTCCTCTGTAATATTATTGCCAAGTTCTTCGACCGCCAGGGAAAAACTAGTATTTAAGGTAGGGATGGGAAAAAAATTAAAAATTATAGTTTTGGTGTGATTTAGATTGATTTTTTTTATTTGGTTCGGATGAAATTTAAATATTAAATTTAATTTAATTTGGGATGTAAAAATTTTAAAAAAATTGAATTTAATGAAATTATATATTTTATTAATTTTTATATATATTTTAAAATTTTATAAATAAAAATAATTATTTTATATAAATTTATTTAAAGATATTAAAAATTTTATTAAAATAATATATAAAACATAATTAATGAACCAAATCAAATTGATAAAATTCAATTTGAATTGAATCAATTTAAAAAAATAATTGATTCAAATTTTAAAAATTTATAATATTATATTATCTAAAAAACTTGAATCAAATTTAATTCGATTCAAACCATTATCACTCATAATTTTAAGTAATTTTTTGTTAAAATAAACTAATTTAAAATAATTATTATATTTTTTACTTTTTTTTTCTGTCACATACTACTTTGCAATAAAAGAATACTTAAAACATGTGGTATGGAGTTAAAACATTACTATGTTAAATGGCATGTCATAAAAACACGAATAATTAGTGAAATCTTTGCCCTCTATCAATGTTATTTATTATCTTTTTAATACTGGTTTAAGGGTCTATTTTTCATATTTAATTGAAAATCTTAAAAATGATTTTGATGAAATTTATTGGATATTATTTTTAAAAAATAATCGTATAAATTAATTACTAATATTATCATCGCCTTTTTTATTTATCCTTTTTTCTATGAAAATTACGGTTGCTTTTACTTTGTGTACTTAGCTTGGAGAATTATGCTAAGGTTTTTTTTTTTTTTGAAAAAAGTTAAGTATTCAATTGCAGGTTAAAGCTATTGAATGATAAAAGGAAAATAACACAGAATCTGCTATAAGGTTACCATCTCATAATTACCCTTGTACAACTTGTCGAGTAGGTGAGGAAAACATTAGATGTTTGGTTATAACTTACCAAGGCTTGTGTTTGCTTTTCCAAGATTTATAACCGAAATTTTATTTATATACACATAAAGCATATATTATATAAATTAATTTATAACATAATTAAAGTTTTACAACCTCCCATTACCATGATTGAGAGGAAAATGATTTTATGTATATGATCCTTAATGTGTTATTTAATTAGTTGGTTTTCATTCTCGTGTTTTTATTTATTGGAGAATTTTATTATTTGATTTATTTATTTTTTTATGTTTTTAATTTCTTTTTAAACTCTTTTTATCTTGTTGTATATCTGATTCAAAAAAATATTATGCATTTAAATTTTTTTGAATTCACAATCTCTAAATATTAATTCTAATGATATGCTAATTATTCAAAGGAATAATCGACTGCTATTTAATTTATTAAGTATTAATTAAAAGATGAAAATTTATGATTGAGTTCGTTTTTTTTTAATTTTTTTTACCAACTATTTTTTAATTAATCCATTGTTGTTTTTTTAAAACAAAGTTTGATATTAATATTTATGAAAAAATTGTAAATAAAAATAAAACCTTAGAAAATATTGTAAAATCTCCAAATATTACTACTTTGGCAACCATCGTTGTTAACTTCAGGTTTCACCAATACATTTATAGGAGTAGTTTAGAAGGAACAAATAGTAGATAGAACAACACAACTAATTACCTAGGCAAGTCCAAAATCCAAATGCTGGCTGTCACTATCTTACAAAAGTTGTGCCATTTGGAAAAACATTACTTTTCAGCTACTTAGATCCCAAAGAATTTGCGAAAAATGTGTTCATTCTAATCAATTTTTAATTATAAAAAAAAAATTCAGATTCCCTTTGTCATTTTTGCATGTCAAATAGATTTAATTAGGACTATTCACCAAGATTAATCAAACTTGCAAATAGAGACTATCTAGGTAAAAAAAAAAAAATGAAATTCCATTCTTCTGTTTTATCATTTTTTTTTACATTTTTATATCATTAAATTGTTGAAGTGCTACAAATCTGAAATAACAAATGTTAAAATGGAAAATTATATGTAAAAAAAAAATCAAATGAAAAATTATTTTTTAAAATAAAATTTAATTAATCCTAACAAATATGGCAACTCCACCCTAGTTTTTTCTTATTACTTTCTGAATTGGGGAATAAAATAATAGTAGTTTTAATTTTTTCCGTTGACAAAAGTCAACTGAACCAAATAAAAAACAAAAAAGAAACATGTGCCTTTATGTCAAAACAAAGGAGGGAAAAGGAAAGCTGAACTGCACGCACTGAAGCTGCGTGTGCACAAAGTTGATAACCAAAGGGGAGTTCTTTAAGTAATCTTTCTCTCATTTCCTTCCTCTGCTCTGCTGCTGCCTTCTTGATATTATTATTAGTACTTCCCTTCCTCTTTCTTTCTCTCTTTCTCTTTGTCTGGTAACAGAGGCAGAAGGGGCAGATGAGTCGCCTAGCACCATTATCTGAAGAACCCATAAACGAAGAAGACTCTGCAAACTGTTCAAAGAAAGGCTTGTCATGGAAAAACTGGCTCAAAACTCATTTCTCCCTTGTGTTTAACAAGAAGTCTGACCTTAAGATCCTGTTGAGCGTTTTGGGTTGCCCTCTTTTCCCTGTTTCAATCCTTTCTAAACCACCCATCAATGAGGTAAGCAAATGTGGTCATGTTTTTGCTTTTAAATACATTTTATCTTCTCTGTTTTGTTTACTAACTATTTCTTGTGAATGAAGTTTACCGGTATTTGGATCACTTGATATTAGATCCATGTATTGAGGTTTAGACTCGTCGGAGCTTGTTTTTCTGGGTCTTTTTTTTATTGTTTTTAAGACGAAAAGTTAAAAAGAAGTAGTATTTATTTATTTTTTTAATTGGGAATCTATGAAAAGCAACCAATGGCTTTTTGATAAAGTGTTACTGCCGAAGAGAACAAGGTTGGGTTGGTATCCTTAGTGCCTCACCACTGATCTGGCCTGAAGTCCCCACTGGCCTCCCACCATGAAAGCATAAAAAAAATAAAGTAGCATTTTCTGTGGGTCCATTTTTTTTTTTATATAAAAGTTGAGTTTGTGTAAAAAGCTAGGAGATCTAATAAATTAGAAAGTCCTTATTGATTTTTTTTTTCCTCAAAATGAGCACACTTTCAAGATGGAATTACTTATATCAAATTGGTTGGGTCTTGATCCTTTCAATCATCTTTTAAAGGATGTTTTCCTAGGAATCATGGTTGAATAGTATCCAAATGCCTTTGTCCTCCTCTAATTTATTGCCTTCTTTTTAAGGATGGACCCATTGAATTGTCATGTTAGATGGTTTGATAGAGTCTAGGCTTTCAAGCATATTTTGTTTGATTTTAATGAACAATAAGGTTCCAAAATTGTTGGGCCAAAGAAAATGAAAAACAAAGCAGTACTGATAACTGAGTTTATCTTTGGTCTTTTGCTTTTTTTTAGGTTGGTATTAGTTGAATCTAATACTCCATATGTAGCAGATAGTTCGTCTTTCTCGATAACTTGAAATTGAAAATTTCAGATTCAACTTAAAGAACCATCTTTAATTAAGAACCAAAAAGTGTTGTGCATAGCAGGTATCTTCCTCAGCACAGTACATTATACAACATTTCACAGCAGCAACAGGATGCCGGAAATCAGAAGGGAGAGTAAAGAACATTTTTGTGACAGGAAAAGTAACAATGGCAATGGTAGATGAGCTAGGTGCCACAGCAAGCTTAGTGGCTGGATCTGCTGAAGTTGCAAAAAAAGGTTGTTTTGTTATGTGGCAAATGGTTCCTAATAAATGGCTGATTGAACTGGTTGTGGGTGGTCACAAGGTTGTAGCAGGTAGTGATGGCAATGTGGCTTGGCGCCGCACACCTTGGCTAGGAGCACATGCAGCCAAAGGTGGTGTTCGTCCTTTAAGGCGGACTCTTCAGGCAAGTAACCTTTGTTAGATTTAGTTATCTGCGAATCATTGTTATAATTGCATGTTCTTTTTCCATGGCTTCCCATTGCTATAGCAATTAGTGGTTTCATTTCTTAGCTTAAACTATTATTGGTCCCATTTGTTGGTATAAACAATTATTGGGGCACGTTTCCTCACTTTTTAATAATTTCTGAGCTAACTTAGATCTATGCTATCTTGACTTGTGTGACTGTTTAGGTGTAGTGGGGTGGGGGTGAATTACCGTGCATGAGAATATGAGATCAGTTTATTGATGATATTTTGATGACTTGACTTGTTTCCACTAAACCAAAAGCCTAATATTTTTTAATCCACCTGCAAAATATGACTGTTGAATTCATAGTATGAAGCGCATAAGACACTTGGTCTATGTTAATGTCTAATATACTCTTGTATGTGGGGATGTTAATTAGAGATTAATCCACTTTTGGAGTCTTGTTTTCCTTACAGACAGCCTGGCTGATCCTGTTTTCATCTGTAATAAATCTTACCTTAAAGTAGATTTTTATTCTGTAACTGATTCTACCTTAAAATTAGATCCAACAACCCAAGATGTCGGAAATTGTTTCCCTGACACATTCTAGGATATGATCAAATCAGTAAAAATCATTATGCCATTTTTAGAAAAGAATAGTGAAACAGTGAAAGTTGAATGTCTGAGACTAGAATTGGTTATTACCCCATGGGTTTCCTATCATTACTTCTGAACATTGACCAATATTTTCCAGCTTTCAATTATGAAAAATCAAAACACATTTAGCTTTCAAAAGTAAAAAATGTGCTTTTGACTACCAACAACCAATACATAATTGTTTCTTTTATAAGTAGATGGTCCCATTTTATAATCAATATCAAATAATTCATGTAGGGACTAGATCCTATGGCAATATCAGCAGTGTTTTCCTCAGCTCAGTACACGGGAGAGAAACGAATCTCTGGCACTGATTGCTTTGTGTTGAAACTATCTGCTGATCAAGTGGACCTGGCTGATAGGAGTGATAACACCGCAGAGATGATCAAGCATGTTATATTTGGCTACTTCTGCCAAAGAAGTGGGCTGCTTGTGTTTCTAGAGGACTCTTATTTGACGAGAATTCAATCACCTGGAACCTACCCTACATATTGGGAAACCTCAATGGCCACGAAAATTGAAGATTATAAGATAGTGGAAGGTGTCATGATTGCACATTCTGGTCAATCAAGTGTTATCATCACAAGATTTGGGGACAATTTAAAGGCAGGCCTTTCTATAACTCGCATGGAGGAGATATGGACCATTGATGATGTTGCATTTAATGTCCCTGGCCTTTCCCTCGATTGCTTCATTCCTCCCAAAGAAGTTCAGAAAGATTATCCAAAGGAGAGTTTGGATTGGCGATCTCCTTTGCATCAATGATAATGGCTGATCTACATTGCTGCTAATTGCTTCATTGAAAGTCATTATGTCATTAACTTTGACTGGAGTAGGCACTCATGTGTATATAAAACACATTAAATATATATATTTTTGTGTTTAGAACTCATAGAAGGCTTTGATATTCATTTAACTGATTATGGAATCATTTTGTATCACTTAAAGTGTATTTGTGCAATTCATAGTACTTTTGTAATCCTCGGATCTTTACAAAATTTTGAGAAATACTACTCTATTGTTTTGTATCAATGAAGTATCAAGGAATAAGCTGTATATACTTTGTATGTTACTGACCACTTCACTGTTATTATGTTTCCCACAATTAAAATCATTGGAAAAAGAGTTTAGATCTGAGGAAAGCATCAGTTTCAATTTTTCATCGTCATATGATAGATGGGGCGAGAGATAACAGTAGATGTTTTCATACTTGTTCATTCATGCACACAAAAAGAAATGGCAATGTTGCAGCACATAAGTTAGCTAGGCATGGGATAGGGATTGATGAGGACATGTATTGGGTAGAGGATTTTCCTTCATTTCTCCATGGCTTTGTGTTTGATTACTCAAATGGTTTCATTAATGAATGATTAAGAATGTTTAGCTTAAAAATTTTTTCTTCCTTTTATATATGCACCAAACATAAGATTACATGATAATCATTCAATCTTATTTATAATTCTATTAATGATACGAAAAAATAATATAAATGGGATATGGTTTAAAATTTTAAAATAGTTATATATAAATTTAACAAAATAAAAAATATATTTGATGTTTTTGTGAAGATACAAATTATGATATGTAATTTTTATGTAAAATATGTCACGAATATAAACCAACATATAGTCAAAGATTAATGTTATTAATGATTTTTGAATTGTATTGAAATATTAAATGTGATATTTAAACTTTAAAAATCTTCAATGTTATTTGAACTATAAATCTATTAATTAATATGATATTTAGATGACTTTTTATTTGGTATCGTATAAAGTTAACTACATTGAATGTGAGCATGACATTAATTAATAAATTCATAATATAAACATAATATTAGAGATTTTTAAAATCCAAATATTATATTAATGTTGCATTATAATTCATTGCCATTCGTAACATTGGTAAAGCATAATTCACATGCATAAATCAAAGAAGATGAAAAATAAAGAACTCCCGCCATCTTCTTAGGTCCTCAGGAGAAGTGTGATTGTTGAAAGAAATGGCATAAAGAGAGCCTTTGCATGAAAACTCTCTTCAAGTAAGATCAAAAGAATATTAAACTATATGCCTAATTCTCATCTCCTTCTCCCCTTAAATTCACCCCATTGTTCTTGCTCTTTTTAATGCTCCTTTCAATCTATTCTTATGATTCCAAACCAAGCTATTTCTGTTTTTGTTTTTCTTCTTATAGACTAGTGCTAAGTTGTTAAGCCAACCATTTTGTTTTAACTACCAAAATTGCTTTAATTTGTTGATCATATTTTTCCTTCTTCTCGACTTCTATTTTTCTTGGAACCTGATGGGAGCCTTGTCCCTCAATTCTTTCTCTGTTGCACGAAGCAAAGTTGCAAGAGTTTCCAATAAATTAAACACCATTTTTGTGCATTGCCAGGGAAGAGGCAATGCCATAAAGACTAGCGGGGTTTCTTCAGTTTTGAGAGAGAGATAAAAAATGGTTAATGCTGATCGTAGTACTGCTGTCAAGGATGCAGGAACCTTAATTGTGTCTCCAAATCCAAATGGGAATAGTCGGGCAGATATTGCAGTTAAAGATTTGGTGCCTTACGGAGGATCAACTGCTTCTTTAATGGAGTTGCAACAGGGCATTGGCATTGTTAAGTTTCTTAGAGGGAAAGAGTTTTTCATTACTGGTTCAACTGGGTTTCTTGCCAAAGGTATGTTTTTCTACTCATCATTTGCATTCTACTTTCATAACTTCATGTTTTTAGATGACATTTTTTTACCAGAAAACTATGTACTATAATCTTCTCAAGAAAGCATTTTATTCATTCAATCTTCTTATTATATTAATTATATGCAGTTCTTATTGAGAAGATTTTAAGAGCTGTGCCTGATGTGGGGAAGATATTTCTCTTGATCAAGGCCAAAAACAAAGAAGCTGCAATGGAAAGATTGAAAAGTGAAGTAGGTTATGTATAATTGTGTCTTTTGTTGCTTATGCATGATTGATTCTCACATGTTTGAACGATTTTTCCTGGTATTGAGTCAAATTTTAGTTCTTTTTGTTTTGTTTTAGATCATAAATGCAGAGCTTTTCAAGTGTCTAAAACAAACATATGGAAATAGCTACCAAAGTTTCATGTTGAGCAAACTGGTCCCTGTTGTAGGAAACGTGTGTGAACCTGATCTTGGATTGGAGGGTGATTCAGCTGATGTGATTGAAAAAGAAGTTGACATAATTGTGAATTCTGCAGCTAATACAGCTTTTGATGAAAGGTTATGGTTTTTTTCATCTGATCTCTAAGATTGTGGAACTGTTAAGAATAAGATCATTACCACAGAAAATTTAATTAAATAGTTGTCATTATTGAATTCGCAGATATGATGTTGCCATAGGTATAAATACAAAAGGGGCATGCCACCTCATGACTTTTGCCAAGAAGTGCAAGAAACTTAAACTCTATTTACAAGTATCAACAAGCAAGTATCAAAACCAAAATATGATCAAAACTCGTGATTTGAGGAAATTTTCTTCAAGAACAATTGATTTCTAGTGTCAATTTGGACATCTAGTTCTTTGTGGATAAGCAGATTTGTTCTATTTCATGTGCAGCATATGTTAATGGCCAAAGGCAAGGAAGAATTATGGAAAACCCATTCAACATAGGAGACTGCATTGCAAGGGAAAATTTAATCTCTGAAACTACTGCAACATCCATGCTTGAGTTAGACGTTGAAGATGAGTTAGTACTGGCTCAAAATTCCAAACATACTGGCTCAAAATTCCAAACAAGGTTTTGATGAAAGTGAAGTGGCTCAGAAAATGAACGAATTGGGTTAGAAAGGTGAGAATTCTCATTCTCTTATTTTCTGTTTTTCCTTTGTGAACTGTGATTAATGAAAGCTTTCTGTTTCCAATATGACAAAGAAATGGGGCTTTAATCAAAATATTGACATGATGATGACTAATTACCTGATTCAGGGCTAGAACTTTGGATGTCAAACACATTCGTGTTCACAAAGGGCTACGGGAGAAATGATGATCAAAAACATGAGAGGAGAAATACCATTAGTGATAATTCGACCTAGTGTTATTGAAAGCACCTGCAAAGAAACCATTCCCAGGATGGATGGAGGGCAATAGGTATCTCTTATTTGACTTTTTACATGATGCAATTATTTCTGACAAAATTTGAGATACTCTTTTCTTTGTCTGTTAGGATGATGGGATCCAATAGTATTATGCTATGGGAAAGGGCAGCTAACTGGTTTCCTGGTTGATCCAAATGGAGTACTTGATGTTGTACGTAATTGTTGTCAATGTCATACATCATTTTTGTACTCTAGTGTTTGATGAATTAACATTGGAAAAACATCCATCCCCCACATTTTATTTCAAACTCATGAATCTTATTGCATTCTTGCCATGGCGGATTACAGGTTCCAGCAGACATGGTTGTCAATGCAACCTTGGCAACCATTGCGACACATGGAATGACTCCAAACCAGATATTAACATCTACCACATTGCATCATCAGTTTTAAATCCACTGGTTTTCCAGGATTTAGCCAGATTGCTCCATGAACACTACAATTCCTCACCTTTTCTGGACTCGAAGGGTTGCCCAATCCATGTTCGATCAATGAAGCTGTTCAACTCCATGGAGGATTTCTCTGCTCACCTCTGGAGAGATGCTTTTCATAGAACTGGATTGACAGCGGTCGCATCTTGGAGCGGAAAACTGTCTCAGAAGCTTCAAACAATACGCAGGAAGTCAGGAGCAAGCAAAGTACTTGGCTAATATATATGAGCCATACACATTCTATGGTGGAAGGTAAGTCAATTGTGGCCTTAATCACTGTTCGGTCATGGATTACATTCCCCTGCAATCTTCAAATAAAAACTGACATAGATGAATATCAAATCAACAACTGTCAGGTTTGACAACAGCAACACTGAGAGACTAATGGAGATCATGTCCGAAGAAGAGAAGAGGAACTTTGGATTTGATGTGGAAAGCATAGATTGGAAAGATTATATAAAAAATGTCCACATTCCTGGTTTAAGAAGACATGTTATGAAGGGTAGAGGGATGTGTTCTTCACCTATTAGCTAGATCTTGCACTAATTATGTATGCAATAAATGTTTTCTAAATGTTACAAACACCAAACAAGGCAGAGAAGTTTTGCCTTCTTATTTGTGATATAATTAACTCTCATGAGGGTTTTATAAGTAAAGTTTTATAGGAGTTTTACAATTTAAATTTTTTAATCTCCGGCTATGAAATACATCAAATTCGGTAAACCCTAAATTGTACGTCCAAACACATCGAATCTGATAAATACTAATATCAGAACAAAAATAATACGTTTACTAATACAATATGGACTACTTTGATTCATACCAAAAAAGAAAGAATTTATTTTGCAAGATTGATTTGATTACAAATTATGTTACCTAATTTGGAAACCAAGAAGCAAAGATCAACATTTGGATTAAAGAAACAATTAAAATAAAAAAATAAAGATTAACTCTATTATTTATTCCATTCAATTAATTATCAAATAAACATTTTTATACGAAACTGTTCACTTATATGATGCATATACTTCAACATAAAATTATAGCTAAAAAACATAAAAGCCACTAATTAAGTATGCATCATACATGACCAAAGAACAGCACGCTTAGGGTCCATTTAGAGCTCAATTTGAAGACTTTCACCGTATTGAAAGATGTGTTTTATGATTGAGATCTTCCGTACGTGAAAGCCCCACAATCGGCTGCCAAATGGACCGTTATTCAACAACAATATTATTAATTAACAGAGCTACGACTTTGTCCTGTAATGGTGTGAAACTTTGATTTTTTTTTTTCTTGGATGATTGAATTTCCATTCATATCCAAAGAAGCAGGGAAAATCCTTACATGAAACTTATTGAGGATTTGGAGAGGCAAATGCAAGGAACTCGGGATGATTTTCCAGTATAGCCATATTTTTTTTCTCTAAAGTAATCCATGCTTCTATTGCCTTGCTTTGCACAATCTCTTTGAGAAAGGTGGTTTTAGCATGCCCACTGCTGCTTCTCCCTGGGACACCAAGCAAACTTGGGTTTCCCCATCCAAAGTCAACTTCTTGAAACCCAAAATTCAACCAACTAGCGAAATAATCGAATTCCATGTCTCCTTCGGAGGCAAATTCTGCTGACAGATCATTTAGTTTCTCGCTTATGAATTTGACACCTTCACCACTTTGTAGACGAGTCAAGTGATCCCCCTTGAAAGTCTCAAGTCCTTCCTTCACTAGATAAGCCAACTGCTGTAACTCTATGTCGTTCTCAGCCGAGTTATAGGCAGAAATTGAGTACCAAAACACATTTCCAATGGCATAATCTGGCAACTGTGGCTCTAGTCTTCGCCGTATGTTTACTGCATGGGCACACAGAGATGGCCTTGAAATTCTAGATGCTGATCTAGAAGTCAACATGGAATATTTCCATATGAATGCAGTCGGTGGTTGGACTCGTGTAGGATGCTCCAGATTTTTGCTTCTCACTTTACTCTTTAGAGTGTCAATAGATATTTCATCGAACACAAATCTTCTCGTCTTGCGCCTGCCTTCACTAAACCATATGCCTTTTATCAAAGACAAAGTGTTTGATGGCATGCTATCCACTGCAGGAAAGAGTTGTGAAGCTACCGTAAACAAATCCGGACTGGGTATTTCACCATTAGACCTCGAGAAAAGCTGTCCAACTTCTAAAGAAAGCAGATGCGGTGCATGCATCAACTATCTTGTGGGAAGTACAAACAGCTACTGCTATTCCACCACAATTAAAGATGTTAACTTGAACAGTTAGCAGTGGCGCTGTTAGGTCTGGAAGATAGCAGAAGGGTTTGGATGGAAGCAGCTGGTTCAGTTCATCTATTAATTTGGCGCGTTGAAGGTAATCAGATAAACAACAGTTTACCCGAGTTTCAATGTATGGCACACCCTCGTCATAAGAATCAATGCAAAGGTTGTCCCTAGGCCTGCCAGATAAAGGGTAAAAATGATTCAAGGTTTTGGAAAGAGATGTTTTCAATTGGTCTGAAATTCGGGCACTGTTGGAACTTGGAACTGGAATCACTCGAGTGGGTTTGGGAGTAGAAGAAGTTGGAACATAAGATGGTGGAATGAGTTGGTCTAGAAATGAGAGCTTAAGTGGCTTTAGAAGATGAAGTACTTCTTGGGAAGATGGTTTAACAGTTTGTCTTAAAGTAACACGAACTTCGGCCATGGTGATCCTTCGGCTAAACAAAAGTGTATATGCTCTTTGGCTGCTATAGGCTAAAGTTGTAAAACTTCGCTTGAGACGATGAAACAGCTGGTTGAGCAGGTATTTATAGTTAACAACTAAGGACGAATTGTCAAACTAATATGCTATAAGGCTGTATTCGAGTCAAGAAGTGACGGTTTCATTAAAAGACAAGAAGGAAGCAGCAGGCCTAGTTCTATCTCAGTATTTTATAATCTATTTAAATGATCGATGAGATTAATTTTAATAAAATTAAAAAAATAATAAAAATTATTATAATTATAGTTAAAAATATTATAATTATAATTAAAAAAATTCATAAAAAAAATTATGTAGAATGAATTTTATTATAGTTAACATTTAGATTTAATTAATGATATAATAAATTTAATTATATTGTATTGAAAATATAATAAAATTTAAATTTCCACTTACTCATTAAAATAATTAAAAATATACACTAAAAAGAGTGGTATATATTCCAAATTTCGTCTAAATTTTTTTTAATATAGTTGGTTAACATGTCCACTTTATCAATAAATATAGCTTTTTTTGTATGTACGAAAAGTTCAAAGTTTAATGGAGAATTTTTTTTAATAAATCTTGGAGCTTAGTTAATTTTTCTTAAGAGGGATAATAACTACTAGACATATAAAAAAGTGTACACCTAGTAACTCCAACCAATCCCATATAAATCATTTAATTTTTAAAAGTAAATGGCATTAAAAAATAATTTAAAAAATTAAAAAATAGAGGGGTGTATGGCTTAACAACTCCCACCTTTATAAATCATTTCAATTTTTTTTAAAAAATAAATGACATAAAAAATTTTAAAAATAAAGTGGACTTTAGTTCTTCTACTCCCATCAATCCTATTTAAATTATTTCATTTGTTGGATGAATTTTTTAAATATTTAATATAAACAATTCAATAAAAAATGTAAATAATGTTTTAAAAAAAGCAAAAAAAAAAAAGAAAGATGAAATGGCATGTAATAAGGTAAAATATTTTATTTGTGATTGATGCGAGGTTTAATAGATACAAGGCTTTATTCTTTAGAAGAAAGTGGGACACTTTATATGCATTAATAAATTTTTTTAAAAAAAGTAAAGAAATGTTAAAAGAAAAGAAGCTAAAACTAGGACATGACAATTTTTTTGCTCATTTATATTTTTTCTCATTTTAATTTATTTTCTATTAATATATTCTATTGAGTATTTTAGTCACCAAAACAATTAATACATGTCAAAACACCAATCCAAATTCTTCCTTTTTTTTTTCTTTTGTAAGGATTTATATTTGGTGTATTATTGTATATAAATTTTATATTATATTAAAAAAATTAAATGATGTCATATTATTAATAAAATAAATAAGATGATATCATTAATAAAATGGGTAAATTTTATAAAAAAAATTATTTTTTATATATTTATTTTAAAAATTAATATTTATTTAATAATATTATCTAATTTATTAATAATATATAAAATTTATACCATGATAATATATCTAACATAAACTCTTTTTCTAATTAGCTGTTGCGTCTAACCTAGGCCCATTGGATCAGATCATGCCTCCAGTGCAGCTCCAATTTAACGCTTTTAATTTCATTTCGTACTACTTCAAGTATTTGGATAATAAATATCCGCATGTTTACATCCATTTATCTGAAAATTTAAGATAGAGGGAAAGGCTTTTTTTTTTTTTTTTTTTTTGTAAACATTTAAGATTATAATATAGGGACGAAAATGTCTTCATACTTAGGCTGCGATTGATTAATGAAAATATATATTTTTTTAATTTTTAATTTTTAAAAATAATTTTTATTTCTTATTTTTTGAATTTTAAAAAACATATTTAGCACATAAAATAAAAATTATAAAAATATGTTTGGTATCTTTATTTTTATAATTAAAATAAATTGCTTTAAGATAATTTAACCATATAAAACATTCAAAACTTAAACGTTACATAATATGATAATATAATGGGCAAAACATTATACAAAAATTAGGAAAAAAATCAAATTTACTAATTAAAATATATCGATTCATCCGGATCAAGTGTAACATTAGTAACATCAACCCTTTTTGGAACAATGCTTGTCTAGGCTTTAGATGAATCATTAAATGATTATAAAACACTATCATTTCGATGAGAAATATTAAGCATAAAGATAGATGAATACTTTTCATCGTATTAAAGTAATATAGATAAATCATTAAATGATTTATATTGCTGTAATGTTAACTATATATAAAAAGATGAAATAATCTTTCTAATAATAATGGATAGCAAAATCCAAAATTATCACTCAAAATTCATAAATTCACTCGTATCTCAAAACCAAAACCCTAGTGTCACCAAAAAACCAGCCTTCAACGCTGCAGCACTGCTTATCGGAGTATTGGCCGGACTTTCAATTTTCGCCAGAGAAGGTGTTGGGGAGATTCTAGTGTATTTGTGCCTTGGAGACAACATAACCACAAACAACTTCTAGCCTTGCTCATAATGACCCTTAGCTCCATTAATGAAATATTAATGGCCTTGACTTTTTGAGCTTAACGTTGGTTTTGCCATATTTGTACCTTACAATTGGGTTTAAGATATTGTAGCTTGCATAAGCCTCCTTAGTCACTTGTAGCATTGAGTCTTTGCCACCATCATATTCCCACACTAACAAAAACACCAAAAAGGAATTAGAAAAACTTAAGCAAAACAATCCCACAAAGTGAAGTGCATCATCCTATTAAAGCTCAGAAAAAGTAGATTTATTATTAAGAGAGTCGCCAATGCAAAAATGGGAATTTTCAGCCCATTTGTTGAGAAAGTCTAATTCAGAGAATGGGATCTTCCAAGTGTCTGTCTCCCACCAACTAAGATTTCTCTTGCATTTGTAAAGCTTACAAATAGAAACAAAAGCACAAAATAAGTTAAGCCTCGTTGGAAAAACGGCCATGGGAAATCATATTTTGTAAAAGCTGAGCAGAAATAGCAGTCGAGGAAATGAAACAAATTTGGGTAAAACTCCTATAGAAAAGAGAGAAGTGAAATAAGTTTTCGTGGAGCAATCTCTTCGAAACTAGGACCTTTGTCCCAAAATTGGAAAAAAAAATCCCGTGTTTTTATATTCTCCATTTCTTTTAAATGTTTTCAAGTTGAAAACAACTTTTTTTTATTCTTTAAATTTAGTCTATTTTCATTTTCGTTTTTCAAAAAATAATTTTTGTTTTTTTAACCGAACAAGTTTTTTCATTCATTCTCTATTTTTTATGAAAATAAAAATAAAAAACAGAGATATTTTCATGAACCAAACATACATTTTTATTTTTTATTTTAAATTTTTATTTAAATATGTTCAAATAATTTCAAATTTAAATATAATAAATAATTTTTTATAATTATATAATAAACTAATTATTAATTAATTAAAAACTAAATAAATACATATAAAAATTATTTATTTGATATATTTCTTTCTTTTTTTTGAAAATTTTTGTCTTGAATCTTATATCTTAAACTTATTTGACTGAAAAAGAAATTATACACATAAATTCTTTCGAACTTACAACTTTCAAGCATCAACTTTAAAAACATGTCAATTGATTCAAAAATCAGTTGGCATTTATTTGATATATCTCTAAAAAGCAAATAATTTAAAGTTTTTACTATAATTCTATAATTATACAATTACAATTAAAAATTATGTAAGAGTTTATCACTTATAAGTATGAACTCCATATAAAATTTTGATAGATTCTATATAATTTTAAATTTGGATTGATTAATTATACTAAGAGTTCTTAACATCATTTTTTTTTTCACTACAACCCACCTATCACTATTATAGTAATTTTAATGTCATTTCTAAACACATATCAAACTATTGATTTTAATATATTATTACAATAATTAATCTCACTTTTATCGTTGTTTTTATCTTATTATCTATTTAAATGAATCTTAATAAACACGAAAGTATAGTAAAAAATTTAAAATAAAAAAAATATATTAAAAATATATAATTTTATTTATTAATATATTATATTAATAGTATATTATTTATTAATGTAGACACCCAATTGGGTCCGGGCCCAGATCAATTGGGCCTGACCCAAATGGGTAAGGCCCATTTCAATCCTGTATATTTTTTTTTCTTCTTTTGTATTTTATGTATTCTATTATTATTATTATTATTATTATTATGTATATCTTTATTTATTTATTTATTTTTATTCAGGTTAGATTTATATGTATTTTATTTATACAGTTATATATTATTATTATTTTTTTTTTGTGTAATATATTTTTGGGTTTATCTTGTTTTATTTGTCATTATTTTTTTTTAATCATCTGTTAATTCTATCTTCTTTTTCCCGAATTATCTGATATTATTTTTAATTTTTAATTTTTGATTTTCTTTTCTAATTATCTAGTTTTTTTTTTATTTTGATTTTGGAGGGCTGAGATTGAAGGCTGAAGAATCCCATTGGAAGTGGGAATTCAATCAGAAGAGTCCAGTGGGATTCAAAGATTGAATTCCCGTCCAAGGAGGAATTGGGATTGATCAGAAACTCCTGATCAATCCCTATATAAAGCACCTCCTGGAACAGTTCAGAAAACACAGAAAACAGAAGCAAAAGCTACTGATTGAGAGAATAGGGGTGTTTAGAGAGCTTAAGGAAAAGGTTTAGGAGTGTTCTGGCAGTGGAGAAAAATTTTTTAGAAAAATTTGGCGAAAAAATTTTCTGGAAATTTCTGGGAAATTTCCAGATTTCGGCGAAAATTCCGGCGACTTTTGAATTTTCCGACGACAATTCCGGCGAACTTTGAAGTTCCGGCGACAGACCCAGTTTCCGGCGGAGAATCCCAGAAACCGGCGACCATTCCGGCCAACTTTCGGCCAACTTCCGGCGACAATTCCCAGATTCCGGCGAAATTCCAGAATCCGGCACCGGCGTTCTTCAAATTCTAGAGAGAAGGCAGAGAAGAAGGGAAGAAGAGAGAGAGAGGGGAGGAACGGTCTGCTGAAAAACGGAGGAAGGTGCCTTTTATACCCTCCCAAAACGACGTCGTTTTGGCTTTAAGTTAATAAGAGGATCCGCGCGTTTTGCCGAACCCGACCCGACCCGAAGCGTCGACCCGCTTTCTGACCCGCGCGTTTCAGCCCTCCGAGCCGAGCCGCACCAAGCCGAGCCGCTCCAGGTTTTTTTTTTTTTTTTTGATTTTTTTTTTTGAATTTTTTTTTATTTGACTTTGATTTTGATCTTGATTTTTTTTCTTTTTTCTTTAATTAATCCGACGACGGAGCCTCTACAAGTAAAAACAGTAGTTTTTCTTGCATACTCCTGAGGTGAGGGAATTTTCTCAATTTTCTGCTAAAAGTATTAGAGTCAATTGAGAATAATTTTCGATAATTAATTAATTGGTTGATCTTGATTTTTCTTTAAATAATCCGACGACGGAGCCTCTGCAAGTGAAACAGTAGTTTTTCTTGCATACTCTTGAGGTGAGGGAATTTTCTCAATTTTCTGCTAAAAGTATTAGAGTCAATTGAGAATAATTTTCGATAATTAATTAATTGGTTGATCTTGATTTTTCTTTAATTAATCCGACGACGGAGCCTCTGCAAGTGAAACAGTAGTTTTTCTTGCATACTCCTGAGGTGAGGAAATTTTCTCAAGTTTCTGCTAAAAGTATTAGAGTCAATTGAGAATAATTTTCGATAATTAATTAATTGGTTGATCTTGATTTTTCTTTAAATAATCCGACGACGGAGCCTCTGCAAGTGAAACAGTAGTTTTTCTTGCATACTCTTGAGGTGAGGGAATTTTCTCAATTTTCTGCTAAAAGTATTAGAGTCAATTGAGAATAATTTTCAACAACTAACTACTTGGTAAAATTTTAAGGCTTTTGGATAACACAAATTCAAGCTGGTACCATCTTTTGATGGGCGTTGTGAGGGTGCTATAACCTTCCTCACACGTAACCGAACTCCCGAACCCTGTTCTGGTTTGTAGACCTGAACCTATTCTTCTAGGGACCCTTAAACTTAGGTGTTCCCTGGAAGGACAGATTCCTTAGGTGGCCAATCGCACCTTGATAAAAAAGATTGGTGGCGACTCCCTTAAGTCAATGTCTAGCGATAGATCCCCGGATCTAGACGTTACGACAGCTTGGCGACTCCGCTGGGGACTTGAGAGTCAGGCCAGCAAATAATTTGTGTTATCCAAAAGCCTAATAAAATTGAACCATTTTTGTATATATATGTTATTGTTCATTCATGTTTATTTACTTTGTTAATTATGTCATTCATGTGCATGTGCATAACATGAGCTCTATACCCGAGCTCCGTCCCTTTAGGAGGGAGTAAAGTACCTATTGCTTTCGTGAGGTCTAATGCCTCCGTAGTGGCTAGCGAAATACTCCCACTCAAATTGAACCTTTTCCGCTTGTAGCCTGTAATGGGTGAGGATTAGGGTGCCTTACTAGTCTGTGATGGACAAGGATGTAAGGAACAATTTGAGGACCTTTAGACTCTGACTTTAAAACCACATGTAGTGAACCTTAAGAGTGCCTAACCCTAGGATAGAGTCCTTTCTACCCAATGATAGATATACCCTGAAATTAGGACACAAAAAAGGTGTTTATCTAATCATTTTGATTGCTTAACTTTGTGTATTATTTTTTGTAATGTTATGCATCAGCATTACTTTCATTTCATTCATGAAACTAACTATGTTGTTTGTCTGATTGTATGTATCTGTATCATGTTTCAACACAATCATTTGCATTCATTTCATGCTAGATTTCATTCAAAAAAATGTACATTTCATTTGTGTATCAAAGCATCATACATAAGGCACAGCATAACATTTCTAATCATGAGTATGGTACTCAAGGCTCCAGGATAGCTCCATCTAGCGAAAATCTTGCCCATCGATTTAACACAAGATCCAGAGCAAGGCAAATGGAGCAGGAAAATTCTCAGAGATTTGAAAAGATAGAAAAAGCTCAGGAGAAGATTGAAAATGAACTTAGCAAAATTCTGGAGGCTCTCAATAATATGAATAAAGGAAAAGGAGTTGAAGGAAGTACAAGCCAGCAAGAAGTGGCTGACCCATTGTACCCTCCAGGTTTTGGCCCACCTCAAGCCCAGTCTGCCCAAGAGGTCCCGCCACAACATTTCGCCTATCCTGGAATGCCATCAGCTTTCAACCCAGGACAGTATAACAGCTATATAAATCCTGTCTTCACTGAAAAGGCAGCAGAACCAATTCCTGATCTAGATGATTTAAAAGAGAAGGAGAAGGAAAAGATGAGAGTAGAGGCTGAAGAAAGTTCCAAGATTAGCATGCTAGAGCAGAGGCTAAGGGCTGTGGAAGGATTTAGCTGTTATGGGTCAGTAGATGCTGCTGGGCTCTGCCTAGTCCCTGATGTGGTTATCCCCTATAAGTTCAAAGTACCGAAGTTTGAAAAATATGACGGTATAAAGTGTCCCAAAACCCACATCACCATGTATTGCAGAAAGATGGCAGCTCATGCACATGATGAAAAACTCTTGATGCATGTTTTTCAGGACAGTCTTACTGGCTCTGCCGCCAGATGGTATGTTCAGTTGGATAGGACTCGTATTCGCTCTTGGAGTGATATGGCACATGACTTCATCAGTCAATATCGACACATTATCGATTTGGCTCCTGATCGTTTGTCTTTGCAGAATCTGGAGAAAAAGTCAAACGAGTCTTTTAAAGAGTACGCCCAAAGATGGAGAGATATAGCTTCACAGGTACAACCTCCACTGACAGAGAAAGAGACCACAGTGCTGTTTGTTAGCACTTTAAAACCTCCCTATTATGAAAAGATGATAGGGAATGCAACAAAGAATTTTGCTGACATGGTAATCTCTGGAGAAATTATTGAAAGTGCCATAAAAAATGGCAAGTTGAGAGGAGGAGAAACCAAGAAGACATCAGAAAAGAAAGAAGCTGAAGCTCAAGCTGTGAGCTCTGATAGACAACAATTCGGGGGTTATCAACCCTATCCATCTCAAGGTTACTCTCCATACTATCCCGCTGTGAATAATGCCTCATCCCACCCATACCAGCTAGCTCCCCAACCATCTTATTCATCCACTTATCGCCTTAACATTCAAGCTCCTGTAAGAACCCAAATCCGCCCTACTAACCCAGCCAGTGGCTCGCGAGAACAACGGACTACTCGAGAAAAACCTGTATTTGACCCAATCCCTATGACTTATACAGAGTTATATCGAGAGCTTTATAATAGCCATTTGATTGCCCCCAGCCATGTGGAACCACTTAAACCACCCTATCCAAAGTGGTATGATCCTACAGCCCGTTGTGACTATCATTATGGAATTACTGGCCATTCTACTGAAAATTGCACTGCTTTAAAGTATAAGGTGCAACGGTTGATCAATGATGGAATGGTAAGTTTTGATCAAGGAAAAGCAACAGCACCTAATGTTAGTGTACTGAGCGAAAGTCAAGAACAGAAAGGATCCGGAGATTCACAATGAATTGAGGGGCAAGATGTCAATGGAGATAAGGCTGGTTGAAGGTTTCTTCTGTCATTTTGGGATTTCTTTTCAAAAATGTTAGATTTTTTTTTAATATGACTTCACTTGTTATCATTTTAATAAAGGCAAGTCAATGCATTTCATTACATTTTTCTCTTTCACTTTACCATTATTCCATGCCTTGTTACCTTCCATAACTTCACACTCCCATTCTTAAATTTCAGATGATGAATATTTAGACAATGATAACAATAATTCTGGAATTTAATTTTGAGAACTCATTCACAGAGGAGATGATTTGAGCGAAAATAAAGAGGGTAAGCCATCACCAGAGATGAAAGAGATATATCTTGAAGGTGTGCAATATTTTATACAAGTTCATGAGCTCTGTTCAATAGATGATGTTCAAGAAAGGTATTCACAATTGAGATGAAAAATGGCCATCTTTCTTTTACCATTTGAAAAACCATTTATTGTTACCCCCTTGAGCTTATCATTTTTTTTTTAGAACCCCAACCAAGGATCACCCTCTACACTGGAGGGTAATTTTTGAAAAAAAAAAAAAAAAAAAACCACAAAAGGTCTCAAAGATGAAAAGAGAAAGAAAAGCAAAAGAAAAAATAAATGCCACACATGACTTGGGGCAAAGTAATGAGAATCCTTTGTGTGAGGAAAGAAAAAATAGTGAAACGATGTGGGGCAAAATGCCAAGCTGCATCAAATGATCCTTCGGTCTTGAACCTTTTTAATACATGTTTTGAGCCTATTATATCCATTTTTTTTATGACCCTTCACCTTAGCCTACATTACAACCTTGGAAAGTCCATTTGGATCAAGTGTGAATACCCAACTTGAATGATCATATGTTGAGCGAAGGCATGCTCATGATGAAGCAATGGAATCATGCTACATTACCTTAAAAGTTTGATGTATGAAGGATGTCAATAATAGGTGAAGAATGAAAAAAAAGATGATGAAAAAAAAAAAAAAAAAGAAAGAAAGAAGAAAAAATGAGAAAATGAAAAAATGAAAAAAGAGATCCGAATTGAAAACCTGAAAGGGTGATTTTGGTACCCAAAAAAAAAAAAAAAAGATTCAGGTCAAATGGCTCACATGAATGAAAGATCAAAGACATCTGAAGATCCCTTAAAGACTGGGGCAGAGTTCGCCAAGCCCAAGATGACTTCAACAGTAAATGAATGAGCTTTTGAAAAAGAATCCTAGATTAATGTTGAAAATTGTCTAAATATTCATCATTTGGACATACCATTTACCTCAATGACATCCAATTTATTTCCTTTCCCATTTATTTTCTACCAAAATAAATCTCCATTGATTATCTTTACCATAATTCACTTTCTGTCCTCTTATTGTTACACCCTTAGAATGAATTGAGAAAATGCTTGATTGCATTGTATTTGTCAAAATTTGAAATGATAATGAATGAATGAACATGTACTTAAAAGAATCTTACATTCATTTGAAAAGAAATCTAAGATGATGAAAAAATGGTAGAAACCTAAAAGAGATGATGGGGCAAATCTGGAAAAGTGATGAATTGATCGATATGACTTGCAAGTTATGATTGAATGATGAAGACAATCAGTGGACAGAGTTTGTTTTTGAATGGTTAATGCTGAGACAGAGTAATGACCCAATGATGGTGGATGAAACTTGTTTTGAAAATTTGTTATTGCTGAGAAATTCATTGAATGATGGTCAAGTGATGATCGATTGATGAAGCTTATTCCAAAGTATTGAAAAACAAAACAAGGAAGAATATGAGTGGAAGAGACAATTAAGAGCTACACTGGTTCGATCTTAGAAGAGCAGTGCAATTGGATCCTTGAGGAATCAAAGGGCTTGACACCCAAGAAAAAAAAGAGCTTGAGAAACTTGAGTACCATACATTGAACAGGAATTAATTGGCCAACATTTGCATAGCATGCATTGAAAATCATGCACATTGCATAGCATACACTACTTTCAGGAAAGTATAGTGTACAAATTCAAGAAGCAGGGGTGTTCCAACATCCCACATGGAAAAGACAGATATGAAAAGACTTTGCAAGTTTGAGAAGAAACTTGTCAGGTAAGTTCCTAATTCTTGAAATAGGATGTCTCTTGGTATCAGGGTTGATTTATAAGACCTTTGGGCATAATCTCCTGAAATCCCTTCAAACACAACTTTTAACTCCTTCGGACATGATTGTCTAGGAGTATTTACTTTTCAAAGTTCGTTGCCTCTGTTTAGAGGAGCAATTTATTTTTCAAAGTTCCGTTGCCTCTGTTTAGAGGAGCAATTTATTTTTTTCAAAGTTCGTTGCCTCTATTTAGAGGAGCAATTTACTTTTCAAAGTTCGTTGCCTCTGTTTAGAGGAGCAATTTACTTTTCCAAGTTCGTTGCCTCTGTTTAGAGGAGCAATTTATTTTTCCAAAGTCGTGGTGCCTCTGTTGAGAGGAGCAATTTACTTTCCAAAGTTCGTTGCCTCTGTTTAGAGGAGCAATTTATTTTTCCAAAGTCGTGGTGCCTCTGTTGAGAGGAGCAATTTACTTTCCAAAGTTCGTTGCCTCTGTTTAGAGGAGCAATTTACTTTCCAAAGTCGTGGTGCTTCTGTTTAGAGGAGCAATTTACTTTTCAAAGTTCGTTGCCTCTGTTTAGAGGAGCAATTTACTTTTCAAAGTCGTGGTGCCTCTGTTGAGAGGAGCAATTTATTTTTCCAAAGTCGTGGTGCCTCTGTTTAGAGGAGCAATTTACTTTTCAAAGTCGTGGTGCCTCTGTTGAGAGGAGCAATTTATTTTTCCAAAGTCGTGGTGCCTCTGTTGAGAGGAGCAATTTACTTTCCAAAGTCCGTTGCCTCTGTTTAGAGGAGCAATTTACTTTCAAAAGTCGTTGAGTCTCTGTTTAGAGGAGCTTCGGCCAAAAAAAAAACAAAAAAAAAAAAACAAAAAAACAAAAACAAAAAAATCAAAAAAATCAAAAAAATCAAAAAAATAAAAACAAAAATAAAAAAAAATCAAAAATAAAAATGTTGAGTTGAGTCTTTATTGGGTGTCTACGTCTTTGCGCAATTTCTGTTTCACAGAAAATGTGCAAAGAGGGGCAGCTGTAGACACCCAATTGGGTCCGGGCCCAGATCAATTGGGCCTGACCCAAATGGGTAAGGCCCATTTCAATCCTGTATATTTTTTTTCTTCTTTTGTATTTTATGTATTCTATTATTATTATTATTATTATTATGTATATCTTTATTTATTTATTTATTTTTATTCAGGTTAGATTTATATGTATTTTATTTATACAGTTATATATTATTATTATTTTTTTGTGTAATATATTTTTGGGTTTATCTTGTTTTATTTGTCATTATTTTTTTTTAATCATCTGTTAATTCTATCTTCTTTTTCCCGAATTATCTGATATTATTTTTAATTTTTAATTTTTGATTTTCTTTTCTAATTATCTAGTTTTTTTTTTATTTTGATTTTGGAGGGCTGAGATTGAAGGCTGAAGAATCCCATTGGAAGTGGGAATTCAATCAGAAGAGTCCAGTGGGATTCAAAGATTGAATTCCCGTCCAAGGAGGAATTGAGATTGATCAGAAACTCCTGATCAATCCCTATATAAAGCACCTCCTGGAACAGTTCAGAAAACACAGAAAACAGAAGCAAAAGCTACTGATTGAGAGAATAGGGGTGTTTAGAGAGCTAAGGAAAAGTTTAGGAGTGTTCTGGCAGTGAGAAAAATTTTTTAGAAAAATTTGGCGAAAAAATTTTCTGGAAATTTCTGGGAAATTTCCAGATTCCGGCGAAAATTCCGGCGACTTTTGAATTTTTCGGCGACAATTCCGGCGAACTTTGAAGTTTCCGGTGACAGACCCAGTTTCCGGCGGAGAATCCCAGAAATCGGCGACCATCCGGCCAACTTCCGGCGAAATTCCCAGATTCCGACGAAATTTCCAGAATCCGGCACCGGCGTTCTTCAAATTCTAGAGAGAAGGCAGAGAAGAAGGGAAGAAGAGAGAGAGAGGGGAGGAACGGTCTGCTGAAAAACGGAGGAAGGTGCCTTTTATACCCTCCCAAAACGACGTCGTTTTGGCTTTAAGTTAATAAGAGGATCCGCGCGTTTTGCCGAACCCGACCCGACCCGAAGCGTCGACCCGCTTTCTGACCCGCGCGTTTCAGCCCTCCGAGCCGAGCCGCACCAAGCCGAGCCGCTCCAAGTTTTTTTTTTTTTTTTTGAATTTTTTTTTATTTGACTTTGATTTTGATCTTGATTTTTTTTCTTTTTTCTTTAATTAATCCGACGACGGAGCCTCTACAAGTAAAAACAGTAGTTTTTCTTGCATACTCTTGAGGTGAGGGAATTTTCTCAATTTTCTGCTAAAAGTATTAGAGTCAATTGAGAATAATTTCCGATAATTAATTAATTGGTTGATCTTGATTTTTCTTTAATTAATCCGACGACGGAGCCTCTGCAAGTGAAACAGTAGTTTTTCTTGCATACTCCTGAGGTGAGGAAATTTTCTCAAGTTTCTGCTAAAAGTATTAGAGTCAATTGAGAATAATTTTCGATAATTAATTAATTGGTTGATCTTGATTTTCTTTAAATATCCGACGACGGAGCCTCTGCAAGTGAAACAGTAGTTTTCTTGCATACTCTTGAGGTGAGGGAATTTTCTCAATTTTCTGCTAAAAGTATTAGAGTCAATTGAGAATAATTTTCAACAACTAACTACTTGGTAAAATTTTAAGGCTTTTGGATAACACAAATTCAAGCTGGTACCATCTTTTGATGGGCGTTGTGAGGGTGCTATAACCTTCCTCACACCGTAAACCGAAACTCCCGAACCCTGTTCTGGTTTGTAGACCTGAACCTATTCTTCTAGGACCCTTAAACTTAGGTGTTCCCTGGAAGGGACAGATTCCTTAGGTGGCCAATCGCACCTTGATAAAAAAGATTGGTGGCGACTCCCTTAAGTCAATGTCTAGCGATAGATCCCCGGATCTAGACGTTACGACAATTAATAATATATTATTTATGAATTAACATTATTTATTTATTAATATAATATTATTTATAAGTAAAATTATTTTAAAAAATATTGATAAATAATTTTACTTATTAAACAGTTATTTTCAAAAAATATATTTTCTTTTAAGATAATTTTAAAAAAATTGAACTTATTTTTTGTTGACCAATAAATTATGTTTGTTAATTAATCAAATTTGTATTAAATAAATATCTAAAAATACAAAAATTAATTATTGCAAAACGTAAGGAGCGATAAAGTGGTGGAATGAGAGCTTGGATGGCTTTAGAAGTCGAACTTCCTCGGAACATGGTTGAATAGTTCCCCTTCAAGTAATACAAAGTTCCGTCTTCGTGATAATTATTTTTTGCAATAAAAATGTACATAAAATTGTTGCAAACACATTTCTTATAGCTTGTTTATGTTCTATCGGTATGATTATTCATCTCAGCAGTGATTTTAGGCTACTATTTAATACTATAGTAAAAGATAATTTCCAACATCTGTGTCTAACCCCCAAAAAAAATTTTTTTTTTGAAGCAACCAAGCCAATTTTCTCTAGAATATTTCAATCGAAAAGAATTGGTCCGATTTTTCTTAAAAAAAAAAAAAAGAAATTAGGCTCCAATAACAATGGAAATGGTGAAGAAACTGCCAGATTCTATCATATAATATTCAACCTAAATTTGACAGGTCTGGCTTCATGTGATGGCAGCTGACCTAATTGCCAGAGTCCCCAAAACTTGAATTAACAAAAAAAAAAAAAACTCACTTTTAGAAGCCCAGATTAATGTCAAAATCAAGACTACATAAACAAAGTTATAGATGGAAAAATCTGATGTAATTATCATTGTTTTATATTAACTAAACAAGGGTGCAATAGGACCATTGCTTGACATGAAACAATTAACTTGGACGGTCAGCATTTTCTTTCCTCCCCCTTTGATTGAGAGGCCATCAATATTTGGTCAAAATTGAATGGCGTCAACAAACACTCCTCTAATTGTTTTAAGCTTTTAACTAACCTAACAGTCCCTTTTATTTTAACTTTTAAGTAGGTTGAAATTTATGATTCATTAACTCACAAAATTCACTTTTAACATGATTAATATGATTATATAATATAAAAATAATAAAATAATATAATTTAAAATTTTATAAAAATTATATGTGTTTAATATAAAATCGGATTGAGTTTGAATTTTATAAATATAAAATCGTATTTGATTCAAAATAAATAAAAATATGTTTTGATCTAATTCATTATCATCCCTGGATGAAAGGAAAGGTTTTTTTATTTTTTTTACTTTTAAGATTGTAATATAGGGATGAAAATGTCATGATACTTAACTTTTGTTTTTTGTATTTTGAATTTTTATTTAAAAATATTAAAATAATTTCCAATATTAAATATAATAAATAAAATTTTTATGATTATATAATAAATTATTTAATAATTAATTAAAAATTAAATAAATACATATAAAAATTATTTATTTGATATATATTTTTTTTAATTGTCATTTATTCTCGAACATTATATATTAAACTTATTTGGTTGAAAATGATATTATATGTATAAACTCTTTTAAACTCGTAACCTTCAAACGTTAATTTTAAAAGCATGTCACTTGATCCAAATATTAGTAGGCATTTATTTGATATATTTTTAAAAAGTAAATAATTTAAATTTTTTATTATATACAAACTTTAATATAATATCTTTAAGAGTATTTTATGTATAATTATTTTTATTACAATTTCATAATTATTCAATCACAATTAAAATTTATGTAAAAGTTTATCACTTATAAAAATGAGCTTCATATAAACTTTTAATAGATCCCATACAATTTAAATTATGATTGATTAATTAATATTATAATTATTATAAAAAATAAACTCCCAATGTCCTTAATGTCATTTTTTTTCACTATAATTCACCTATTATTATTATTATAGTAATTTTAATATCATTGTTAAATATATATCTTACAATTGATTTTAATGTCACTATTACAATAATTAATTTTAATTCTATGATTATTTTATCTCATTATTTATTCAAATGAATCTTTAATAAACACAAAAGTATAGTCAAAAATTAAAAATAATATATATATATAACGTTAACTCTGCCCCGTATACCATGGCTGAAAATTATAGTCCAAATCTCAAAATTTTGCTATAACGATTATTAATTATCTCTCCCGTCAACTCCACAAAGAGTAGAATTACTTTCAATCGTACCATGAGTTGTCGCAACTCTAAAACAAGCACATCCCTGTCTCCAAGGACATAAACCTGCCAAGTTCTAATGAACTAGTACTAAAACCTTGGATAAACAGTGACATAAACCTTGGATTTTGGATTAATAAATTATCATCAGCCTTTCATAAAGAGGAAAACAAATTGAGATTCCAGTTATTTATGAACCCGCTAGTTGAGGCATATACTGTTGGGTATGAAGGGTAGCGAAAGGGTTCGCAGGGAAGCAATTGATTTAGTTTTTCTAATTATTCGATTTTTTGTTTATTTATAATTTTTTAATGTTCGATAATTATTTTAGATATTAATTAATTTAAAATTTAATCATTCAAATCTTATAAAAAAATAAAATTTTTCAACGTTTATTTTTTTTATTCATAAAATTTAAAATTAAAATTTGTTTAAAAAAAAATCGAGTTGCTTAATCACTTGGATAAACAGAAGCTGGTTGAGGTTATATATTCAGATAAGCAGCCATCTACTCAAGCTTCAATGTATGGCACTTCCTCATTAAGATAAAGGGTAAAATTGGTTCAAGGTTTTGTGAGAGTGGCTTTTTCAATCGAGCTGAGATTTGGGCACGTCGAAATACGAATCAGTAGCTCGGGTATAGAAGAAAATGGCTAGAACATAAATTGGTGGAATGAGTTGGTCCGATTTTTCTAAAAAAAAAAGAAAGAAACTGCCAGATTCTATCATATAACATTCAACCTGAAATTGACTGGTCTGGCTTCATCGTAATGGCAGCTGAACTAATTGCCAGAGTCCCCAAAACTTGAATTAACATTAAAAAAAAAAAAACTCAGTTTTGGAAGCCCAAATTAATGTCTAAATCAAGATTACATAAACAAAGTTTTAGTTGGAAAAATCTGATGTAATTGTTTTGTTTTATATGAACTAAACAAGGGTGCAATAGGGCCCATTGCTTGCAATGAAAACAATGAACTTGGATGGTCAACAGTTTCTTTCCTTCCCCTTTGATTTAGATGCCACCAATATTTGGTCAAAATTGAATGGCGTCAACAAACACTCCTCTAATTGTTTTGAATTTTTAACCAACCTAACAGTCGTTTTATTTTAACTTTTAAGAAGGTTGAAATTATGATCCATTAACTCACCAAAAATTCATTTTAATGTGATTATTTAAAATATAATACGATGATATAATATAAAATAATAAAATAATTTAAAATAAAATAAAAAATTATATATTTAATAAAAATAAAATTTTATATTTTTATTTTTTATATCGATATAAATTATAATACGTAATTTTTATGTAAAATATAACATAAATATATAAATCATTAATATTTTATATAATACTAATATGCGAATTATCAAGTTTTATCTATGTTATATCTAACCAACTTTTTGTTATAGGTTAGTTTTGGTTTTCAAAATTAGATTAATTTTTTTTTACAAAAGAATTTGTAATTTAAAAATAGGAGAAAGTGTAAAAATATTAGAATTTAAATTTTAAATTTGTCAGATATCATTTTTTAAAAATAATTATATAAATAAATTAAATTCAAATTTTAATTCAAATTAAATTAATCTTTAATAAAACAATCTTTCTAATAAAAAAGAAGACAAATTTGTTCAAGTTCTTTAACTTAGCTAGCCACCATGATAAATGCTATTAATAGTCATAAATATTATTTAACAATCTATCATACGCAATAATCCACCTTAAAAAAATTGAAAAAACATTGTTGTAACGTAAAGATTAATAAATTAAGTGAATAACATAGTCTTTAGCATTATCTCGTTTCCTACTTCATTTTCGTACATGAGAGATAAGATAAAACATATATAGGCATATGCTTTAAGTATTTTCAATTTTCTAAAATTACATTGTGCTTGTTAAAATTTATAAAAATTATAAAAGAAATCCATAAATAAATAAAACTTTTGATGCGTTTCATTATATATTTTTTTAATTACATCAAAAAGATAAAATCTTAATACAAATAAAAAAAATTAATTCGAAATTAAGTTCTTTATGTTTTCTCAAACAATTTTAATTATTAAATTAAAGGCTTGAGGACCATTCTATTATGTTTTTCACCTTAAGAAGAGTGAATATTTTTCAATCAATTAAAATGCAAAATATTAGAAATCTTAAAATAAATAAATTTCATCAACAATAATGTGATTTATTAATTAAACTTGAACGTAATTTTTATTTTTAATAATTAAAATTAATTTTAATAATTTTAAATATCAAATAAATAATCTTTAATTAAAACGTTTTAATCAATTGAGTCAATTAAAGAAAGCGTTAAAAGGAAAAAAAAAATCCAAATGCCATTATTAACACAAGCAAACACATAAATACCTAGGGAACAAAGGACATGGGAGTTGGCTAAACCGGCAACAGCTTATTGTCTTTAAGGTTGACTAATTTAATGGGAACCTAAAAGGTGGAATCAAGCATGCAATGCTCCATGTCAAATGTGTGGTCTTAACTTTTTTTTAGTTGTTTAGAATGTTCACCCGTGTTATTGCTGACCGTTCTCACTGCCAGCCAAAGTCCAACAAAGCTATGGACCCAATAGAAAATTCTCTTTTTTTTTTTTTTAAAGAACAAAATTTGAACCAAATTATTAATTAGCTCACTTTCTTTCTTTTTTTTTGGTGAGGGGAAAATTGAAAACAACAAAATTTAGCCAATTTCTGCCTAAGTTTCCTCGCCAAGGCCAAGTCTTTCTAATAGTTTGAAAGTTCAAAACTTTGGATTGTTTTGGTTTGTTTATTCTTCTGATCGCACGTTTGTAGGAGGGGAAACAAAGAGAAGGAGAGATTGAATGGAGACTGTTGCAGTGTGGCAAGGATTGGCTTTATCTGGAATTTTTTCATGGATTGTAATAACTTCATATTTCAATGTAACCAAAAAGATTAGATCTTTGCTACAACCTTGGGTGGCTCACCATGTTGTAACGGGCACTTCAATCATCCTCAAGATCCAGGTTTGGAACGAAATAAACAATACCCAGATTGTCATTTTTTTTCTTTGATCATTTGGGTTTTTCTATTTTTGTTGGTTGTCATTTTTTTTCTTTGATCATCTGGGTTTTTCTATTTTTGTTGGTTTTTAAGCTTTTTCTGGGTGAGTTTTTTTTTTTTTTTTTTGGTTTGGCGGTTTTATTTTTATTCTTTTTTTGGCAGAAATATCAGCATAAATTCTGGGATGCTCTCTTCTCTGGGTTGTCCTGTGTAGTTTCTGTGCCCTTTTACACTGCCTTCCTTCCCTTGCTTTTCTGGGTATGTATCTGTCTCTCTTTCTCTTTGTGGTTAGTTTTGATTTGTAATTGTTCTCATCGGGTATTTCTTTTATGATGTTTCCAGAGCGGGCATGGAAAATTGGCTAGGCAGATGACCCTGTTGATGGCTTTCTGTGATTATTTAGGGAACTGCATAAAGGTTTTTTTTTCTTTTTTTTCCCCTCCTTGCATGGTTTTATCATTTCTTTGGTGGTAATGTTTTCAATGAAGTCTTTAAGCTAATATTTTATTTGGTTTCTGCTTGATGGTCTGTGTTTTTAGGATGTGGTGTCAGCTCCTAGACCCAGTTGCCCTCCCGTTAGAAGGATAACAGCCACAAAAGATGAAGAAGAGAATGCCTTGGAATATGGATTGCCTTCTTCTCATACTCTCAACACAGTATGCTTATCAGGGTATTAAAGTTTCCTATTTACATAAACCTTTTGATCTACTGCTGTTCTAGCTCATATGATTCATATTTTATCAAAACATCATTAGAAATAATTATTGAGACGAAAGTCTTCAAGGATATCTGCCAGGTGTGAGTGTTACTTCTTATTAACCCTTCAATATTTGTCAAGAAACCCCTCAACAATCTGGGAACATAGCAGATATATTGTTGTTGGCAACCTCATAATCCTCATGTGTTGATAGGACAGGTAAACAAGGAAAACTAAAAGAAAAATCATGGGTCTGATGGGTTGCCAATCATTTACAACAAATTAAGTACTCTTATATATTTACTTGTCAATTCATCAGTCGGTATTTTCTTGAGAATTGAAATTAATACTAAATTATTATGCTTTTGCATCCAGATACCTTCTATACTATGTTCTATCCTACACACAGAGTGAAGGTGCTTGCGTGAAACTTCCTGCAATCACCCTTGGTTGCTTGCTTGTGGCCCTTATTGGTTTTGGTAAGTTTAATTGTTTTAAAAAATTCTTGATAGTACTCTTAGCATTCCTTATTGCAAATGTTTAACCGAATTTTGTTTCCTTGGTAGGAAGGATCTACCTTGGTATGCACAGCTTGATTGATATCGTTGGTGGTCTTGCTATTGGATTGGTGATTCTTGCAATGTGGCTAACAGTTCATGAATATGCAGATGGCTTTATTGTCTCTGGACAAAATGGTAAGTAAACCTATTGTTGGCACATTTGTGCTTTCAGCAGGTTGAATCGTTATTAATCCAATTACATGAATAGGGATCTAAAACAAGTATAGATTTTTTTTCCTGGTAGGGATAAGAACTCCATTTGATAGAGTGATCTTTGTAGGAAGAGACATTTTACGGAGGTTGAGTTGTAGTTCCTGTAAAGATGGGGACTTTTAGGGGTAGTTAAGTCAAGTCTTCGATTTCCCTGCCCTCAGTTCTGTTGATTAAAATGACCAATGGCTTTTTAGGTTACAAAGTACAATTGTTAATCTAAATCTTGAAACAAAATATATACTCCTGGTTCTAGTTGAATATTTGAATGTTGAAGCATAATACACGCTTTCAATATTTTTATGCTTACTTTTCCTGTTGCAGTTACATCCTTTTGGGCTGCCCTGAGCTTCCTCTTACTTTTTGCTTATCCCACTCCTGAGCTTCCAACTCCAAGTTTTGAGTATCATGCTGCCTTCAATGGTGTTGCATTTGGAATTGTAAGTAATTGATCATCCGCATAGCATTGAAACAATTCTTAGCCACTTTCTGTTATCACCAGGACTGTTATAGTGAATGCATCTTTCACTTATTACTGTCTCTAATAATTAATTAACATTATTGAATGCATAGAGTTAAGATCATAGCCATAGGCACAGAAAACAAGGAATTGATATTTGTGAGATGCATTGTTTTCATTTAAGAAAGTACGAAACATGTATCGGTCTCTGGTGAAAAACTATATTATCCTGTTTTAATAAGTTAGCTGCTGTTGCTTGTGCGGTGAAAATGTCAGAGTTGGTCTGTACTGTTTTGTGTCACATCATTTGCTTATACAAACTTCATGCTTGACAAACAACTGATAACCTTGACATCTATGGTTAGGATTAGAGGTATTTAGAGGTGATTATTAGATGTTATAGGGGTGGTTTCAGGGTATATAATAGCTTATGGAATTACCATATTAGACTCTTTATCTATTGAGTACAATCATAGTTAGCTTTGGTTTTTCAAATTCTTTTAGGAACTTAGGATTTGCGTGATTTAGCACAACAAAGAGAATTTCCCTTTGCTTCCCTCTGGAAAGCCTCTGATTAGATGGAAAATCAAAAGTTTTCACAGTTTTATTGCTCTCCTAACTTAGGGGAATGCTGGTTGTTGTGTCAAAGAAAATTTCTGAAGCTTTCAAATCATTTAGAAGATTCATCTGGAGTAATTATAAGCGAGGGTTCTGCATTTTGACAAATATGATTAGAATGAATAAAATAGATATCAGCATATATGACAACATAGAAAAGATGGACCAAATGCCGTGGGTAGAAGTTATGAAAGTATGTGGTGGGTGTTTTTAAAAAATCTGTGCCTTATTTTTGGTATAGAATGTGGTTATGGAGATAGCATTCATTTTTCTATGAAATGCTTCCTATTCAACCTAGTGTATTAACTTTAGATCAATTTACTGGGTAACGGGACCTTCATCTGGGTGGCATTGCATTCAGTTCTTCCATTCCATAGGCAGTTAAGCACAATACCTTGTAGACGAAATAGATCAAATGATCAACTACTCTACTAACATCATAATTAATGCCTTTGTATTTATAGGAACTCACTCAAAATTACTCATAGCAGTGCAAAGACGTGCATGTTACTTGATAAGTGAGCATCATTTATTCAGATAATATAAATATCTCTTGTTTAATAAATGCCATTATATAGAAACAAAAGTTTGTCATTCCTATTTGCATTACCAAAGAAAATATATAGATCCCTCCCCTCTTTCAACTGCACCCAACAGAGACAAAAGATTATGCTTTTAACATTCATCCATATAACCTAAAGTGGTAATGTCAACCAGGTTGCTGGGATTCAGCAGACGTACCACCAGTTCCACCATGAAGCAGTTCCACGAATATTTACCTCGCAACTGACAATCCTTGCTTTTTTGGGTAGAATGCTTGTTGGGATACCAACAATCCTGATTGTCAAGTTCTGTAGCAAGGCGCTTGCAAAATGGATTCTTCCCGTAGTATCAAATACGTTGGGTATCCCAATAAAATCAACCAGCTATATCCCCATGCTTAAAGGTTCAGCTACTGAGAAGAAATCCAGTGAGATTAAGCAATCAGGTTATATCCATAAGATGTTATTTTTCTCTCGCCAAGATTTATTTGACGTCGACACAGGCATTAGATTCATTCAATATGCAGGCCTTGCATGGTCCGTGGTCGACCTCGTCCCAACTCTCTTCTCTTACCTGAGATTGTGATGCTTGTCCTTGGTAGTACATGATTAGCATGTTTTAATGCTGCAGGCAGCTAATCTGTGAATCGTATTTTTGTTTAGTACTGAACTCTCCATTTTTTAATGTGTTAATGAAATGGTCCCAAAGGGCACGTCCAAGCGGTTAGAGCTTAAAACTTCATCTTGGAGATCTGGAATTCTCATATAGGGCTGGAGAGGACTACCTCCCATTGTGTAGTTCAATATTCCATGTAAGATTAAAAATGAAAAATCATCTGTAATTATAAGGTCCAATTTAAAGTTAAATTTATTGGTGACTGACAGGAAATATCATGCTCCGAACTCGAGGGAGGGCATATTTTTGGTACTAGGGGGAGGGATCCTGCTTGAACTCAATTATAGGGTACTCAACCATTGTTAAATGAGATCATTCTAGCAAAATCCCCAGTCCCATTCTATGATTTATCCGTGCATCAGATCATTCATGTTTATCCAAAAAACGTGACAATTATCGATAAATGAGGGAAAAAGAAACACAAAATGATAACTCAAATTAATCGAGCTGAGGCGTAAGAAACGGAATAGCAGTTGAATGTCCACATTTGAGTCAGTGGTAAAAGAAAAAAGATAGAAAACCCACTAAATATTAAACTTTTCCATCTCCGGTACAGAACCCAAAAAGATCGGATGAACCATAAAAAAAGGAGGGGAGAAACAGAAAATCAAAACAAACACAAAAATCTACATAATCAATACATTCTGTCAGTGTCAGTCTTTCATCCGCTATGGCAATCTCTTTGACAGAATATCCAAGTGTAAGATTAAAGGCCATCTTCCTAGCCTCGTATACATGCTTTTGATGCTCATCATCACCAAAATAAGCATGACATGTAAACAGGTAGGTAGTAGATGAAACAGACTTCGCCAAAGGATGCACGACTACCTGACTATGTAAGGGGAGGGAGGAGAGGAGGAAAGTAGAGTATCTTGAATCAGTTAAAGCATAGAGCTGCTTCAGAGGAAGTAATCAGGCGTTCTACGGGTAACATCAGGTTCTCCTCTCCTTGGAGCTGGCTCAAACTGCAGCAAAATGAACTTAACAATTTTACAAACACAAAAAGCATCCAAGAATTCAATTTCAGAAGTTAGCTGTTGCTGTTTTACCTTTTATTTGTGTACAAACATGCATGAATGGATAGGAAAAGGAAAAGAGGGAAGGGAAGAGAGAGGACAAGGGGGAGATATGAGAGACAAGAGACCTGGATGAATGTGTGACTCTGGCAATCATCAACTTCCAAGATAGAAGCCATGTTTCCACAGCGATAACAATAATTTGGGGCACTAAATATAGTAACCACCTTTTGTTCCTGTTCAAAGGAAATAATTGTGAATTCAAAACAGGAAGCAATTTATAGAGAGCATACAAGCAAAAATAATACTCACTCCGTCCCATTTTCTGTCTCCCTTCACTTTTTTGGATGTCCCAAAATTATGTCTTTCTTTTTTTAATACTAAATCTCTTTTTCTTTATTCCAAAACTATTTTTCATGATTTTTTTTACTTTTTGCATTAAAAATTATGAAACCTCAAATTCTTTAAAAAAAGTTCAAAATTTAATATTATATGGACCAAAGCCAAAGCTTTTTTCTCGAACTCTATGAAAGTAAATGACATATGGGACGGAGAGAGTAATAATTTAACTTTCGAGAATCATGATTACATGGGCCCAGTTAAATCCATCCATAACCAGCTGATGAGCTCTAGCAATCAATTTTAAGCTGTTTGTGTGATTGAATTGTTCAGATATATCCTGCAGAGAAGAATGTAACATTTCCTTATTAAAAAACTGAAAAAAGACAAGGCAACCACAAATTGTCAAAGAATGGTCACATTGAACACTAGTTACCTGGCCAAAAGTATATCCAGCACCACGTGGTGAGATACCCCAACCGCATCGATCATCTGGATCAGACCACAATAAATCACACATAGGCCCTTCGTGAGGAACCTCTTGAACACGATCAAAGTTTCTTATATTATCCAGGGTTTCAATAGAAGGGGACAATCCACCATGCAGACAAAATATTTCTGACTCCACCTAAAATGAAGAAAACTGCACTACATCAGTGAATGGAAACACCAAAATCATTTTAACTACCATCATTTCCACTTCAGTTCTATGAGGTACAAAGGTAACATGTGGACATTATAAAGGTTGCATATCTCTTTAACCAGCACTAAAACAATATAGTAACAAAGTTGGTTATCTTCATTAAATAATTAATCTTGTGCAATGAAAACCATATTTGTGAAAATTTTTAGCAGCGTCTTTAATCTAGCTTAAACAAACACAAGACAAAGCCAATTGCTTCCAATGACATTCTAGAAAGATTTGAAGCCATTTTTAAGGCAGGAACTAAGAGACCTCTAGTTTCTGCTTAAAATGTTCTCAATATGCTCTACAATGAAATTATAGATAGAAAGCTATAACCCAAAATTTTCTTGCCTGACCAAAAAGGCAAATTGCGAGTTATTCAAACTCCAAAACTGAAATAGGAATACATATTTTAAACTAAGATTATAATACTAATACCACAACAATAAAATGTATGAATGGAGGACAACAATAATAGTCAACTGCAAAGCTAAATGAAATAGAAACCCAATAAGCGTAAAGGTCAAATACCAAGAAGACTAAGGCCGATATCTATGTCTTCAGTTCTTTCTTTCCTTGAATTTACATTGCTATTACTTGAAATATACCTTGTATTAGTTTTACTCACCAAAGCAGTTAACGGAAAATAGTCAAAAAGGTCTGTAAAGATCTTCCAAACATTAGCATTGCCATACCTGTAAGTACATCAGCAGAAAAAGTATTATCACAGATTAGCAAGAGAAAAAGCAATTATATTGTCTCTACATGACTACAATTTATCTGAAAGGGATACCTCCAGAAACTCAAATCTACCACTTTATTTTCTTAACTGGAAAAAAGAGTAGTTTAAAAAATATCATTGAAAAGAAAAAGGAAAAAGAATAAGTCATTTAGTAAAGTTAGTACATCTATGGCTCATAATACTATATCCTTTCATATGAAGGTTGTTCACAGAACTCACTTTCTCAGACATTCGTCATAAAACCCATAAACTTGAGTGATCTGCCAAAAAGAAAAGGAATGACTAAAGAATTAGCTTGACATTAACTAATATAGTTGGTCAAAATTTCATATCAAACTCTGAGTTATGACTCATATGCAAAATATAACACAATAAAATGTCAATCTTTTGTGTATGTGTCTGTGTATATGCACATGTGTTTGGACAAGGAGGGAAGGGCTGGAATAAGATGCAGACTTCATACCTGGCGGCTTTCATGATTTCCTCTGAGAATGGTAATCCGCTGAGGATAACGGACTTTTAAAGCCACCAAGAGCTGAAAGAGCAAAAACAGAAAAATCAGTATCATCCAAATGGAATGCATTTAAGGTTTAAGTTTGCTATTGATATCTATAATTGTTGATCTCAATTTACAAAGCTTATGCTAGCAAATGCAAAACTGTTGATGAACATAACATAATATGCATCTTTATGAACGGAAAAATAATAGTAGACAACATCATTTGACTCATGTTTTAAGAAATATCTAGCATCAATCTAGCATGGAGTATGCTCTCATTGAAATGGAATGTAGTGATAAAAACCACCAGAAAAAAAGTTTCCCATCATATTCCTCCTGAATTACAAAGATGCTTCCACTAGACAGAGAACTAAAAGTGCTAAATAAGAGAATAAAGTAACTCTAAACTCAAAACTCCATCCAAAGGAAAATCTTCCAAAAGGCAAAGGCATCTCAAATTGATAGTGTTACTGGCTACCGATATTAAACTAGGACAGGTGTTTTTTTCAGGTGCTGATAGGAGGATCTGACCAAATACATTCACACAGCTAGCAGCCACAACCCTAAAAGTCTTATCAAAATTTCTTCATAATACATTGTTTCTGCCTCTAGACCACACTTTAGCAGAAATTAAAAACAAATTTCCATGACAAGGATAGAAAAAGAAATTTGTAACTCAACATGTACATACCGTAACGGTTTCAACAGAATAGTAACCACGATCCACATAATCTCCCATAAACAAGTAGTTTGTATCTGGACACTGTCAATTAGGATAAACCAACTGTAAGGCATAGGCTCAATGGAATGACTGATCATGAGCACAGAAGAAAGCAAAGCAAAATTGTGTAACAAATGAGGGAATCCAAAGCATATGCTAAGTTGTAATGAATCCTAAGAATGCCCGAGTGACACCGGTAAGGTCATTATCTGATGATTAAATGAGGTACAAAATTTTAAAAATCTCTTATCAAAACAGAACTCTTATGCATGAAAGTCCCAGAGACAAAAAGCTTACATTTAACACATTCAGAAGAACATAATCTAAAACTATTCTCAATACAGTGACATTTGCTAAATCAGAATACCTCTGCAGAGCTCCGATCTTCAAAACATTGATGTCTCAACTAGTTATTTCACACATTCCCTCAGCTGAAACATAAGAACTGAATACAAAGAAAAAGGTCACAATCAGATCAAGTACCTTCCCTCCAATTCGAAAGAGTTCTGCAAGATCATGAAACTGCCCATGAATATCGCCACAAATTGTCACAGGGCTTTTCACAGGCTGTGACAAAAAAAAAAAAAATCAACATTTTCCCACTTCAAGGATGAGGAAACTCAACATCTCCAAAATACACCGGCAAATAAACACATAAAGATCACGGATGCCTGATATTAGAGACTAAACACAAGCAAGACTAAAATAATAAACCTGGACATTGCTTTCTTCCATTAATATTTCCTTTGCCTTGTCGCATACTGCTCTGACCTAAACAAGGTAACACAAATAGAGTTTACTGACAATTATTAATTGTACTACAATTAATACTATTCAAACGGCAAAACAATTAGTACTAAATATTGCAATAATAATATCTAAAACAAATTCAATTCAAAATCGTTTCGGATATTCATTTCGCAGCCAAAAAGAGTCTAATCGACTATTCAAAAATTATAAAAAAAATTATATTATTGAGTTAACTCCTCAACCTTTTCCGTACTTTATAGGGAAACAAACAGATCGTGAGAAAAAAAACATGTACCTGCTGCTCCGAAAGTGGCTTACACTGCATGAGCTGCGAGATCTGCTCATCGAGATCAGAGCTTAGGTCTGTTGGTGACGGATTAGCGCCCATCTTTGATTTATCAGTTGGATGAATCGAGCGTGGAAATCGTTATCCGGATTAGGGATAACCCTAACCCTAGTTTGGATTGGGAAATTTTCTTTTTTATTTTGGTCTCAATTTTTTTTTTTTTTTTTCGTTTTCTCTCTACACTCTCTTTCTGGCTCGCTTGCTTCTGTCACGAAAACGAAATGACAGAGCGCGTGAAGAAGACAGCGAGTGGAGCATGAAGCGTGAGAGTATCCGGCTTTAGATCTGAGTTTCAAGTTTTTTTATTTTTTTATGACTTTATATTTGAAGATGATGGTTAATGACGTGATATTAGTGAATTATATAATATTTTTGTAAAAAAATTAATTTTAAATTTATGTTTAGAGTTAAGTGCATTTTTTATAACTTTACAAATTTTTAAAATAATTTTTATGAGATGCAATTGAATGATTTATTAATAATGTAAAATATTTATATATTAACAAATATAAAATCTTTTTTATTTTTATAATAATATTTTATATAAATCATATGAAAATATATATTTTGCTTTGTTGATTTTATATAATAAGTAATTTACGTAGTAAAATTATAATTTTATCTTTAATTAATGTTTATATATAAAAGTTCATTAAATTTAAAAAGTATTTCCTCCATCCTCATCCATTTGTTTGCTTTTTATTTTCATAAAATTTTTAAAAGATAATATAAAAAATTATTTGTGCTTTTTAATAAATAATTTAAATTAATAAAAATTAATATATCAAATAATATTTTATCATATTAAATTAACAAATTTATTTTATTATTTTAAATAAAAAATTATTTTGATAAAATAACAAGGTAACAACATTTTGCATAAAATGATACGAGAAAAGTTAATTTTGGATAAAATTTATTAGGGATGATAATAGTTTAAATTGGATCAAATTTTATTCGGATTTTTAAATAATATATAATGTTATAAAGTTTTAAAATTTGATCCAAATTTAAATCAACTTCTAATTATAACTAATATGATGTTAATTAAATTTTATAAATTCAGTTAATTAGTATTTAAATTTAAATTTTTATTATATTTTAATTTAATTTTTAATATATTTAAATAAAATTAAATATAAAATTATTATTTTTTGAAATTTTAAAATATATATTAAAATTAATAAAATATATAATTCATTCAAATATTTTTTTATTTTTTATTTTTTATTCAAAATTTAATTTAAATTTAATAAAAATATTTAATATTTAAACTTGAATCAAATAAAAAATTGAATATTACAATCTCTTATTATTATTATTTTTTTACCCCAAGATTTAGTAAAGATTTTCTTTAGCTTGGCCTGTCTTCCATTACAATCAGTCGCCAGACAATGGAAGGAAGAAGAATAATTGAACTAACAAATCCACCATCATACCCACTCAACAGTAAAAACCACTAAAGCATCTTTCGTCCTTTTCACACACACGGAAAAGTTATTCACCGACAGTAATTACTCATTCACTTTTACATAACCACAATTTATAGCAATTAATTAGTTAATTAATTAATTAATTATAAAAAGTTACTAAAAAATTCATCATATTATAACAAAACATAAATAAATGAGGTTATTTTAACTTTTCATTTTAAAACAATATAGTTTAAATCTAATTTTTTTAACACTTACATTTTCATTTATTTTTTTATTTTTAAAATTGTAAATGAGTTATATTCTTATTTTTTATTTTATATTTTCAAAGAACCGTATTCTTTCGAACTTAATACTTAGAATATAATTATAGTGCATTTGTCAAAGACTATTTTAGTTAATACATTTCACAAGTAACAGTTATATAAATATGGTAGTATATTTTTAAAATTATTATTTATATATAAGATAAGAGTTTAATTAATGAATGTGATGTTTTTTTAAATGTTAATTATAGTAATATTTTTATATTAAAATTAACCTTTTTCACACCCATTAGGTAGGTGAAAATTATTATACACATATAAACAAAATAAAAAATAAATTTAATAATTTTAAATACGAAAGAGTTATATGACATGATAATAATATAAATAAAAATAATATAATTTTAAATTTTAACAAAAATTAAATAAATTATTAATATTTTAGATAATACGAATACATAAATTATTAAATTTAATAAAAAAATTAAATTTTAAAATTGAATTTTCTCTCTTAAAATTGAATTACTAATTTAACCTTCTTAATAGTTATGTATTTTTTCATTTATATATATTTTTAATTGAATTAGTATTAATTGACCCGTGATGCTAAATTTGATAAGAAGTTTTATAAATAATATAGATATAATAATTAATGATTTATATGATTTTTTATATATTTAATTTAATTTATCTTCTTAAAAATGAAAGCTATAAGCTTCATCGATAAAGTTAATGATTTAATACATCAAAAAAATTATTTTTGACAAAATGGGAAATCTAACTATGAAGTCAAAATCGGTCAAAGAAGAACTCCGATTTTTTTATACAATTATTTTTTAAAAAATAATATTTTAAATAAATGATTATACTTAATTTGATAATTAAAAAAAACTGAATTAATATGTTTGTTTAATTAAAGCAGGTAAGATTATTATTTCTTAAATAAGATCATTTTATAATTAGACAAATTAAAAATTAACTTGAACACTTTATTATTATTATTATTATTATTATATCCATAATTAAACATGGATTTGAGAAGCCATTGGCCGTTGGGGAGCTTTTAATTATGACGCAAGCCCCAGATTGTACGGTCACCAAATACCTTTTTTAGATTTTTTTTCTCACTCTCTCGTTTGTAGCTGCAACCTGCACGCAACAGCAAAGCAGAAAGAAAAAGCAGAGAAACGAATAGAAAAGAAAAGAAAGAAAAGAAAAGAAAACACCAAAGAAGAAAAAGCTTTGATCTGATTTTTCAAAACCTTAAAAAATCAAGGCACTCGATTTTTCAGCTTTCTGATCCCATTTTTCAAAAAGAATTTCCAGCAAGGTTTCTGCCGTTTCTCTCATCAATTCTCGTTGTTTTTGTTTTAATATTTTTTCTTTGGAATTTTCTTTTTGGAATTTTCATGATATTTTTCATTTTTTTTAGCAAAATTTTGGGTTAATTAATTGCATTTATTTAATGTTTTCTTTGTTGATCTTTATTTGTTGACTTTGCTTGCATTTTCATTGATCAGGTTTGATCTACAATAAGGGAGAGGATAAGAAGACTTTTTGGAGGATTTAAAATTTTGGGTTTTTTTTTCTTTTCTTAAATTTTGGTTCGATTAGGTTTTTGTTAGAATTTTTTTATTTTTTGGTTTTCTTAGGTTTGGGAAATTATGAGAACTGCATGGGCAGATTCTGTTTCAAACTCTGCATTTGAAATTGCAGTTTCAGACAACAATTCCTTACCTCGTCCAGCTCGATCCACTTATGTCCCGCCCCACCTTCGAAACCGTGCAGCTTCCAACGCACCTAACCTGTCAGGTCCGGCTACTGAGAGGGCAAGTTTTAGCGGGACCGCTGGTGGGTCCCGATGGAGTGGCGGTGGGACTAAGCCCGAACTGGGGCGTCCGGGTCAGGGTTATGGCTATGCTGGTACTGGACGAGGTGGCAGCGGCGGTGGTTGGAGAAGTGGAGGTTGGGATAGGAGAGAAAGGGAAGTAAACCCATTTGGTGATGATGATGAAGCTGATGTTAGGGAACAAGCGTTTAGTGAACAAGAGAATATGGGGATCAATTTCGATGCTTATGAGTATATTCCGGTGGAAACTAGTGGTGAAAATGTACCACCGCCTGTAAATACATTTGCTGAGATAGATTTAGGGGAACTGTTGAATCAAAACATTAGGAGGTGCAAGTATGTGAAACCGACTCCAGTTCAACGTCACGCTATCCCTATAGCATTAGAAGGCAGAGATTTGATGGCTTGTGCTCAAACTGGGTCAGGGAAGACAGCTGCTTTTTGCTTTCCAATTATTAGTGGAATTATGCGGGAGCAGTATGTACAGAGACCGCGTGTAGCACGAACTGTTTACCCTCTTGCTCTCATTCTATCTCCCACGAGGGAGCTTTCTTGTCAGGTGAGATTCTTAGAGCATGTAGCCTTTTAGAATGGTTTAATGTGTTTTTGTTCTGATAATTATATGCTTTAGATACACGAGGAGGCCAAAAAGTTCTCGTATCAAACTGGTGTCAAGGTTGTAGTTGCCTATGGAGGAGCACCAATTAACCAACAGGTTGTTATTCCATTAAATTAGGTTTTGAACATCATTCTTGTTCTGTATTATTTGACATGTATAGTTCTTATTTACTATGTCTCATGCTGAACTATCGATTTTTCTATTTTATATCTATTTGTACTACAAATTTGATCTGTTTTATTTTGACATTAATCACAATATTGGAATTGGTTTCAGGATTTCTTTCCAAAATTTATGTTGTTTTTTTTTTTTTTTTTCTGGTATTTCTTTACCAATGGAACTAACAAAAGGGAAGGGGTCTATGTATTGATGGGAGGAACAATGGTGCTGATAGATTGCTGATTTTGTCTCAATTAGTTCTTGGTTTGTTTCAAATGTGTTGTAGTTTGCTTTCATTTTTGTCTAATTACAGTACCATCCTCATTAAGCTGGGGTGTGAGAGGGAGGAGTCTGTTGTGCATAAGTTATTGGATATATTCTCCCTGGAAGATGTGATTAGGTTGAATTGTGCTAATAGGGATATTAGCCTGTTTAGATTAAGTATCAAGGAAATTCTGTTTATGTGCTATATCTTATTGTGTTGCCTGACTTTTCACTTTTATGTTGTTATGGGATCTTTTGTTTTTCCTCTTTTTTCTAAATATCTCTTCTGACATTTGGCTTATCAGTCTTCTTACAAATCCCCACCTTTGAATACCCGATTTTCATTTTTCTTTTGTTTACTAATGCTTTGTCCTATACTTAGTTGCGAGAGCTGGAGAGAGGAGTTGATATTCTTGTGGCAACTCCAGGACGGTTGGTTGATTTGCTAGAGAGGGCTAGAGTGTCATTGCAGATGATTAGGTACTTGGCCCTCGATGAGGCAGATCGCATGCTTGATATGGGTTTTGAGCCACAAATCAGAAAGATAGTGGAACAAATGGACATGCCTAACCGGGGTGTGAGACAGACGATGTTGTTTAGTGCAACCTTTCCAAGAGAGATACAGGTTGGTTATAACTGTTAAATAGGGTTTCTCTGTGGGCTATAGCTATTTCTTGAGATATTCCATTCATGCTTTGCACTTATAATTGTAATGTGTTTCAAGTTGTGAATTGATTTTCATGTTCTTCTGGAATATAATTTTGGTACTGGCTTGAATTCTTTTTGCTATCTTTATATATGTTTTGTAGAAAATGGAAATTGTTAAATTAATCGGAGTAAAGTTGACTTTGCCCTTGGCATTAGCTCACGCACCAAATGGTTGGGTGGGGTTACTTATTTCAATTTAAATTTACTATTCCAAAAGAAGTAAAAATATTATTTTACCTTAAATTTTACTTTAGAATAATTGTCAAATGCAATTAAGATGATAGTGAGTTTTTGATAATAAAAAGAAAGACTATCCAAATTACATCGCATAATTCTTTTTGTAAATTGGTGGCTGTGCAGAGACTTGCATCTGATTTTCTTTCAAATTACATATTCTTGGCTGTTGGAAGGGTTGGTTCAAGTACAGATTTGATTGTTCAAAGGGTTGAATTTGTTCTCGAGTCTGATAAGAGAAGCCATCTCATGGATCTTCTGCATGCACAGAGGGAAAATGGTGTTCATGGCAAGGTAATGTGAGACTGTCATGTATGGACTTGCTTATTGAAGTTCCTTTATCCATATATTTTTGGATTGAAGTTAATTACTGGATATATTTGTTTTAATAAATATTTACTGTTCAGGTGCTAATTCTGGTATCTAATCTCATTGAATCTATAGGTCTGAGATAATTAATAGTTGTTGATAGGTGTTTCCTTTAATTTGCAGCAAGCTTTGACATTAGTTTTTGTGGAGACTAAAAAAGGAGCTGACTCATTGGAACATTGGTTGTGCATTAATGGATTCCCAGCAACAACCATCCATGGTGATAGGACTCAACAGGTAATTGTTGAAAAATACATTTGCTAAAGAGAAGTGAAAGAATATGGTCTTTGTGGTTGGGTGGAATGATATACTTGTCCTGTGATATACTTGTCTTGTGCTGAGAGGTAGTTAACAAGTATTTCCTCAATCCTCAATGGGGATGGCTTTTATTTTTTGTTCAAGCTTAAATTTGACTTGAAATACTTATACACTAAGGGGGCTTTTAAATTTCTTGTGTCTGATTAAGTTTGGTTTAGGAAAAAGTTATTGCGTCCGCCTCTTAGTAGTACAACAGGTTTTTTAGTTGATAGCTGCTTTGAGATGTGTTGCAATGTTTCTGCCATAGACTAAATATTTACCTTAATCTGGAAAGAACGTCTTTACTTAAATGCTAGGGTTTGTTTGTATGCAGGAGAGGGAGCTAGCATTGAGATCTTTCAAGAGCGGAAAGACCCCAATTTTAGTAGCAACTGATGTGGCTGCTCGTGGTCTTGATATACCCCATGTAGCTCACGTGGTCAACTTTGATCTTCCCAATGACATTGATGATTATGTTCACCGGATTGGAAGGACTGGGCGTGCTGGTAAAACAGGGTTGGCTACAGCTTTCTTTAATGAGAGCGATTTGTCACTGGCAAGGCCACTGGCTGAGCTAATGCAAGAAGCAAATCAAGAGGTACCTGCATGGCTCACACGTTATGCATCCCGAGCTCCTTATGGTGGTAACAAAAATCGACGATCTGGAGGAGGGCGTTTTGGCGGGCGTGATTTCAGAAGGGAGGGTTCATTCAGTAAGAATCTGGATTACTACGGTGGTGGGAATAGTAGTAGTGCATATGGAGTTCCTGGCAATTATGGTGGAGGATATGCTCCAGAGGTGACAAGTGCTTGGGATTAGGTCCCACCTTTATACTGGACTATTTTTTCCTGTTTTTCTTGAGTACGAGTATATATATTTTCCATCAGATTTCAAGGATTCTTTCTCCATTTTCACTATTTCAATTTGCATCTGGGTTCTGACATAGGTCATATTCTGGCGAGTTCTGTAGAGGGCTGTAAGATGGTGACATAGGAAACTATAACCAGTTAGACTTATCTGCTGGTCGCTGATAAGGAGGCTGTGGTTGGGGAGGGTGATATAGGAAACTAACCATTTAGGCTTGGTTGCATCTGCCCTTATGCATGCTCCATTTGGCACAATATAGCTAGGAGCCTAGGATGAAATGTAATATGGTGTGCGTCTAGGTACATTTGCAACCAAATTATAAGGAATAGGGTGAAGAAAGAAGAGATGGGCATCTGCAGGCCTTCTCCTGTTAACAGGATTCTGCTGATTAAAATGATTGTTTGTTTCACATACCAGAGATTGGGATATAGGAGGAAATGAAACATGATCATCATGTTTTAATAATGTTTCTACGTCTCTCACTAATTGATTAATATCTATGGGAGAAGCAAATGTGCCTTTATTTTCTATTATTCTATCAATGTTCTTGATGTTCTATTCTGATATAAACAATGATAAAAAATGCTTCATTTTGATGTCTGTGCCGCTCTCAACGCAGAGCTGATTTATCTAAGAAGATACATGTTATTATAATTTGCTTAGATGAAGAAACTTGGCAAATATTACATGTTAAAGATTTCTACGAGATAAGGAGAGGCAAGACAGAAACACCCTTCTTGAGAGCTTCCATGTTTACAAGCACCGACCACATTTTAAGTTTGGAGTTGGAGGGATGCTTGAGTGAAATAAAGATTGAATTTTGGGATTAAGGCCCGCTTGGTCTAGCCTACCATTGATTATTTATTTGTTTTGAATAAAGTCGAAATTTTAGATATAATCCCAGCCAAATCTGGTTGAATTTGGTTGCAAGAGAGAGCAAAAAGTGTAAAATATATACATCATTCCTTGAAGACAAAAATGAAACATTGAACTTAAAGATGGAATGCATGCCACTAACCACTTGATTTCCAGAGAATTTGGAGGTACAATGACAATTGGCTAATTATACCGAGCCGGTAGACATTTCTATTGGAAAAAAAAGAAAAAGAAAATGAAAAAAGCATAATGATTTTTCTATGAAACAAAGGTGTGACATATTACAAAGCAGATCACAGTAAGGATCCCTCATAGGGATGCCTTGAAAAGGCAGGGAGCATGATCTACCATTTCTTACAATGAACTTATCTGTATCCATCGGCCATTTTCTTGGGCATCTCCGAGACCTAAACAACAGGCAGCAGCTTGTTATTAAGTAAACAAAGCCTTCAGGAGACCTCAAACCGCATAGATAGACACATTGCATGAGCACATATGCATAAACCTAGATGGATATGCATTTTATCTTTTCACTGAAGAATCACAAGCTCAGTTGTATATGTTGTGGAATTTAAAATCAAGGGTAGTAATAGCATACCTTAAAGTGTCAGCGTCTCAGCCTGGGCATGCACCGAAATTCAGCTAACAGTGCTATATGATCAGAGGACCACTCTGGAGAAGGAAGGGCTGTATCTTTCCTTAAGCTATCCTCGTCCAAGAGTTCCAATAACGATTCCACCGTTAATGAGTCCGCTGAAAGCACAAACCAAATACTCGTAAGCAGCTGCAATAACTAAAAATCACATCAAACATCTAGAGAAAATGGCATTCAAGAAACATTAAAAAGTAGTACACCCACAATTCAATTGGCCAATTGTTTCAAAAAAATGACCCACCTGTGTAAAATATGTAATCTAGAGTGCCAATAAAATCCCTTGTGCAATTTGTGAATAAAGGTTCATTAGTTGTGGGGTCCATTCTTCTTCTCTGTTGTTCCAATCCAAGACCAACACCTCTTGCAAAGGATGAGTAAGCACTAACCTGTTCGAAAACCTTACTTTGTCAAAATAACCCCAGAATAATGCATAAATAAAAACCCTGCCCCCTTTTCCACTCAAGGCTGTTTCCATTGTTCTCTTAAAACCCTCTTAAGACATCATTAACCATGATGGTAGGGTAAAAACATAAGCGACCTCTTGAAGCAGTTCATTAATGGAAGAGAGGTTACCAGTGGCAACTGATGAGTCAACTTGCTGTGAGGACGCAAAATTGCAAGAGGATCTATCAATAAATCGGGATGCAGTGGATCTACCTTTCCCATAGCAAGAAGTGAATGTGGAGCACTGCACAAAATTCAACAGTATATTTACTTAAGCAAAAGTCTAATGCGAACAAGATGGGATCTGAAGCAATAAATAATCTAACATTGTGTAATTGGTCTAAAGCACTAAATAATCTAACATAATGTAAAGCATAACAGACTTACCTCCCAGGAACTGAACTAAAATCTCCACACACCAACATTGGAATGTCTGCACTTGCAGCTATTTTCTCCAATCCCTTTAAGAGAGTATGCACCTAAATTAACATTAGAAAAACACAGTAATTATTTTGAATTATAGAAACATGTATGTATAAACAATTATACAGATTAAAGAAAAATTAGAACCTGCCAGATTTTGACATCCTTCAGCTCTTGTTGAACATTTACATGTGTGTTTGCCTGTATTCCAAAACCAGGAATAGTACGAAAAATTACATGATGAACGTATAAATTATGAAAGAGTTGCAAAGAATATGAATAAACAAGTAAATATCACCATTTAGATGAGTCTACTTTCATGATCGTGCAGAAAAGCCCCATTTGAAAAAACAAAAGAGCAAAAGGAGTAAGGATGGGGGGCTACAATAACCAAAATGTGAACCACATATGAGTGTGAGAGAGAGAGACAGAGAGAGACAGAGAGCATATAATAATCAATTCAATGTAATACAATTTGGGACTTGATTAGTCATAATGAGATACAGGGAAGTTTCATGAGATTCTTATACTTTTAATTGCTAGAATGTGATTATTATTCACAAGACAACTTCCTGCCGACCAAATTATATCATTTAAGTAAAAAAATCAAAATCCTATTATTCAAATATTGGTACGCTTATTAATCAATCTAAGTACATTACAACAGTTTTCTGCATCACAAGCAGCCTGCCACCTGCAGCCCACAGATTTTGTTTACACCTCTATATGGTTTAGACGAACCATCCTGCCTACCAGACCAATTGATAGGACTAGATAGCAACAAATCAGGCAATTTCAGTTTTATGAAACCAGCCAAGGCTACTTTACTCAAACCTAGGCAGACCCCAAAAATATTACTCCTCTTACAACATGTGCAACAAGTTGTGCTAAACTAGCCATTTTAATTCTTTTTAGATTATATAGGACGAAACCCAGGTAACTTAGCCCATTAGTTAAATTCATGACTATAAGGCTAAAGATAATCCCAAACATCCTTTCTGATTTCAGAGCAGAACAGCTGCAGCACGATTAAATCACGTTCAACTTGCCAATGGCCCACTAAAAACCCCTGATCAAAAAGCTAATCACAGAATAACAATCACAACTAGCAATATGACATCATGTTTTGATCATAAATAAGGCATGAAAGTAAAATCATGCAAATTACAGAAGCCCATAATAGAAAAGGCCAGGAAGATATAGCGTAGAAGAATAAAATCAACAATCCTTACCACACAAAGTAGCTGCCGCTTCCCAGGATTGTCAGCTCCCTGATTACTAAATTTTGCTTCCAAAACCACAATTAGTGCAACATTATCCTGCAGACAAGGAAGAATTTACATGATATCATTAAAGAATATACCATAAGGGAATGGATATATATCCAAATTAGCTATAAATGTTTATTACCTTAACCAAATGATTTAAAGCAGCCTTCTTCTGAGTAGTTTGAACTGCAACCTCAGTCAAGGATTGAGCAGCCTTATTAAATTCAACCTGCAAAAGACATGATTTACTTTAGCATGGCAAAAGCATGCATAAATCCATATACCATGCAAGAAATACTTCCAAACCTCATATTTTTTGACATGGGAAAATCTATCTCTACGGAAAAATGTAGCACAGCCATCAATAGTATCGATATTTCCACTGTAAACCTGCATCATAAACAACATAAATTATACATAAAAGAGCAATGTTACTAAATTAGTGTGATGAGAATCATGGAGTTCTTAAGCAACCTCATTTGTCTTCCTCTTGTATAAAGCTTGATACCCATGTTTGTCCAGCTCTGGGGCAAAAAATTCGTCAAAATGGTCATTTTGCACCTGAAAAGATGAGAGCAGTTGATATTGAGGCATGTTCAACATTCACCTAGATGCTCAAAGGCTGAAGACATTTTCGCGCTAATTATGAGGTGAATCTACCCAAAAAGAAATTCTGGCATCCAAAACCATTTCTTCCCATTTAACTATGGTCTCTTCTTTGTTTTCTAAAAACTGCATTCTTTATTAACAAAAATGGAGGAAGGGTCAAATATTTCCTAATTAGCATTGCTCATACAATATCTTCACTCTTAGATTAAAAAATTACAGGAGCAAATAAATGCTTCTAGGCTAAATATACCTAAAGACACTTTCCATCTAAAAGGAAAAAAACAAAAAGGATACAGTTGAGTATAAACCCATATCTAAATTTAGACCAATCAAGGTGCACAAGATCAGATATCTCCACCCAAAAAATAATAGATTTTAAACGTAGAAGCAGTTTTTTGTCATACACTAAACTTCAAAGCTGTTCAGTTCAAAATGACAGTTCTGAAAAGAATAACTATCATCAAACAATAAATGAAAGTATCACCTCTTGAAGACAAACAATGTCGGCACGATAACCAACAATTTCCCGCAACAAATTCTGCCTGCGATATGGCCAAGAGAGAGCCCATGAAGGGCAATAGCTGTATAACTCACTGCTGGCATACGAGTCAGACAAAATGTTGTATGAGAGAACAGTAAAAGTTCCAGAGGATGAAATACGGCCATCTGAATCTAGATGTCCCATCATATCAGCTCCACTAACTGGGATCAAGTGTCGAGGACTAGGGGATGGCGCTGGAATAACACGAGATGTCAAAATAGTATTGGGATGTCCCACAGGCAGTCTCGTTTCTGCATCAACAACAACACATTCGAACTTGAGAACATGGCCAATATCATCTGCTGTTGGTGTATATGTTTTTGAGCGTCCAACTTCAAACCAGGTTTCACCACCACTCCTCTGTGTAACTGCAGCAGGATACAGAGGTGTTGAACCATTTGCAAAGCTAGTGCTTGATGCTGAACCAGTTAAACTAGCATTAATAACTCCAGACCCTGTGCCATTGAAACGGCCAAATATCTCTTCCTCCTCATTTCCATTTTCGTTTACAGAACTTGCAGCACGGTCATGCAGAACACGGTGATGCTGCCATGCATCTGAGAAGCACTTTGGAGAGCAATGGTAACTTTTAGCAACAGGTATTTTAGCCTTAACACAACCTAAGCACTGCAATGTGGCTTGCTCAGAGGGATGTACACTACATATAGCAACTTTTCTATCACTTTGTATGCGATACCTGCAAAACAGACCAAGAAAGGAGCAACATGGATCAGATAGGTAGCACAAACGGAAAATTTTGAAACAATCAACTTACTAAATAAATTTCCACCTAATCCCACAAACAGACAACACAAACTAATGAAAAGATAAAATTACGATAGGCACACAAGATACAGTCAAAATAATATCTTTTCTAATATAAGAATCCAGCAATTACAACAAGAACGCATAATATCCTTGTCTCAGAGTTTAGTGAAACGACAAGTCACCCAAAGCATGTGTCAATCATTAACAGAGATAGTATCCCCTAGAGGTTAAAGATTTTTGTCTTACCACAAAAAGATCTAAATCCCATCCAAGGACTGAGCAATCAATTAATTCAACTTTATATTTACTAATCATCTTTATTATATTGTGAAACATAACTGATATCAAAACCAAAGGATAAAGTTCTATTATCTTTTGGATGTAACATATGGCAACTACTATAACTTTCTATTACCTTTTAAAGATTCTCTAATAATTTTGCTAGTGCAACTAGACTTACTTGGTCCGCCAGCAATTTACTTTAAATAGCAAAAGCTTGACATAGGTAGTAACACATTAAATGCCTCAGCAGTACCTTTTCAATAGTTAACATGGGGTGATTATTATGCATCCACTCTTTCAGCTGAATGATTCTTTCCTTGTATGACCAAGATTTTAAGTGTAGTACTTCTCAATCTAAGTTGAAACATTCTAACAATCTTCACAGACATAGTGGAGCCAGGGTGGCCACAATAATGAAAACAATGGTAACAATTATTATTAGTGATGGAACATTCTAGATCATAAAGTCCAGTTATCATGACATGTTGTATCTATGACGTATCATTCCAATTTAAGCAGAGACAGCAGATAATGACAAAGAGATCGATTGCAATAACTTTAATTTTTAAAATTAAAAAAGCAGTGCAAACTAATTCCAATTATAACCAAACAAAATAATGTGAAACTCAATGCCATAACCGGAATGAAGAAACTACTTTTTAGGCCTTCAAAAATTACAAAAACACATCACTAAACATACAAGATAAATCCGGCACATAGAGAAACAAAAGGCGGATTGCAATCAAATCAAAAGCAATCACACTATCTCCAAATGCACAGGCAGAAAAGCTTAACTTATAAACCTTAATTGCACGCTTCCCCTTATGAAATTATTTATAACTACCTAACAAAGAAGATCATATATACCCTATTTACTAAAAACAATCAAATTATATCACACCCAAAAAAATAGCTCAAAACCCAATTGGCCAAAATGAGAACAACCCAAAAGACTAAAAAACCGAAGAACTAATAAAACATAAATAAGCTGAGAACTTTTCTTAATGCAAACACTTATCACACAAAGAAAGCAACTCAAATCAGATAATAACACACCCAAAAAACTAGCTCAAAATCCAATTGGCCAACATGACAACTAATACAAAAACCCCAAAAATAAATAATAAAGCCAAAGAAAAATAAGAACTTTGACTTTTAATTCAAAAGTTCATATATTAACAAAAACACTAAATCAGATAAGCTTAGCTAAAACCCCAATTAGCTAAAATGAGAACTACCCAAATGACCAAAACCCCTCTCTCCCCCCACCCCAAAAAAAAAAAACATAAAATAGCTTAAAAATGACACTTTTGACGGATTTTAAAACACTTACCACTTGTACCTCAAGAAGTGACCATCAAGTGGGGCAGACTCGGGCACATCATCGGTGGTACCGGTCTTGTCAGGTCGGCGTAAGAGAACGTAAGGCGTGAGCTCGCAGCCAACAATTGGTATTTCAGAAGGGAGGTGCACCCGTAGCACGCTCAGCATGCTTTAATTACTCCGGCTTCCTTTGTGTGTCACAGTTCGCAACGGTCACCGCTTTGCAACCCTATCAAATCCAATCCCACACTAAGAGCAGTAGCAGACCTACAAATGTCCTCAAAACGATGAGCAATCTTATCGGGGCGGAGTCCAGGCGGATCCGCCATTTACTTGACCTCAAAACCCGCCAGCCTCGACCCGAAATCACCCTCTCTTTTCCAACCAAAACAAACCCTAGAAAACCTCTAATCTCGAAGAAATGAAATGTAAAGCTAACAACAGATCTTGGAACAAAGTTTAGGGTTTTGAAAAGAAATGATCGAAAAAAGAACAGAAATTTTGGGATTTTTGAGAGAGGGAAAGAAAGGGGGAAGAAAGAGATCAAATGACAAATATTAGGGTTTTACAGAGAAGTGAATAGGAAAATCTTTATATATCTATTTATAATAGAAAATTAGATAAAAATTAGTAGCACTAATTAGTTATGAAAAAATAATTTGTACGGATTTTTAAATTGGGGGGGGGGGGGGGGTTAGTGGATGGTGGCTTTGTATGGGTTTCCCTTTTCCACGGGAAGCTAGCTCTTTGTATAAACAAGAGAAGGAGAGGGAGTCATAGTGTTCTTTTATCTTCACCTCTTTTTTGTTTTTTTACAATTAAGAGTTATTAGATTTAGGAAGTGTAATCGTGTTGAATTGAATTAATATAATAAGAAGCTTAAATTTGACTCTCAATTCGATATTTAATATTCGATTCAAATTCAATCGAATTTTATTTTTTTAATTCGAATTCGATTCGTGATCGAAATCGAATTATTCAAACTCACTCGATTAAATTTGATTAATATGTTAAAATAAACTTGATTTTTATATTTTATAAAAATTCGATTATTTGTACTCAAAATTCAAAATATTTTATTAATTAAAATAATAAAAAAATTTAAATATAAAAGTTCAATTAGTCTCGTGAACTACTTAAGTCGGATATAAAAATACTCGAATTCAATTCGATCGATAAGTCGAATTACTCGAGTTTGAACTCAACTCGATAATAATCGAATCAAATTCGAATTTTATTCAAATCAAATTCGAATTTTATTCAAATCAAATTCGAATAACTTACGAATATTAATGTATCATTTACACCCCTAATTAAACTCAAGTTTAAATTTTATAATACATCACAATTTTTTTAATAAATATGATAGTTTATATATTTATATCGTATTTATTTTATAATAAATAAATAAAAATTTAAATATATATAATATAAAAATTATTATATTATAATTTTAAATTATATTAATTTATATATTTTTAAATTTTTTTTGCTATAGTATCTTATTTAAAATTATATCAGATTTATCTTTTAATTATTCCATCAATATTATACTAATAGTCTAATTGATAAATATAATAACTAATCTCATTATTAAATAAAATAATTATATGATCTCTTCATTTTTATTCAATTTTATTGTGATATCGAACAATTAATGACTAAAATTGTAAATATTTTTTTAAGAGACACCATAATCAAGTAGAGTTTCAAACTCTATTTTAATGATCTCGAATTTCAATATTGATGAAAAAAAATGAAATGAAATTTATGAAATTAGATTAGTTGGTTTTCATCACATAACTTTAATAGAACAGGTAAAAAAAATTATAATATATATAGTTTGAAATTGATGGGTTTTTTTTTTTTAGTACTTGATGTATGTGTTAAGTTTTTTTTTTTATGACATTTAATTTCTTTGTCTCTATGGTTTGAATATTATTAAAAAATAAATTTTCAATGAAGAGCGTTAATAAGTTTAAAAATATATAAATTTTTTTATTTGATTTGATATTTTAATATAATTATATTAAATATAAAATTTATACACTAAACCAAATAATATCTCTTCGTTACTAATTAATTTTTTTTTTTTTTGTGGCAAGTAGTGAAACTTGCAAAGCCAACTCCATCCACATTGAATTAATTCTTTAAGGTTCCTTATGAGCTTTCGTTGTTGTTATCAACTACGACTGATCTTTTCTCAATGTTTCCTTGATATGTAATGTTTGACTTTTATGAGATAAATAAAGCAATAATTACCCATTCAATCTAATTAAGAAGAAAACAAAAATTTGTTGATGAATTTTTATATGTACACACACGTAAGAGGTAATAATTTGAGAATAAAAAAAAATTCTCGAATTCAAATTTTAAATTTATTAAATATTATCGAAATTATATGAATCAATTAAATTAAATTTTATATTCAAAATTAAATTTAATTTATTACGAAATCAAGAGATATTAAGATGAGTAGTAATATTCTTCTCTAGCTGCAAGGCCAGGTACAGTGACAATTGTAACGGTTGATGTAAGTTTGAACGCAAGTTCCCATGCTTCCTGGGAAGGATTGAGCACAGTGGCCGTTGCAAGTTCCAGCATCGCAAGAACCATTACCAGGAATTTGCCCATGGCACATTTCTTGCCCGTGGACTTGATGCATCGTCAAGGCAACTGCAACAATTACAATGGAATTGATCAGATTATAGAAGATGGAAACACAACTTAATAATAATAATAATAATAATAATAATAATAAACCTGTGAAAATGAGGAGTATGGCAAAGAAGATGTTGCAGGAGAGCTTGGACATTTTTGAGAAACGATCTATCATGAAAGCCAAAGAAATGAGTTTTATGGGAGAATGAAAACCGTACTAGAGTGGGATTGATATTTAAAAGGTAGAGTGGAACAGGGCAATTTGTCTAGCGAAACAAGAAATTCCTATCTTGACTTAAAATTTTCGGATCTCTTGCTATATATGTTCTTTGATTTGAGGCCAAGTTAATTCCTATCCTTATTAATCCTTTTTATTTGTGAAAACGGAGATTTTTAGTAAATGATAAATATGCACTTACCATTTATTAGATTTTTATAGCTTTATATAATAATAATAACGGATTGAGACGATATGAAATTAATTTTTATTCATTTTCAATTCAATTTAATTTTATAAAATAAATATTGAATATTAAAATATTATTTTTATATATAACTTAACCTACATATATATATATATATAATTGTAATAAATTCAACCCGATTTGAACTTGATTTAATAATTTTAATTTAGTATAATATTTATAAAATATTATTTTTAATATAAATTATATATTAATTATACGTAAATATAATATTTTTATTAAGTTAATATCTTAAATTAATGTATTGTATAATAATTTTATTAATATAATGTGGATTTACAAAAAACTCAACTCCAGACTTTATTTCAAAAAAACTCTCCCTAATCTTATCTTTGTTTAAAAAAAATTTTGACTCTATAAAATCGAGTTAGGTTCGAACCCAATAAAAAACCCAATAAATTTATATATTATTATCAACCCTAGTTTTCTAGGTGGATATTATATATATCAACTTTTTATCATGACTTTTTTTTTTTTAATTTTAAGATTTTATCTTAGAAGTCATGAGTTCAAATTTTACAGCAAATGAAATAAGATTTGTGAGATGAAGAATAGAAGAAAACTACCTCTCATTATGTAATTCAATATCACACGTAAAAAAAAAATATATATATATATATATATAATGAGGAATGGCAGTCCATATAAATCCATATGAATACACAAAAATATAAGTAACTTATCCTTGGTTGTTATTATAGGTTTCATCATTGTTAATTGTTTGGACAAATCAGCATGGTTAGCATTGCAACAATCATTGAATCCTGTTTAGAATTTGGGTCATGTTATTTCTCTCTGGTTGATGTTTACCAAAAGTATAGCTTTAACTTTTAATTGATAAAATTTAATTAGTAGCATCAAAACGTTGTTGCTTCACTTGTTCTTTTTCTCTCAATTGATCCATTTCTTATTCTCAAATGAGTGTTTTTTTTCCTAAGAAAAACACAGATTGTTCTGTACAAGGACAATATGAGCTTGAAGCACTTTTTTTCACTTAACTACATAGTACAATTTTTTTTTTTCGTCCAAACGATTTTGAATTTTACGATACGAGGAAATTTTGATCAAAGGTTTATCTATAATTTTAGCTCGTAATATTCACTTCAGTCGAATATGTAATAGGATAAAAATGTTTAAAGATAAATTAGGAACTTCAAAAATATATATTTAATTACAAAGCAACTCTAATTAAAAGTATAAATATATATATACTTGTTTATAGTATTTGTATTGTAGGTTCAAAATTTTTGTAGTAACCCCTTTTTCCAAAAGGAAAAAAAAAAAAGAAAATTATACTTAATGCCAGTCAAACGTGGTCGATGACTAGTAGTTCTTTTGAGTGAGCCTATGAGAACATGGACTCAAAATTCAAATTCATAACTTTAGCTTCACTGTTAAGCACAAAAGTAGAAGAATGCCCTCAACTTGAAATGCCTAAAAAGTTGAAGGACTTGTGAAGGAGACATGACATAATCAATTCTGGCAAATAAGTATTAAGAGGAACTTCGTTACTGGGCTTAATTGTCTCGTTTCTTATACGCTTATGCTGAAAACATTTGTCACACTCATAAATTCAATGAATTTTCTTATAATTCGGAGATAAATAGGTTTTTCCTTTGAAAGATCAAAACAAGATATGTTATATTCTATAAGAATCATCCATTCGAGAGGCCATAAGTAATGTTTGAACCTAAAACTCGTTATGGTCAAGTCATTATTGATTAAATCTTTTTAAACAAATGGTTTAAGCTTTCTGTTTCCTCTAGTAACCTTTCATTTATATATAGTTCCTTCGTTAATTTTGCATTTAGGCATTGAACAGTTCTAACCATACGCAGACATTTGTACCCTGATGAGTCGCAGGGTAACTCAAACATCGTTAAGTGTCTGTCATAGAACATGGAAAACAGTATCTTTAATTTCTAATCTTTAGCACAAACTCAAAACAACAAAGGCCGAAGCGGAAAGAAAATGAATCACACTGGGGGATCCTTACAGTAGTATGTGCAATAACAAATATTGTCTCTGCAATCTCCCTCGCCAGCAGGTTCCTTGGAACATTCCTGCATGCATTTCTGCAACTCGCACGTGTTTGTCTCAGTAACCTTGTGACATGTATGCTCAGGGATCCTTGCCGCGTACACCCCACGTGTAGCCAGGACGGGGCTAAACTCGGCTGTTAACATGAGAGACAAAAATGGAAATGAATAGTTAGCATTATCAGTTTGAGACACCTGTACGCAAATAGCAGCTTATAATATCACTGGAGAAAATGCTCTCAACCCCACAACTCTGAAAGTTTTGCTAGAAACAAGAACTTGATCTTAATGAACGCTAGAAAACGTAAAATCTTCTTAAGTATTAAGAAAATTCAAAAAGCACTTGGAAGAACTTTAAATTTGTGAGATAGAAAACATTAGGAAATGAGTCCTTCCTAGTGTTTTTCTGATATAAAAGCAAGACTACGACACATGAATAAATCCTGTCTAACATTTTATTGCCTGATCCTAGATGTATTTCTTGTTTGGTTATTCATTAAGTGCAAGGCATGAGTAGAAGTGATTTCAGAGGGAGAGAAGCAAAATGAAGATAATTACTAGTTTGTAATTAAGGTTGAAGTGAAGAGACAACCTGAGGCAAGAAGCAGGAGCAAAAGAGAGAAGAACATCCAGGATATCCTCATCTTTAATCTTCCTGGTGGCCCAGACTCCAAGATTTTGCTCTGTAAGATTTGGGAGTCCCCTCAAGGCAGTCTCTTGTTTTATGTACTGGCAAAGATTCTTCCAATAAAGACGGTCAAGATTAACTTAAAAAAATAGTATACCAATCATTACTGAAAGTGTTCATTCAAAGAAGGAATAAATTGGTGTCGTTCTACCCCGGGTCACTTTCTGTAGTACTTGTGACAAGCTTCTTGCTTTGAGCACATATTCTTTACTTTGTATGTACTTCTCAAAACTGCAATTTGGCATACGGAAACCTTCATACTTTTCAACTGCCCTGGTTTCAGCAAGGTTCAAGAGCTGTCCATTTCTGTTTCTCCTTCATTTTGGAATTATGATTACTCTCAGAAGATGCATTATCAGCTACCCCATCCCATCAAGAATCAATTCTATAACCCAAACACATTGATTTATGATATGATGTCGAGAGCAAAATGTATTAGTAAATACGCCAATTTGTTGCATATCGTTGGATTAGTTAGTGGGATTTGATGATAGTTAAGGGCAGCAGAAAACCGAGCAACAGACCCTTTACATAAAATTTTTCAGAAAATTAGAGTGAAATTAGAATTAATATTCTACTGATTCTGTCAATTTCGATTGTAAGGGATTATTATCAAGTTTTTAGCCTCCCATTCCATCCTCAAAAGAACATTTGAAGATTTGGTGAAGTTTTGGAACTTAAAAACAATGCATAAACAAATATAAACTTTGCATTTAAAGGCATCCATAGTCTCTAAAATGATTGATAAGTTTAAAATCTCGGGAGAAGCAGTACCTCTTAAAAAAAAAAACTATTAATGAAAACAGCACATCCAAATGACTAGACCAGTTCACTTATGTTTGGCAAAAATAAACCAAAACAACAAGACCACAAGAGAACAAAAAGAGTAGATCTAGTAACCACCCTTGAGATCATTAACAACATCATATGGGATGGGAGTAACGGTTTCCAATGTAGCACCCTCCACCATGAAACCAGGCTTAGGGCCCTCAGGTTGCCTCTTTGTACTAATGACCTCACCATTTGCCTTAGCCTCTGCCTTGAGTTGATCATTCTTTACCTTCCTGAGCTTGAATTCCTCAGTGCATCTTGAAGGCTGAACATGCTCCACCCGCACATGAATCCTCTTCCTGATAATCCTGTTACCAACCTGAAATCCATAAACATATTAATGCAAGTACACAAATTTCCATTCTCCCTTATATGAAGCATGCATAGATCACATGAGAGCAAGGCACAAGATTAAAATATCAGTCAGGCAAAAAAATCAAACAAGCCCTACAGCAAAAGTGACAAGAATGCAATAGTGCTAATACGATGACAACCTCAAATGCTGGCACATTACAGCCGATTCATCAAAATGATTACCAAAAAATTGTAAGTCATCTTTATTGAAACATAAAATTTAAGCTCATTCAAAGAGTGAATTTAGACTTTTTTCCATCGACAGCAGCCCCTACATGTCATAAAATTAAACAAATGTTATACTACTGCTCTAAGAACCAAGCAAATCTAACCTTAAGATAAAAGAAGCAAAATTGCATTCCACAAGTAGACATAGCAGAACAGAATAACACAAGTTAAGAAACAAATCCGATCGGATTATCAGAAGCAGAACCTATGTTATATTTTTAATACATGATACCCATTTTCTAACCAAAAATTGAATATCAATGATCAACATTTGCAAACATGAGATGAAACAGAGATTCATAGAAAGACAGATAATAAATCAAAATGAAACGAAAAACTCAAAAATAGCATAGACCACAATCCCATAAAACAAAAACCGATGAATAAAAAAACTTTATTTCTCAACAGAAAGAGTACCCAAATTAAGAAAACCCCTTTCTATACCTGCTTGTTGACTTCAACGCCGATGGCGCGTTTTGTGACGTTCCAAACACGACCGGTGCGGCCATGGTAGAACTTGTGGGGCATACCCTTATGAACGGCGCCGTTTACCTTGATGTCAACATAGTCACCGATCTTGTAGGTCCTGAGGTAAGTTGACAAGGGAATGTAACCCTTCTTCCTGAAGGGTCTGGCAAACAGATCCCTTGTTCGAGAGCGGAGACCGTGACCAGCTGGCATTTTTTTCACTCTCTCAAGTTATCTTCTCTCTCGCCCGCTTGAAGAAGTCAGTGTGGCGATGAGCTCCGTGGACGAACAAAACCCTAATTGTGATCCTTTTATAGCAGCTTCTTACTTCTTTAGGGTTTCCTTTTTTTGGGTTTGGGCTTTGGTTCCTATTTGGGTTGTTTTTCATATTTATTGCTATGGACCAGAGCCGGAGGTGTCCGCATTCACGAGGGCCTATCCTGGCATCCAAGCTTATCCAGTGCATGTGTTAGCCGGAGAGTATGTTAAATCTGATAATATAAAATATGATATGATAATATAATATAATATAATATAAAAATAAATTATAAAAGTGATATGACTTAAAATTTTAATAATAATTATATATAAGTTTAATAAATTAAAAAAATATATTATGATATATAATTTTTATACAAAATATTATATAAATACATGAATTTTAATATTTTATATTACATAAATACATGAATCATCAAATCTAAATTCAAGATAAAAATTACTTTTCAATTCAATAATATCTTAATATTTGTTATGCACAACTAATTTTCAAGTCGATTTGATATTTATTTTAAATCAATTGAGAATACTTTATTTTTTTATATAAATTTAATGATTGAAAATTCTTAAAGCGAGTTGAGATTGAAGTTTACTAGATTATTGAAAATTAACATATAAAGAAATGAGGCTATTGTTTCAATGAATCAGCTACATTTTTCACCTAATTTATATATAGATATTACTGCACAAATATATATGCTATCACAATCATTGTTTTGGAATGTTTTGATTGGGTCAGAATCCCATCTTTTCTTTTTTATTGCAATGTTTTTACAAGCTTTTACGTTTGTTAGGAAGGAGTAGACATTGTATTTTAATTTCACATCAGACATGAAAAAGAGATAATTAAAGTTGAAAAAACGTTAGCATTACACACTTTGATAAATCGATTTTGAGAAGAGAGAATAATGATCATGTGATAAGTGATATCAAAACAGATTCTAAATCGTTTGATTCACATTAAGCATCTTAAAGAAAGTAGACAAGATAATCAATTTTCGTGATGAAGGTCTCATGAGATTGAGTGAGGAAAAATGTAAAAAAAGAATAAATTAAATACTCTAATCTCACATCACACATAAAAGAAAGAGAATCATTGAGGTTTAAAAAATATTGATGTTGCAATTTTGATAAACCGATTTTGAAGAAAAAAGTAATGGCCACGTGACACGTTCACGTGAATCATACCAGAGTTTCTTGCTATAATTGTTAACATCCTGAATCTGAATTTTGCATCAGCTGATCATTGAGGCGCCAGGAAAGCAATATATCACCAGAATTTTATAAGCACATCTGATAATTTATACATTTCTGTTGTACAAAATATTACAATTTATTTAAATCAAGTTATTTTTATATTTTTTTATATCATATTTTTATTATATTATCGTATACTATTTCCAATTAACATGTCTACTTACAGGAGGAGAAGCAACCCTTGATCCTAAGTCCCTCAATTCTCCAAAACATGAGAGATTTTTGGACAATTTTTAAACGTGGGGACCTTGCCCCCAAGGCCAAGCTCTTTGTTTCCTTTTGCAAAGGCGTGTATAAGACTCCTAAATGCCCGATGGGACAGGTCAATTGGCCATCTTTATACCTCGACAGCTGCCCATATTCCTCTACTCGCTTTCCTCTTCCATCAGAGTACCTTCTGTTCTTTAAGCCTATGTTTCCTTGAATTAGTGCTAAGATACCTTAACTTGGAAATGGTAGAAACTCCTTTTTCTTTTTGCTCCTTTCATGAAATTTCCAAAACCAAGTAATTGTTTTGCTATTTTTTGTGCTTTTATTTATTGAAATCTTGAAATGGACATGAATTTGGTTACCTCGATTTTTCATGAAAAATTTTGAGATAGTAAATCGGGAATCTAATATGATTTCGTTACAAGAGAAAGGAAATTTCTTGGAATCCAATTCTTTTGACCAAAAGGCATATATTTTCTTTGCGTAGCTCACACTGCTTGGACATTGTTTTCCTCTCATGGTGGTAAAGATTTATCCTTCTGGGGCTTGTTGTGGAACATTAATGTAACCAAAAAAAAAAAAAAAGACTGATAATTGACTTTCTTCATTTTCTTAGCAGCGTCAAGTACGCTGTTAGACTTGTGAATTTGGCAATCCCATCGCCCAAAAAAACTAGAGTAAATTATTAAAAGATTAATTTCATTTGTTCACATGGGACGACGGTGGAAGGAGTTTGAAAATAAAATTAGAAGTTATTTCATATATTATTGGTCCCGTCAATAATATTTTGAATGTTATGCTATCATGGTTTATTCATAATAGGCTATTTAGCCACATCATTATCTGTGAAATATAAAAGAAAAATTAAAGCTAAATCTGTATCATACTCTTAACTCGAATTTTTCTTTTCTTTCTCTTGCTACTTTTTGTTCTTTGCTGTCGTCTTTCTCAACATATTTTTTTTGTTTCAAGGGGTGGCAAAGCCTTATTACAAGAGGGGAAGAAGCTTGATTCAAAATCAAATTTTTATGTCTTTCTAAAGGTTTTTGTGACCACTAGACCATGAAGCGAAAGACACTTTCTCAACATTTGATTATTTCTGTTTCTGAATTGGCTTGCTTGATGCCTGATTCGTTTATTTCAGCAATAATTACATGCTTGTAATTTTCTTTCAAACAACCCATTTTCCATGGAACTTCACTCCAGTAACTCAATTCCATTACCGAACCCACTTTTTGTTTCATTATAATATATATATATATATATATATATATGTATAGATATATATATTGGTGTTCCCAATCTTAGTTCTTCATAAGCCTGAAACCTCTGTAGTTTTCAACATGGCTAAAACCCTCTCAAAACTACTCTCCTTCACCTTCCTTTTTATGTTTAATCTCTTCTTCTTCTCAATTACTCTTGCCTTTGCGAAATCTGATGGCTTCTCAAACATTCTATCTCCTGCAAAACTAGGCCTGCAGAAAGAAGAGAAACTCAGCCATCTTCACTTCTACTTCCATGACATACTCAGCGGACGAAATCCCACAGCTATCCCAGTAGCCAGCGCAGCCATGACAAACCAATCACAAACTGGTTTCGGTGTTGTAATGATGGCCGATGATCCTTTGACGGTTGCACCCGAGCGGAACTCCAAGCTTGTGGGAAAAGCACAAGGAATTTACGCTTCTGCAGCACAAGATGAACTTGCTTTGTTAATGGTAATGAACTTTGCTTTCATGGAAGGCAAGTATAATGGTAGTTCCCTTAGTCTTCTAGGGCGAAACACCGTCTTCTCAACGGTGAGAGAGATGCCGATTGTTGGTGGTAGCGGCCTTTTCCGGTTTGCCCGTGGCTATGCTCAGGCAAAGACTCACACTATTGACTTCAAATCAGGGGATGCTGTTGTTGAGTATAACGTCTACGTCTTCCACTATTAATACGTTGCCTTTAGTTTTTGTGGCCCATGCTCCTTATTTCGTTCGATCGTTTTGTTTTTTCTGTGTAACTTCATCTTCTGGCTTAGCTTTGTATGTCTTGGGCCACCTTTCATGGAGCCATAATAAACTTTGTTAAGAGCTCTAGTATTTCCTTTTATGATGTTAAAATATTTTAAATTAATTTATAATTGTAATTGAATATTATAAGAAATTAATTAAATAAAACCAATCAACAATTGAATTTGAAATTTAATTAAATTAATTTATACAACAACTTTTAAAAGATAATATCTGATCGAAATTTAAATTTCTACTTATAATTTTATTCATTATTTTTAGGCCACGGTCAACTTTGTAAAAAAGAAAAAAACAAATAAGATTCTACATGGAAACTTGAAACATGAGAAGTTAAAATTATAAGTTTTTTTTTTCTTTGTCAATGGGAGAATGTTTCGTTAGACTACTTCTTGCCAGCTAGTGAAAGGTGATACTTTAGATTTTATTGAGCATTTTATATTTTGAAAATTAATATAATGTCTAAATCAAATGATGCTTGGTGAGTGACCTTATGTTTATTTTTGAAACATTAATAACTTGTAAAATTAACCAATGGTAGCATGCTGCCGTGATACCAAATCAGCCCACTAAATCCTATTTTTATTATTTTTTTTCAGCAAATTGGCTGCCACAATCACACAACTGAATTATTAATGAAATTATGCTATAAATTAAAAGAGATTTATTCCTTTACCAAGCTAAGCGTGTGATGCAATAAGCCAAGTCCTCAATTGAAAAGTTTGCACAACTTTCACAAGAAACAAAATGGAGGGAGAAATTCATTCTTTTCTTTCTTTCTTTATTCAATAAGTTTTGAGCCATCATTACAGTAGAAATTAAAGCTACGAATCAACAATTTACTGAAAGATGCAGAGAGATGTGAGAGGAAGAATGGACATTTGAATTTTGAAATTAAAAGCCATGGTTTCCAAAAGGTTTTGTTGGTGATTGGTAGTACAAAGTCTTCTCTATGTCAACGTTGGGCTGCAGAATCAATGGTGGTGGGGTACTCGAAATTCATATGATCTCTCCTAAAATCTATTCTTTTTTCCGCTTGGGGTTTGAAAAAAAAATGTACCATGCACTACTAAAATGAAAATTATGAGTGGAAATTAGGTCATATATAAGAAAGTCTAGAGGTAGTAACTGATACTTATGTAAAAAAATATATAAATAAAATGCTATATACATTTATTTAATACATTCATTTTACAAATTCGCATAATATTTAAGTTTTCAAAATTTTATATAACCCATAAAAATTTTATTACTTTTCACATAAATCACTAAAATAAAAAATGAATGAGTGAAATGAGTGGATGAAATAAGTACATGCAACATTGTTCATATATATATATGTATAATTATTAATTAATAGTATATAGCTTTTGCACTTAATTTGTTTTTTTCTTGTTATAGTTTGACAAAATTATTGAATTTTATTAAAATATTTTAAAATTAAAAGTTATTACAATTTTATTGTATTTAAGCATTTGATTCAATTATATGTGTGCATGTATCTCCTACTTAAAAGCAACAAATTTATATACTTCCTTTCTCTCAAATAATAAATTTTAAAAAGTCATTACATTTGTGTTTAAATTAATGAAATCAATTTGAACTTTTATTTTGATGTACTTAAGTGCAATTACTAATAAATTTATTATTTTTAATTGTTACTAGATTTATAGTTAATCATATGTTAACACTTGTAATAGAAACTCATAAAATAGCTAAAAAATTGATGTTTTATATTTTGTTATTGAGTTACTTTAGCATTAGTAATTCAATGATTTAACTAAGCCAAAGCATAAAATTATGATAATAATTAAATTGAACATTAATTTAGAAAAAAATTAAAAGGACTTTTTCTATGTTCCCATGTTAAGTCTTATTTTAAGGTATAAATCTTCAAAGTTAGGTATAATATCACATGAGGTTTTGCTCCCCAAAAGTGTGAAGGATATTGTCTTCGTGTCATTGGTTTTTGGTGTCTGCTGTGGCATGCTGAATGCTGATTCACCCACCTAGACTAAGAGGGTTCCATTATTGCGGAAGGCAGGAAAATAACTCACCTACCTACCATCGTTCAGTGGCAACACAACGGATCTTGCACTGATAATATTTTAGAAAGATTAATGTTATGAATAGTTTTAAAACATAAAAATAAATAATGTAATATTTAAATTATTAATATGATATTCATTTTTAAAATTATTAATTCTCCGAGATGGATCCTAATACAAGTTAGAGGGGGGCTAAAAATGTTAGAAACTCTCAAGTAATACTAGGTGTCTGTTAATAGAATTAATGAATCTAGAGGCTCTTACTCTCAATGTAAATGCATTTTGATTCACTTAGTTAAATCATCTAACGATATTCAACTAAAAATACTCCAAATTCCTTATAGCATAGGTGTGGTTTCTTGAGCAGATAAAACTTAATAATTTATGTATGTGTGTCGTATAAAATATTAATTTGTGTATTTTTATCTTGTTTTAAGTTAATTTAACAATTGATTTATTTATGCTTTTATGTTTCAAATCGTTCACAAATTTCAAGTAAAATTATTTATTTGATGTATTATGTTTGTTTGTATATTTGCTTATGAATTAATAAAATTTTTAATTTTGTAAATTATTTGTAATATGTTTCTTTCATATGTATATATTTATATTAATAATATAATAATATATATTTGAAAAAATATATATAATATTAATTAATTCTTTCAAAATTAAATGTTAAAATCCGTCACTATTAATTTTCAATGATGAATGTGTTTGACAAATAATTTTAAAATATTATATTAATAAATAAATTTATAATTTAAATATCACATTAAAAAAATTTTATATATAAATATCACATTAAATATTTTATTATAATTTAAAGCTATTATGACATTATTTTTTTTAAAGAGGTAATTTAAAAATAAAAATAATTATAAGTATTATAAATTGAATTTTAAATTTTTAGAATAACCCTCTGGTGGTTGGGCGAGAGTCCATCTCCAAGCTTGTGGGAAGAGCACAAGGAATTTACGTATCCGCGTCACAAAAGAGAAGTTGGGCTTCTGATGATTTTAAACCTTGCTTTCACTCAAGCATAATGGCAATTGGCAGTGCGCAACCACATATTTACTACGGTGAGGGAGATGCCGATCGTTGGTGGAAGTGGGTTTTTCAGATTTGCACGTGGCTACGATCAGGCCAAGACCCACTCCCACTCGCTTGATTTCAACGCTGGGAATGCCGTCGCGATACAATCGCCGTCATCTTCCATTATAGATAATTGAAAGTTAGATATGATAATTTATATATTTATATCATATAAAATATTAAAAAATTTTATATTTATATCATATTTTATATAAAAATTATATATTAAAATTTATATTAATAAAAAATATTAAATATATATTTTTGTTAAATTTATTTATGATTTTTATTAAAATTTTAAATTATATTATCTTTAAATTTTTTTCATATTATTTTCGTTTTGTATTATAATATCATATTTAAAATTCATGTTTATTGATGGTCTCATTCTTAGGGATTTTTTAGCTCTTACTATTGAGTTTTTCATTTTCTTTATGTCTTTTTTTTTCTCTTTGAAATCTAATGCTTCGTTGATTTTGTCCCGGAAAGGGGAAATAAAAAAAAAAAAGAGAGAGTAATTTGATTATATTTTGAATCCAAAGACTCGAACCAGCTTCGAATTCGAAAAGTAAAAGTTAAATTTTATAGGATGAGAAACAACGATCTCTTATTATAGAATTAAAATCATATGTTAAAGAAAAAATGGATTCAAAATTTCAATTTCTTCCTTCCTTTCTTTCGATAAAAGAAAAATTTATTGATTGAAAGTCAATATCATTTATTATATTATTATTTTGTTGTTGTTGTAAAGTATTGATTGAGCATTTATTTGGAAGGATGATTGATGGTACACATGTCCGAATCAAAATTGAAATCTCTGTTAAATTTAAAATAAAAATAATTAGTTATTTTGATTAGTAAGAAATAGTAAATAAAATCTTAGCAAAAACAAAAATGAAAGAAAAAGTATTTGTTCAATACTTTCGACAATTTCCTTCAAGTTGACAAAAAATTTTTTATTTAAATTGACCAATTTAAAGAAAAATACAAAAGTTGAGATTTGATGAATTTTAATGAAAATAATTGCAGAAAAAGAAAGATTCCGAAAAATAAAATTTACCCAATTTAATTAATTTTATGTGAAAAAGGGAGATGTTGAACCCTTATATAGTATAGCGATCTTTTAAAATAAATATATAAAAATATTAACTCATCTTGAATTGAATGATTAAGAGGCTAAATGAAGGTTGGGAAAAGTAAGGCTCATCATGTGAAACAAATGGCTTATTAAGAAACCCTAAAATATGATAGTGAATGAAGCTGAAAATGACCATCTTAAATTTTGGATAGGCATCAATTACCTTTAATTTAACATAAATGAGATTTCTTTTATCTTTATTTTAATAACCACATATCTCTTTGTGTTTTGGGTAAGAACCTTCTTCAATACTCTTTTTCATTTACAAATTAATTTTATTTAAAATTTTCCACATCAGGTAACTTGGACATATAAATATAATATGGATATTTTTATTTATAGCAAATTAATTTTAGATTAAATGTTCTTATAAAATTTTAAAATATTAGTGAAAATAAAAATTTTCACATTTTTTATTAGGTAATCTAAGCACATAAATATAACAAAATCTTCTCTACTTAAGTATGATCATAAAACTAAAATAAGTAGCCAAAAAAAAAATTGCTTACTGCTAAGGCGATTTTCCACATCCAATTCTTACTATCTGTTTTATATATTTTAAGCATATGTTTCATTTTCAAATTATCTTTTCATTTAGCCAATTAATTCTTCAAAAACATTGTGAAGAAAGTAAGACCATGAAATTCTCTCAAGTCTATAGAAGTATCACTATAGTAATTACTTCGATTATTATATTTATGGTCAGCTCTAAAATCCCAAAAAAGTGTCAATCAAAATATATAAAATAAGAATAAATCTTTATCAATCCTAAAGTTTGTATTACTTACCCACATTATTATTATTATTTCTGTGTTTTCAGATTTGGACAATTTAACATATCTCTATGTTTAGGTAAAGATGAACTTTCTCGTTGTACTTCAAGTTCATTGAATTTTATGACTATATTTTATTTTTATTAAATTTCATAAGCCTAAAATTGTAATAACAAAATTTCATAAAATTAGAGTATAATAATAAAATATAATATTTTCCCATAATACTTATAAAGAAAAATATTTACCCCACAATGAAAAATTTTGCTTTGATTCACAAACAAATGGCATGGCCGTTTAAATTGATAGCTAAAGATGATTTATGTATTTTTATCATATAAAATATTAAAATTTATGTATTTATATTATATTTTATATCAAAATTATATATTATAATTTATGTTAATAAAAAAATATAAAATATATATTTTTTAAAATTTATTAAATTTAGATATAATGATTATTAAAATTTTAACTTATATTATTTTTATATTACATTTATATTGAATTTTAATCTATCAGTTTTAGTCAATATTTAGTGAGGGCTTTCGCAAATCTTTAATTTGGTAGGATACAGATTTGACTTTTGTTGGTCCCCGGTCTTCTCCATCATTAATGTCCTGGTGGACAAGTTTTTTTGCCTCTCGTTTGGGGCAACGACGGTTCTCTTACGTTGCTTGTTGAAACCGCTACATAACAAATGACGACATGCAAATATCACCTTTGGCGGGTAATAGGGTCTTGACTCTTGTGTCTTCTTAAAGAGTAGGTTTTGGGTGATTTCCTATAGGCAAGTTGATTTAAATTATAAACATGCCTAATTTCATCTCAAGTGACATGAAAATTTATTTGTATTTTTCTCACATGTTGATGTTAGTCTTGTCCAATAATTAGATTACCTACCTGATTTGATTGAGTTCGATTGAAAATATTATTTAATTAATAAGAATTATTTTTTATTTAATTTTAATAAATGTTTAAAAATTTGAGCAGAAGATTAAACCAATAAGAGTATCGGTTTTTGATTCAATTGAACCAATTGGGTTAATCGGGCAGTTCAATCGAAAAAAAAATTTATTGTTAAAAATATGATTTTCTTAGTAATTACATATTAAATGTAACAAATATTTAATAAATACAGCATTTGATTTAATGATTTGATCATTTATAAATACTTAAAATTTAATATCGAATCGATTTGATTTGTTCAATGTTTACTCGATCTTATATATCTTGTATCAAATCGGTAAAGTCTTTGGTTTTTGATTTAACTATCAATTGATATTTTTTTTATCATTAATTTTAATTTTAAAATATGTTTTAAAATATAGAAAATAACAATTAATGATATTTATTGTTTAAATTAATAATATATATATATATATTAATATTGATGGCATCAAGCACATATACTAATATTTATGTTGTCAAAATCCTTCAATTTAATGATAGAAGTGTATGCAATTGTGAAATAACTTTATCATTCAAAACATAATATTGAAAACGAAATTATTTAATGAAAATCTCAATTTCAATTATTAATAACAAAAATCATAATGTATATCATACTTTATTTAAATTATTATGTATTAGCGTATAATATTTTTAATATAATATAGAACAAATATAAGTTTTAAAATAATTTATAATATTTATGTATTTTAATTTTAGTCACATTAATCATATTATTATTGATATAATTATTTAATTTGTTCATTATTTTTTTAATGAAATATTATTTGAGAAATTTCTTAACCATTTTTATTTTTTTATGAATTATTATCCTTTCAAAATGGTCAAAGCTTTTTTTTTTTTTACTTAATTTACCAACTTTCCAAATCTTTTTCTTAATTTTGTTTTCTTATTTCATGTTGTCATTCTATTTTCAAATTAAATAATTTAATAAATTTTTATAAAAAAGATACAAAAGAAAACATAGAATAAATACAACAAATTTACAATAAAAATAATGTGTAAATTGACTCTAAATTATATTATTTTTCACAATTTGATACCTATAAAAAAACTATACGATTGATATGATAGATATTAGCCAATAAAAATGTGTCACAAGTCATGATTTTATTCATTGATTTCTTGAAACATTAGCTTATTATTAATGGAATTGGTATATATTTGGAGCAAATGACATGACATAATGAAAGTTGGGCTATTAAATTGTAAATTTTCTTCTATAAGTATTAAATCATAAAAAGTATTTTAGTTCAAGGGCCAAATTAGATATTAATAAAAAAATAATCAAAACATTTTTGTTTACCAACCAAAATTTTGTAATTTACTTTATGTGTTTTCATTTCTTTTTATTTTATCTCAAAATAAATAAATAAATAAAGATGGTCATGCGGCAATCAGCTAGCACCTCAATTAATTAGCTGCCAATTAATTAGAAGTATTTTGGGACAACTTTATTGAATTGTATAAGATGTAAGATATTGTAAGACTATGTTGATTTATATAAAATAAATGGATAGTGTGGTTGGCACTTTGAACGGAAGCCACAAATAAAATAAACGAGTATGAAAGTCAAAGTGAAATCAAACTAAGGAATTAGAAAATACAATCGGATATATAAAATTAAGATATATATATATATATATTTACCATTTTACTAACTAACTGCTCCAACCAAAATGTCCTACAATCGGTTTCCTTGTTGTAGGAAAGTCAATATGCTTCCTATAATTAATATTTTTATAAAGCAACAATAATTTTTTCACCATTTTTAATTCATTGGTTAAATAGGTTTTCCCTAGAAAATTGAGAAGGTAAAATTTAATAGTATAACATCAAATCATGGGCACCACAACTATCATTACACAACTTCAAATAATTCCTACTAAATAAAATTTATAAATTATGACCACTACTATTCAACTCTAGCATACATTATGCTTTATACAAATCCATATGATAAATCAGGATCATATATTATTTTCCTTTTTTTTTTAAAAAGAAATGTTGCTTATTATTATTATTTTTAAAATAAAACATGTATCTCATTATTCAAAGGTTTGTTAAGCATCAACTCTAAAATCACGAAACTGCTGACCTACTCCCATGACATAAAACAAAATCCTCGAGATTTACTAATTAAAACTACTTTCATTTGTTTCATGATTATTTTTCAATGGCAATTTTTGTCAATTTCTTTGAAAGGCAAATCATCTATTTATTTAGCATATAATATACATCAATGGATACAACAAATGCCATATCTTACTTATCATCTTATCATATATGTAAAATTAAAAAATATATATATATATGATTAAATTAAAGATTAATTAATTCCACAAAGTTCAGAATTATTATAGCCAAGCTTGAAAGCTTGGTCAAAATTCTGTTAAGAAACAGAATTATTATGAAACAAAATTAAATGGAAACAATTAAAAAGATGATTATTAAAGCAAATTCATTGCTAATAATGGAAGACATAAACATTATACTCCACAGTGGTATGGATTGGAGTGTTTGTGTAAGTCCTCGCCTGAGCATAGCCACGAGCAAACCGGAAAACCCCACTGCCACCGACAACTGGCATCTCCCGCACGGCGGAAAGAACCTTGTTGCGCCCCAAAACACTAAGAGTGCTACCATTGTATTTGCCTTCCGTGAAAGCAAAGTTGAGCACCATTAACAAGCTAAAATCACTTTGCGATGCAAATGCATAGATCCCTTGTGCTCTTCCCACGATTTTCGAGTTGACGTCGGGCTTGATCGTCAAAGGGTCATCCATCATCACTGTGGCTCCGAAGAATGTTGAGGAACGGTTGGTTGAGGGTGCTTCGGCCACACGAACAGTAGTAGCATTTTTCCCAGAGATTATGTCATGGAAGTAGAAGTGAAGGTGGGATAGTTTCTCTTTCTTCAGCCCTAGAAATGATGGAGATATGTACTTGGAGAAAACCTCAGAATCTGATTGATGATCAGCGATGGCTAGGGATGATAAGGAGATAATGGTGAAGAAGAGAATAAGGAAGAAGATGGAGCTGTGCTTTGTTAGCATTGAGGAGGCCATGGTTGGCTTTGAAGGTAGACACGTAGAGCTCTAGAGTTGAGATTTTAAAGAATTTTTAACACTTAAAAAATAATCTGTTTTTGGGTGTTCGTGAGTTGTCACCTTCTGTTTCTTTACTATAAATAGGCCGGTGGGTTTTTTTAATTAATATAAATAAAAAATTTTATTTATTTATTTATATTTTATATGCATTTTAATACAGATTAATATTAATAATAAGTAGAACAATATATCTGAGAAATAAAATGATTATAAAAAATATAATATTAATTCACTAACAAACAACTCACCCGTTATAATATATTTTAATTAATTTTAAGGAAAATCAAATTACTCTTAACATTTTTAAGCCTTGAAACTAACACATTAAATACTTTTTAATCAAATAATAAAAAATATGATTAAATCATAAAATTTACAAATATAACAGAAAATTATATATATTTTCTAGTCAACAAAGAGATATAATATTTTTAATTCAATAAAAAGTGTTATTAAAGTATTTAAACTTCAATGTAACGATACTAAAATATCTCTTAAATAAATATAAATGTAAAAGAAATCTGTGATATCAATTTCATTTGTGATAATATATACGATGTTAGCAAAATTTATATTTATAAGTATTTAAATTTCTAGTAATTATTATTATAATTTAAAATCATATATTTTTTAATTTTTTCCTTTTTGCATTAATTCCTTCTTTATTTTTTTTTCTAATTTTGGAATATTTATTATTATTTTAATAACTTATTTATTACTATGATTTTTTTTTTTTGGAAGGGATGTTCTATACGATGAAAGAGTTGTAGGCATTAAGATTGAAATCTCAAGTTGGAAACCAACTATTAGGATATGTTTGGATAAGGCATTTGGAGGAGGGATTTCATTTTAATTAAAGTTTTTTAAATTTCGAAAATAAATTTATTTAATTGGGTAAAAATAAGAAAGAAATTTAAAATTTAAATGAGAAATTAAAAAAAAAATAACTTTTGAGATGCTCAAATTCCTTTTGAAAATTCCAACTGAAGAGATTTTTTTTCAAAATTTGTACGGATATTCGACCTTTTTAATGCAGCACATGGTCTATCATGAAATAAAAAACTTAAAAAATAAAATATCATTTTATTTGATTCTAATATATATACATATATATATATTTATTATATTAATAATAATATCTATATATTTTTACAAATATAATGATGCTCACAGTGCATATTACATTTTTATATATTTTTATTTTATTCTTCTTTTATTAATATTTTTTATTTTATCAAATTTCAATAGACTAAATTTTCTTTTAAAAAATATTTATTCAAACAAAATAATTATAAATACTAATATTTTAAAATGATGCATTTTAAAATGTCATAATTTTAAATTTCTTTAAAAATTTAAAATTTCTCATCTAAACACATCGTAAAGGATGCTTGTATGAATTAACCGGGCTAATACCCAAGTTCTATATAATTTGTACTAATTTCTATAATATGATTCAATGACAAAAAAATTTAAATATTCTTGTTAGAATATTTTTTAACACTAAAATTTGATCAAAATATGATAATTCAAAATTATAAATAAATAAAATTAAAACGAATAAAAAATTAATTAATTTTTGAATCAATTGGCATGATATTAAAATTAATATTTAAAAATTACGGGTTTATAACAGTAATATAATTTTAAATCAGATAAATATAAAAGTAAAGCTATTGGACTCTAAAAAATCAGGGCTTAGATTCTCCTATTTGGATCTACCTGAGCCCATTTCTTCCTAATTGGGTCACTTTCTTTTTTGAGGATCTGGCCTAATCTAGTGATTATTAGTAATTGGGCCAAGGAATCCTTGAAATAAACCGTGACAGCCCATATCTGGTGTCTTCCAACACAACGGAAAGAAACCGAAGTTTTGTGCCTCCTGAGTTTGAATTCGTCTAATTCTAAGAAAGAGAGGGTTTGGGAAGAATGGGGACAAGAGAGGTATACGAGGAAAAACTAAGGAATGGGAATCTCCACCATGATCCAACCACCAACCTTGGCTTAGGCTCCGCTCGTTGCCCTCGTTGCCTCTCTCTCTTATACCCTGATTCCGTAATCCCTTCATCTCTCCTTTTCTTTTTCTCTCTGTTTCATAGCTTAAAGCTTTGACTATTGGTTTCTGTTTTATTAATATACTATATATATGTATGTATGTATGTGTATTTTACAGGATAAAGCTGAATGGACAATTACGTCAGTTTTGCATGATGCTACTGCAGTGGTCAGTTCCTTCCTTCCAATTATTTTTGCCTTTGTTTTACTTGCAAATGATAAGCAAAAAAGGGAAGAAAAATAAATGAAAAAAAAAACCCAATGTTCTAATTTGTAGTATAGGGTTACTTGCCTTTTTAATTGGTCTTTTGGTTTAGCAGAAGGGTCGTGCTTCTTTGTTTTTGGGCTGGAAAGCTGTAATTTTTTAGTTGAGATTCGATAACTATTTATTTCCTAGCTAAGACTAGCTAGATGCTATTACGATGCCATAACTTTTTTTTCATCTAAAATAGGGTTCTACTAGCCGCAGTTCAAAAAAAAAGACCATAATGGTATACCCCCAATGGTTAGAACTTAAAATTTCAAACAGGAGGTTTCGTGCTTGAATCTTGAGATGTGAGACCACTAACCCTTAATTTGTAGCTCATGGCTGGAATTTAAAATTTCAATATGGAGGTTTCGTGTTTGAATCTTGAGGAGATGGAGTTTGGGGTTTTAGGGATGTCAGACTGCTACCTCTCGATTTTTAGCTCAAGCCCAATGGTTTTTGTATGTAGGATAAATAGTTGGTGTCTATTCAGGTTGGGCATGCCTTTTGAGAATTGAGAGTAAAATTTATGTTTTCTGCAATTGAATCATTCTAGTTTTGAATCATTCTAGTTCTATCTTCTAGATATCATTATTAATTAATTTGGTCTTGTTATAATCTATTTATAATAAGAAAGAATGTATATTAATTGGAAATTGTAATAGTTTCTCTTTTTTGACAATCTATGTTTCTAGAGGTGGAAAAACAATATGGCTATTTTCAGTCTTTGTCTGTTAAGCTGTTTCTTGCTCTAGACCATCATAGTGTGGACCATAATCGTAAAATGACAATTATTTCATATTGGACTGTTTATGAATTAAGTACTTGCAGAAAGATTGGAGATTATTTGTTATGTGCTTGAATTAAGTATTTGCAGAAAGATTGTAGATAATTGTGATATGTGTTGCATTTTTTTTAAATGCCTTTTCTTAAAAAAATAAATTTTATTTTATTTTTTGGTCAGTTGTGTTTAGTGCTTAGCTAATGTTACTTATTTGTATTTGTTTGCAAATAGGCTGGCTCTGGTATTGGGGGAATGCTTAGTGCGGTACATGGTTTCAACACAGGTATCCTTGGACTCCATTTTCTTCATAAAATTTCTGCTTTTGCATGCACACCTCTTATGATGTTCTATTTTCAGGGATCCAATTGCTTCAGAGTCACATTAAGGGACCAAAGTGGCTCCCTTTTGTAACTGGGGTATGCCTCTTCTATGTTCTAAATTTCGTTTCCAACCCTTTCAATCTATGACAATTCTCTAACACATTCTTCCCTTTGACATGTCTGTATAATGCTTATATTCGTATATTCTAAAGCTCACTTGATTGAATTCGATTATCTTGTTTGTTGACAGATTCCTCTGCTGCTAATGTTTTCGGGTGCCAGTGCAGCATTTGGAGGTATAAAGCGTGCCCTTTCACTCTAGATGTAAAGTAGTTATAAGATAATTCTCACCTTGGATAAAAAAGCTTGTTCTGCAAACTTACTTCTTTTATGACTTGAAGCTATCTACCGCAGCCTATAATCAAAAGTGATTGACGAGGTTTTTAAAAAAGGACCTCATATCCTTTATGAAGTCCTCTAATTTAATGAATGTTGTTTCCTATTGTTGAATGTTAGCACATCTAAGATTATATATAAATTGTAATAATTCAAGTATACTGGTACTCTGGTAGACTGTAATTTGACCTTGATATGTGAATTGTAGGATATGCACTTCCAAAGTTTACTCAACTCACTGTGACTTCCTATTATGCTGCCTCAAGTGCCTCACATTATGGAATTTCACTCCTCACACGATACATTGAGGAGACCTACGCTTCTTGGAGCCAACAAGAAAGGCTAAGATGACTTCTTTCTTGCTGGTGCACTTAGCCACTTACTAAAGATTCTACTTTCATAGTTCTTTAAGCAAATATAATACCTATGTGCATAGAACCTTTAGATGAAATTTGCTTTTTGGGGGTTTTTCCTTTTGTAATTTCTTTCTCTCGTTCTTTCTTTCTTTTCCCCTTCAGAGTGACATATTTGTATACTTCTAAAGTTAAATATAATAGTAATATTATGTTATTAAGATTTTTTTCCATTTGGTAGCATTGTTGGGTATTTTTATGTGAGGTTAGTGATGAAGGGTGACATCCTAATTACATCATACTGACATCTAATCTTGAGGAATTTACTTTTGTATCCATATCATTGACTAAAACTAAACTCTCTTGATATCTTATTAAAGAACTCACTGGATGCCATCATTTCCATTGTATGGTAGCGTGTTATAAACTACTGGGATGCCATATGTTTTAAGATAGATTTAAGAAACTCTGTTCTGAACAGAAACATAGCTTATAGATGTGATTGAATCTATTACTGATTTTAGCTGTAATTTTGGAAATTCATAAAAATTGGCTAATTGAGCATATATATTGCCAAATTCACTTTTGGCTAGATTCCTTATTGACAAAAAAATGGTAATGCAATGTCAGGTTCAGTTTTTGCTGCCTGTATTATCACTAGAATTTGCTAACCATATTTAAAACTTTCATCGTTTTCATAGGGGATTTTCTTAAGAGTTTATGTGCTGAATTTTCCTGCTAAAAATATTTAGATATGACACTAAAGCTGTTCATATGTTTCAATCTCTAGTTTTCTACATCTAAATGCTTTTAAATTTCTGTTGAAATTGTAAGCTTATAGTTGAATTTTTTCACTATGACCTGGATGCCTGTGAATAGAGTACCATTCTTCAGTAAAACTATGGAACTACGTTGAAGAAGTCTCTGCAACTATGTTATGCCAGTTGCCTTGTGCATTGATACAAATAGCAATTGCCACAGTTGAGTGCAGAATTGATGCATGTGTAAGCTTACAGGTTTACTATCAGGGATGCATGCAAGATGCTTGTGTAAGGTTAAAAGTTTATCAGGGTTGCATAGATGCTTGGGCATAAGCTTACAAAATTAGCCCAGATTCTATAGTAAATGAATGTGTAAGCCATGGCTATTACTTGATTTGAATGGTAGCCATCTTGTAAATGCATCTAGTCCTTACAGACAACTTGCAGTTACTCTTATCAGGTGTACAACAAAAATTGATGTAGAGGGCAGAAGAAAATTTTTCTTGTGCCATGCTGCCTGGCAACAAGCTTTGGCAGTGCATCAGGTCAGATTCAATGAGTTGTCTGGACTTAGTTTTCTTATGGTGTTCATGCTTTTAAACCGGTTTGAGTGAAGTGATGGCAATTTTCTAGGTCTTGTTCTTGTGTTAGATTTTGATTTTTTTCTTTTTTTTTTTTTTAAATACAATGTTTCCTAGAAATATCTTAGATATAAAGATATTACTATTAGGCAGATCAAGCCAAGTAGGGATCTGTAGGCCCAACCTTGCTAGGCATGTATATGAATATGAAATTCTAGTCATTGCTCTTGCCAAGGCAAGCGGCTTACATCATTCTCCCAAGTTTAGTAAATTTGAGTAGGCCAGGCTTAAAACACTTGCTAAATGAAATAAAGAGAAAAATATGTGAAAAGTTCAGAAGAGGCAGATTCGTCCTGTTTTGCACGGCTCTTTGCTGCTTACTTCTCATTGTTGCAGTAAATATGTGTGGGGCTTTTTCTGTTGTATAAGCAAGTGAAAAATTTAATTGGTTCAGATATTATTACAATAAGCAATTGTTATAGCTATTTTGAGGCTTTTGTTATGATTAATTAATATTAGGTATATGCCTTTTGAACAAGTTCATTAATGACAGTTGGAGTCCATTGCAATGTCAGACAGGTCTGCATTTTTCTGCTAATTCATTATGTTGATTACTTTGGTTATGTATTGCTCTTTTATGCTGCATTACTGGCTAATTGACTGAAACTATGTGCAATTTATGAATTAGATGCTTTCACTCTTGGGTCACGCTCAAAAGTTTACCGTTGCAGAAAAACATGGATCCTAATCAATTTATGGTATTACACCAATTTGGGTGTTTAGAAAGCTCTTGAAAACAATGTTGAGGAGAAATAAATCAAGGGTAGAAAGCAACACAGAAATAAAAGTAAGAAGTAATAGGAAATAAAAAGTGTGTTTGAATATCGGAGATTTTTGAAGGATTACTAATGATTTTAGTGGGCACCTTGTATCTCTTTAATGGGTTTTCATTTTGCAATTATATCGTATGCTTAGTTCACGTATCCCTTTGGACTGAGAATCTCGTTCCTTCTTAAAAGGATGAATATCTTAAGAAATAAGATACAATGAATAGCTTGAAAATTCTCCAAATACATATATATGCTGAAAAGGAATAAGATATAAGAAAACTTGTTTGGTTATCTTATTATCAGACACTCTTGAATGTCTGAAGAATTGACTCGGATATATTGAGAAGATATCTAAGCTATCTTTAATTCCCTAAATGAAATGCACCCTTTACTGGTACAGAACTGGGTATCCAAACAAGCCTTTGGATCCTCTAACATGGCCTATAAAGTTTGGTGGCATTTATTGCAAAATGTTAACCCTACATATATATGTATACATGTATATTATCTCCCAAACTCTTCCACCCAATAGATAGAGACTATGAAAGAGGCGGGGGGGGGGGGGGTGGGCTGGCTCTTTTCTGGTATCCTGTGAGGTTTGCAGTTTGCACTTACTAGGGGCAGGTTAGCTACTGTATAAACTGTCAACCTCGTTTCCAAACTTTATAGGGGTGTGGGCCGATGTTTCTTAAATTCCATTGGTCTCTCTCTCTGGTGTAAAAATATAGAGCCAAGGAGGAAAAAAAAAGTGGTCCTAATAATGATAATGTGTGTACTCCTCAATCGTCTTTATTGTATTTGCCTTTTTTATCATCCTTCCTCATCACATGCTCCTTCTTCTGCATTTACTTGTGGGTCCCTAGATAGTTGGAGTTGATGTTAACACTGTTGACTCTGTTTTTAAGGGTTCAAAGCAAGGAAAAGAGAGAGAAAAAAATCAAAGGCACCACCCTATTTTGAAATCCAAATGAAATGAGTGATCCAATTTGCCGTCTTGTTGCATGTTAGTTGATTGTGTTATCCAACTTAAATCTAGGGTAGAAAGGTCTTTCCCTCATACCGTGTTGGTCGGTGAGGTTGTCCTAGCCAAGTTACTAAGCTAGATGTGAAAAAAACTATATAGTACTTGTAGTATTTACAGTTTTTCAATTACTGGATCTCAGTGTGTTGCAATGTCTTTATATGCATTTTCTTTCCAAGCATCTTTTCATCAATGTTTTATCCTATGCCAACCATAAATGCCTTATTATTGCCCTTTTGATGCTTGCTACCACACAGTGCACCTGAAGTACCTCATCAGGGTTGCTATTTTCCCTCTAAACATAGGTTTGATGATGTCTTCCCAAAGTGCATTTAGGATTCATTGGTATTCTTAGTTTTTCTCAAACAGTACTTAATATTATTCTTATATTTTTCTCCACCAATTACTTGTATACGTTTACAATTTTTTTTATTTGAAGAATGAAGATTCGAAACTTACGTTTTGAATAAAAATCATGCATCACTAATGAACCAAATGTTCGGGTATTTAAATATGTTTACTTACCTACATATTATTACTTGATTAACTTGGTGCTCGAGTTAATTAGGTCATGCTGGTGATCAATTCCCACTACTTAGGTTTAGATCTCTTTTAAATAATTGTGTTTCTAAAAATAGTAAGATGGTATTGGTATATTTTCTTCTTTCCATGATGGGATTTTGGAGAAATGCATTTTCTTGGCAATGTGGATGGTAATCTGGATGGTAATCTAACATTGGTGCATATGTAAATATAGATAGATAGTGCAGAGATTAGTTAGAATGGAATGAAAAAGAAAAGCATAGATGGAAAAAACCAGTGGTGACCATCTCATAATTGTCTTATTATAAGACATTAGTAGATAAAGAGTCCTGGACAAAGAATTTCTCTTAATCTGTTTCTGAGGGCAACTGATTTTCCACCTAACTAATACTGAATTTGTGAAGTAAAGTTGAAATTAATCATGTCCCATTGGTCATTGTTCTCTCTCTCTCTCAATGGTAGTGCTCTTCTGATGATTCTTTTTTTTTCAATGTTTAAAGATCTGTTAAATCACATTATTATGACTAAATGTTTAGGGTTTCCATAAATGGTGGTAAGCTCTTTACAGAGCTTTTGCTTCTGTTTTGATCTTCATTTCTTAATCAATAATTAATACCCACTTTTGCTTACAAATGGAGGTTTCTTCCATAACTCTACAAACTTTGTTTGAACTTCAACTTTGAGAATTTTTTTGTTGTCTTTTTTCCAGTACAATTAAATCCTTTTAATTAAAATTGCCTTAATCAAAGTTTTGATGTGATTTTTTTTTGGTCTAAAAAAATTCATAATTTAAAGATTAAAAAAAAATTGCAAATGTCATAATTTGAATTTTAAATTTATTAAACTTTATTTTTTTTAAATGATTATATAATCTAATTAGATTAAATCTCGAATTCGATTTTATGCGATGTTAACTAATGATAGATACGTTCGAAAGATGCTTAAAATTTTTGTTAGGTGTAAATATTGAATCATTGGCCAATCTAAGACAGCTTTTTATATGGGATTTGTTTTAATGTTGATGACTTCTCTTACAAATTTCTTAATAATTCAAGCTGTTCCATCGCATAAAATGCACTTAATTGCTGTTAATTCGAAACCGGTATGGGAAGATTAACATTATATCCTTCCAAAAATAAGAAAAAAACAAGTTAAAAAGAGAAGATAGAGATGGTGATTTAGGATATGTGATTCCTTTTGGGAGCTTTTCAAGATATCTTTGAAAGGGATGCACTTCCTGATTAAGTTCTGCTTGGAAAATAGCTAGCTAGCTTCTAGAGGAGCCACCATAAGCATATTTGATAGGGCAACTTATATATATATATATATATATATAATTATTTAGGCAAAATTTATGGGATTTTTAGAGTAACAACTAAATAAAATTTCAAAACTGAAAATTTGATAACATATGAATTAGTACTACATCTAAATGAGCAAATTGTTTTAGGATCAAGTATCTCGTAAGTTATAATGAGAATTTACATTGGATTTATAAATCGATCATCAAAGAGAATTGCAAAAGATTTTCGAATGATATATATATATATATATATATATATATGTATGTGAATGATTTTCTCTTAGATTTCTTGAATGAGTTAGCATCATCTTTGTTTAATTATGAGCAAAGTCTGAACTTCACCAATGTTTTGAGAAAGTATTATTGAACGAGAAAGCAACGCGAATAACTTGTGTCATCAACATCAGGGCTCGACATAGGGTGCTAGAAAGCTAAATTTCATCGATAAGTTAACACTTGCTTGAAAGGGGATCATAGCACACCCTTAGGAATTGCTTCAACAACGGAGTTACTTGAAGTTGAAAAAATTGACATGAAATCTTTAAATCGTAACTCAAAGCAAAGAAAGCCTCATCGCAGCTATTTTGAAGTGAGCTACACTAACCGATTCTGTCATTTTGTTGAATCTGTTAAGCAGTATATATCTTTTATTGGGCAGATAAAACTATTGTGGTTTTCTAAGAATAAACAATATTATTATTATTATTATTATTATTATTATTATTATTATTATTATGTTGTCGCTTCAAGTTAGCTTGCTGAAACAAGATGATATTCCATGGTATAGATTGCTATAACCTGGAGATTTATAGGAGGAAATTAAATTAATGTTCATTTTTAATGCATTGTTACTCTAATAATTCCGCTATATCATTTTTTCTGCGGTTGTTATAATATTGTAGATCTTTGTATCAGAATGTCTTATACAATTATCAAACAAATCATTGATCTACTTAAAAAAAAAAGTTACTTATAGTAAAAGACACATATCCATAAAAATTAAGTCATCAATTTCACGTTATGTTAGGGGTTATTTAGTTTTAAACACTAACTAAAATATTTTGGTTATATATTTGAATAGTATATTTGGTTATTCTAATTTTTAATATCAAAACTACTAAATAATACCTTTTAAGGATAATTGCATTATTTATTGAATTAAATTCTGATTTTACTTCACTGTTTAATTATATTTGAATTTAGTTTTTCCTTTATAAAGTGAAATTCACATTTAATGTTGTTGGGATCTTGGATGGGATTTTGATTGATACCTTTGTTTTTCCTTTAAAACCCTAGCTGGGTTATTATTATTATTAATGAACAACATGCTTAGTCAACATACTTCTCCCGTTCAAAAGATCATCTAGCCGGATGAAAATAAGAAAAGAAAAAGTAATACTAGTAGTACAAATATTTGTTTTGGGGGCACAATTTTTCTCGTGCAAAATGGGTGAGACAAAACACAAATCCCAACATTAAATAGAAGAAAAGTTAAAGCTTATATACTGCTAAATTTTTATGAAAATAGGATGGCTTTTTTTTTTTTTTTAATTTATTGCTGCTTTTTCCCACAATTGCAGACACATTAGAGAAGAAAAAAAAGGAAGAAGACAAAGAAAGAGTACCAACTCTCACTGAATTATTATTTTTATTGTCTTTGTTAAAAAAAAGATGCCCTTTTTTCTCTGTATATCCTTTGGTAAGAATCTTCAAATTCTACAGCATTACTCTCTCTCGATTCACCCATGAAAACTAACCCACCTAACATCCTTCACTCTCTCTCTCTCTGTGTCTTTTGCAGGCATAAAAGCCAAGGTACAAAGAAAAGGTGAGAAAATAAAGATGGCAGACTTAACTGCCTTGTTCGTATGTTTCCTTCCCTTCATCAAAGTCTTTCTCTTTCTCTCTTAGTGCAAAACAAAGGGCACAATACCTTTTGTGAGGGGAAGCTTTGATTTTACCATTTTTAAAAGCCATGAAAGCTTTGGATGGGATGGGATGGGATTGTACTGTTGCCCCCCCCCCCCCCCCCCCCCGCTCTGAGAAATAAAAAAAATGTATGTGTTTGCAGATTTTAAGGCAAAAAAAAAATGACCCATCCCCTTCTAAGCCCCTACATTTTTTCCGTCAACAAACAAATCAATTCATCAGTTTACTTTATATAAGAATGTTATGTCCCCTAGCAATAATCGTCCTCTTCTCTCCAATCTATGATTTTTTTTATTTTTTGCATTTAAAAAAAAATGGTCCCAACGCACCACTTAAGTCCTGAAGATTTTTCTTTAACTGCTTAAACTAGTGGTTAAGACAATTTAAAAAAAAAACATTAAGATCGGGTTCGAATCCTTTTCTCCTTTAGTGTAGTAGGGCTCTGCCTTCTTTGACAAAAAAAAAAATTCTGAAGATTTCATGTGATTTCAAATCAGACGGAGGACAATTTTTTTTATATATTCATTTATTAGTTGCTGTTTTTTTTTGTTTTTTTCATAAATCATGCTGTGGCCTTAAAAGTGCCACCTTTGTTCCCTCAGCTTCTGGTCTCATGACAAGAGGTTCCACCGCAAATCTTTATGCAGATCATCAGACATCATTTAAAGTTTGATTGGAAAACAGACTAAACATAAACCAAAAAAAAAAATCTTCTGTCTCTCCCTCTTTCTCTGTTCATATAATATTGAATTCTGATTCAATACGATCATGATCAGGAAGAGTGATGTCCTATCCGACACCCTAAATGCCATGAAGAAAAAATTATGATTTTTTCATGGCATTTTTCATGCAGAGGAAAGAGGCATTATATCAGAAAAAACCTTATTATTATCTGTGATTATATTCACCCTTTTTTCTCTCTGTTGAAGTACTACTGAATAGAAACCCACACCCTAAATCTTTTTCTCTTTCTCTTTCTTTCACCCTCTACACCTGTTTCAGACAGATAACATACAGATTTATGTACACGTGTGTAGCTACAGAAACGTTCATGTGCTTCTCACTGATAGCCACTTCGAAAACAATATTCTTCACACGTGTGAAAGTTTCTGAAGTAGGAAAGACATAGATTGCAACTGTAACATGATCTTTTAGCCCAACGGATATGACAGAAAAATTAATAAATCCTGAAAAAAAATAGATCAAATAACAATGGCCAAAAAGTAAAAGATCAACAAAAAATGGCGGCCTTGTAATTTGTTTCTGTTAGCATTCGGGATTGCAAACTAGTTTTCCTTGCTTTTGAAAGCCAAATCAGTACAGATTTCAAAAGCAAGAGAAAACGTTTCGAAATTCTAACCAAATGAAATACCCTAATGAAGAGAGTGAAAGAGTTTGTTTGTCTTTTTTTTGAAGTACGTTCAAATTTCTCAGCTCATGTTTTTGATTCGAAATTACACCGCCATAGGCTTATATGAGATTAATGATGAGGAGCTCGTAAATCATTTCATTTACATATGAAATCATACTAAAAGTCAAATCCAAGATGTTAAAAAGAAAAAAAAAAAAAAAGGAAGAAAGAACAAGTGAACATTTTGTGTGCTAGGAATTATATATAATCGCCTCATTTGCAGAGCAAAGATTTTGTTTTTTTTTCTCGTTTAAATCAAAAGTTATTAGGAAATTAATTATTACAGATGTAGATCCAAACTCACATGGTCTTGCACGCTTGGCTTTGATTCATAAACGTACCGATTCTGGGAACTTGAACCACCACCAACACCCTGCGACGGCTTCAACTCATCACCAGCAAACAAAGGCAATGGGTGCGATGATGAACGGTCATGGTTGAAATTAGAAGAGTTACTTTGAACCGTAGCAGGGATTCTCCATAACCCCAGTGGGCTGCCATTGATGGGTGACTGAGAAAACGAGCTGTGGTTCCCATAAAACCTACTGCTACTACTGCTAATGCTAGTGTTCCACGAAGGGTAAGTCATAGCTGGTGTTGGAGCAGAGCCTAGCCTGTAGTTAACAAGCCCATAAATATGAGCATCAGATAAAGAGTTGTGCATCATTGCTGACTGAAGATGAGCTCGTTTCGCATGTTGGCGTTCCCTTTTGTGAGCGTTTTGGTGACCGCCTAAAGCTTGGGAAGTCGGGAAGTTTCTGCAACAATAGTGACACTCAAATCTTCTGCTGTTTTCTCCATTCCCGTTCTCCTTCGTTGTATCTTCATTGTTCTCAGCTGACTCTGACTCGTTGCTGGCCGTAGCTAAGTCACCACCGAATTCTTTGCCAAATAAACGAATACCCTTTTCTTTAATAGGGGCAGGACGGATAAAGGGAAGCTGAGAGAAGGATTCTACGTTCATGAAGTCGTGAGTTTCTCTTTCATTCTTCTCCATGAAGAAGAGAAACAAAGAGAGGGTGGTGGATGTGTGTTTTCTTGGGAGAGAGTTGAAGTGATTGGCAAAGGAAATGCAAAACGAGGAGGAGAGAAAAGGAAGAGAATGGGAAGAGAAAAAGAGAGAGAAGGGAGGGGAAGGTAGCGAAGAGAAGGGGGAGAGGTGGGGCCTATAAAGAGGGGATGGAGGAGTGAACCACGGACAAATGGGGGTGACCCATGGCCGTGATCTGAGAGTGAGCGCTGACAAGGCCACAAGTTCTGTTCAGATGAGAGTGGCTTTGGCAGTTTGGGTTGTCAAAGTACTACCTCGCTTCCTTTCACTTAAATTTTTGGTTTGTTTTGGAAAGTTCTGCCACACCTCCTAAGATCTTGAAAATTTATGTTACCACACCCCTCTTGCTTTCTTTCTTTCTATCCTTTTATATTTTATATTTTTATTTTATAGAGGAGATGAATGTAGACATATATACAAAGAAAATATTTACTTTTTATACGGGATTTAACTCAAATGATTCATCATTTTTAGGAGGTAGTTTTCAATAAGATTAATGTTCAATCAGTACCTTTTCAATTTCTCTTAACCTTTGGCTTCCTATATGACTTTATAAAATAATGATAACAACATTGAGGCAATTCTTCTTAAATTTTATTGTTGTTTTTCAAGAAATGATCAAATGAATTAGAATGTTTAACAGGTGGGATTTTAATTTTAGAACTTTTCAAAATATCTACTTTAGTTTGATATTGTAACATGTTTTCACTATTAAATAATTCGTGCATGAATAAACACTTAATTATATGAAGTTTTGTGGAATTAATTTGTTGTATAATTACTCTTGATGTACTCAACGAAATGGATGATTTAATTTCAATTGGATATCAATATAAAACTGGACCTAAAAAGATATAAACAGCATTTTTCTATATGGTTAGCAAGATAAGTGTAAGTTTAAAACTTGAAACCTCTAAAAGAAAAAGGTGTTTAAATCTAATTCATTTATATTATCTGTAGTACTATATATTAATTTTTTTAATATATTTAAGACTATCATTATTTGAACTTTGACTATGAAAATTAGGAGTACATCAATCTATCAACAAATTATAAATTGTTGGCTTTAATATTAATATTTGTTATAATGTGCATATTACTAAATTTTCATGTGCATATATATATTTACTGATTTACCAAAGAATATTAATCACATTGCTGTCCATACTGTTTTCAAATTATAAATGTGGGTACTTTTTTCTTTCTTTCCCATCGATCGATCTCATATAAACACATGTTCCCTTCACTACTTATTGTGATGTTAACAAGATAGCTTATTGGAAAGGCTGCAGCTTGGCTATGTGTTGCGTGGAAAAGCACACATCAACCCCTATTGCTCTTTCTCATGTGGATTGTTTAGGTTTTGAAATGTTGTTTTTTGGATAGGTGCATGCCAATGTATCTTATTATTTTCATAATGATTTACATACTTTTTTATATCATAATTGATTAATTAAGTTCCTCTTTCTTTTTTATTCCTCCTCTTAATCATAAACATAAGCAAGATCTCCATAGTTTGTTGTATATGTGAGGCAAAGATCTTAGCCATTGATTACAATCAAAACAAAGAGTAGTATGTAATAGTGAAATTGAATCTGTTGTTTATTCAAAATTTTAGCATAACTTTTATGAATGTGATGAAATTTAATGTTGATTTACGAATTTGTTTGATTTGGTTCGACAAAATATATAAATCATTGAAGAAGTTAATAGATTTGGTGGATCCAGGAGCGTGTCCTAAGAGAAAGAGAAAAAAAAAAAAAAAAGAGAGAGAGAGAAAAAGAATGTATTAGATGATGAAATTAATTATGATCACCATCACCAGCATCGCCATAATTGCCATATGTTTTTGTCATTGTTATTATCTGTGAATATATCCAAAAAGATGACCCTCTTTCAAAGTATTATTATTTGCAGGGATAGCGAATGTGCACCACACTTCATTTTTTCTTTTTTGTTTATTATTTTTTTATGGTATCTTCATCTCAAACTCTATTATATAGCACCAAGGCCAACAATATTGTAAGTGTATCAATCCATCAGTCAACAGCCATAGTAAGTTTGTAAAAGAGAAATGACCCAACTTGATGGTATTTTTTTTTATTATTATTTTTTAGAAGATAAAGGGAGCAAGGGAAAGGGGATTGAGGTAGGCAAAGATAAATAAAAAATAAAAGCACAATCTCTCTTTCTCTTTGTCTCTCTCCAGGACCAGCAGTGTTGAGGGTACTATTAGTTGGTGTTGGTTCTTTATAGCTGTTGGCAGTTTTATATCTGCAAAAAAAAAAAAAAAAGTGGTCCTCAATAAAATGTTAACTAGATTTACACCAATGGAGAAACACAATTCTAATCATCTCCACTGCCTAGCCTTGTAGTTACGTTTTATAAACTACTGCATGCATTCACTTTTTTTTTTTTTGCCTATTTTTGCAATACCCATGAAAATTAGTGAGATAAAAAGAGGAATTATGTTTTTCTTTTCTATCATAGTTCAATATTTAAGAAGAACATTTTAAAAATAAACTTTTAAATGTATCATATTGACGTAGGTGAGTGTGTCACAGGCCGAGACTTAATCTCTAGGCTCACGCGGCTTCAGGACATGGGTATACACTCATTCGGTATTTCAGATCAGTCTACCTATCAGGGCTCATACCTTTATGAGGTATTATCCGCTCTGGTCCCTCTGACCTCATGATTTTGTCCCACAAAAGGTACCTTACAAGAAAAGGACGGTGTAAACCCATATATCCTAAGATCAATTTTAGGACACAGCTAATGTGAAATTCATGGCTTCTTTTTAGAATTGTGACATCCTCACCCACTCCAACAAAGGCCCACAGTCCTCGATGGCACATCGCTTGTACCCCAAATGTTGATTCTGATACCACTTGTCACGAGTCAAGACTCAATTTTTAAGCTCATGTGACTTTAGGATCCAGGCATGCACTCATCCGACGTATCAGATCAACCTACTTGTCATTGTTCACACTTTTGTGAGGTATTGTCCACTCTAATTCCTCTGACCTCACGATTTTATCTCACAAAAAGTACCTCACAAGAAGAGGGCAGTGTGAACCCACATATTCAAAGACTAACTCTAGTATACAGTCAATGTGAGATTCATATCTCCTCTTTAGGATCGTGACAAGTGTAGTGCCCTTAAGATCACCTCCTTTATTGCATTATTAAAAAAAAAAAATCAATGTTACTTACTTACATTATATATACTAAACTCCTTTTCATGTCTTCTTCAATTTTTCAAACATAAAACATGATCAATTATAACCTATACATATATATCACATATTAATAATCATTTCCTAATAATTTTCTTAAAAAAAAGATTTTTATAATTTTTTTGACAAAAAACTAGAATTATTCAGAATTGTTTTTCAACCTTTAACTATATTTAGAAACCCTTGTTTTCGGTTTTCCAAATAAGTTATTTACTTTATTTATTGATCAAATTTCTAAGTGTAAAGAGAAACGAAAAACAAAGAACAATTTAGAATTTAGGGTCATAAGCCTTTTTTTCTCTATTGACACAATGTTAATTTCATGTAATAATCTTCTTCTTGGTTTCTCTAATGCTAATTATTTTTTTCACACAATTACAACTCTCATTATCAACATTTTAACCTAATACGGTTTAAGTAATTATTTGTCTCCATATATAGCCTAAAAAAAAAAACTACTAATATATGCCTTCACATATATAATTATGTGTAGGTAGTGATTGGACCACATTATTAAAACATTTATCTAATTAAGAATAAAGAGAACTTGTACTTAATTGTTTCTTGAAATCCCCATTCAATTTTCTAGACCAAGCTGATAATAATTCAATATAACAATACAATGCTAGAATATTTACTCAAATAACAAAAATAGTTTTGTAATTGTTTTATTTGAGATTTTTTTTTAATTTATTAGATTTTGTTTGATGGGTAAAAAACTTAGAAGACAAGAATTATAAGAGAAAATAGATTCTTAATAATCAAGTTGATAGACATAAACAAAAAGAAGTCTTCATAAGATGATATTTGAAAAAAAGATATGAAAAGGGTTGAAAGGTTTTACGGGTAGACACCTCGTGGGACTCAATAAAATTGAGAGTGTTTATAGATATAATGCGTATTTGAATATTCAATTTAATTTGTAGAAATTTTATGCGATTAAAGGAAAATGAAAGTGTGTGTTTAATTTGGGATTGTTAGAGGCTAGACAACAGTGTTTATAGAGTGATTGAGTATTAATGATTCATTTGATATGTTTGTAAGTATATACAACTAATAAAATTTTTTTCACCTGCATACATACATATGTTAAGTGCTAAAGCATGCTAAATTATTATCTTTTATGTGGATAATTTATTGTTCGATTTTGCTTTCATTTTCTTGTTGACTATTAATTGGTAGTTTGGTCCAATAGTAGTATTAGGCTAAATTATTAAGGATGATACATATAAAAGAAGATTATTATGAGATTTTCGTTGCAGGTGAAGTCAAGTATATTTAGTGTGAAAATTAATGATTTGATGAAATTTAAGTCAAAGATAACAATTTTGAAAATATTAACTCAAATCCAAAATGATTTGGTGATAGATTTGTTTGAAATATTTTTGGGATTAGTTAAATATTATTTGGTGGAAGAAGGCTTAAAATGTAAGAATTTTGAAAAGAAAGAAATTTTTGGTGGCAAAGTTAGATGGTCAAAAATACAAAGATAATTAGGTATAATAGAAATATATATAAGGATGATTACAAGATTTTACGAGGTAAACATCATATAGGACTAAAAGAAATTAAAAATATTCATAGATGTGTATGTTTAAATGTCTTATGTATAAACACTTTATGAGGCCCAATGAAAATGAGAATGCTATGCCTAGGGACATTTGATTTGGGATTATTAGAGACCAAAGTGATTGAGTGGATAGTTTATTTGATATGTTTGTAAGTTTTTACAATTAATAAATATTTTCTATCATTCGGGGACATAAGTAAGTTAAGTATGAAATTAATTATATTAAATTATTATTTTTGTGAATGATTTGTTATTCAATTTTGCTTCAACTTGCTGCTTAATTATTAATTGGTAACTAGATTTAAACCTGTGCGATGCACAAGTAATAATTTTATTTTATAATAATTTTTAAACAATGAAAATTTTAAATATTAATAATTGACTAACAATAAAAATAGATTCAAAATAATTACACAAAAAGGATTTGAATTAGTAATAATGTTCATTTAATCTACAAACACTTTAAAATAAAAGGAAATAAAAATATAATCAATTAAAATTTTAATTGAGAGATGATTATGCATACAAATATTTAAATATATGAGTAGCAAATTCTTTTTTTTATTTGAATTTGTAATTGAATTTTGCTAATAATTAAAAACTTTTACCAAATTCAAGCCGAAATTTATAATGTCATTAAAAGTAAAATGTTATTAAATAAATTAATTTGGAATATGAAAATTAAAAAACGTGATTTTAAATTAGACTATCACACGTAAAAAAATAGATCAACCACAAAATTAGATAATTTTTTATTATATATACAACTATTTAAAAATTAGAGTATTATTTATAAAAAAAATCAACATGTTTATTTTAAGAAATGTTATATTTATAATTTTGAAAAAAAATTATTTTTTAGTAATAAAATACATTATTAGTATTCTCATAAAAAATTAAACCTATCAACCTCAATATAAATAATACTAATAATTACCATATATATAGCTTTCTCTAATTTCTGTGCTTTTTTTTATTTGGGTAATTTCTTTAATATCAGCATCAATATTAAATAGCCAGCTCCAAAAAGTTGGGGTTTTGCAAAACCATTTGAGGGGTTTTACAAAACCATTTGAGCTCTTTCATAACAAATCATGCTTTTGCAATGATAATGATACTAATTACCTCTTCTTTAACTAATAATAAGCAAATCAAAAAATGGATTAATATTCTACAAGTTCATCTAATAGTTATCATATAATATATTAATTTTCTTATATATTTTAATGAGACATTATGAAATTTAATAATTTCACCAAAAATATATAAATAATATCGAGCTTTCCATAAAAAAAAAATTAATTTCAATAGTCGAAATTAAATTATAATAATCTCAAATAAAAAAAAATCTTCGAGAGGGGAACATAAATTTTTTGTCATGTATAAAAAAAAAATATATATATATATATAAGTGAATCTATTAATTCTTTTTTCCTTCCTTTTTCTTTTCCTTGTTTCAAGAACTATATACATATACCAACCATTTTTTTACCGTTTGCTAGCTTAAAAAGCTCTTCCCTTTTCCTTTCCTTCCTAGTTGAGGAATACTTGAAAGAGAAAGAGAGAGAGAGAATGATGAATTTATGTTGTTGTTGCAAGTGAGTTGAAAGGGGAGCTTTTTCTTCAGTAGTACATGTAGATTTTGCATGATGTACATTATTTGAAATAGTAATTTTAATGATTTTTATTTGGTTTTTGGGAGCCATTGCTGCAAAAAACAGACTGCTATATTCGTGCATGCTTGGCTCGTTTTGCAATTATTCTCAAAGCCCCCCCAACTGCCTTCACCTTGTTCATAATTCTACCTTTTGTTGCCATCCCACGAGATGTCACTATCCTATTCCTTTCTTGACTCGTTTCTCACCTCTCTCTCTCTCTCTCTACATCTTCTCTCATAATTTCTTGGGCTCTGCAATTAAGTTAAGACCAACCCTTTTTTTTTTTTTTTTTGTTTAGGCTGAGGGCTGATCAGCCCCATTTTCCCAAATTTTAAGTCATCGGATTTAATGGAAGTAGTACCCTTATAGATTTTTTTTGGCCAAACCCTCTTTCATGCATGTTAATATACGTGGAGTTAATGTTTGAAGGTTACATATTCGAAAATTTTAAGTGCATAACGTACTTTTTAGAATGAAAAGTATATTAAGAATTTCAAAACATAAAAAAAATAAAAACCCACGAATTTTTTTTCTTTTGTATGCCATTAAACAATAACAACCCTTCATTCGTGCAAACACCTTCTTTGCCATTAAAGTCATAGTCGCAGAGGTTGTGGCTTGGAAGGGGACCATTTGATGAATTGTATTTTTTTTTTTTCAAAATGTTTGGGGGTTTCAATTCAATACTTCAATGCAACTGCACCACTTATCTCATAAAGTAGAAAACTATCTGACGTGATGCCCATCCCTCATCTCTAAGCCTTTGCTGTTTCCTTTGGCTTCTTGATGTGGCAACATCTTATGCGACGTTTCGTCCCACCACCTCTTCACTCTGAAACATGTTGTGTTGGGTGTTTGCTTTTATACTCCACAGCCAAAATAATATAGCATTAATGATGTTTCATTTGGATATTCTATCCATTTAGAAATCTCTTTAATTATTTCTTTTTTATCAATAATTCATAACATACACAATCACACGATATTAATAAAGTTCATATGCATTCAAATATATATTTTTTTGATAATATATCCAAACTTTTATTTGGATTAAATCTCATTTTTCATAGGATTTTAATTTTTTTAGATACTCTTCACAAAAGTCAAACTTTGGTTGAAAAAAAAAAAATCCTTCTCCATCAATTGGACTAACATTTTTGAGTTATATTCGAATATACTTAAGAAACACCTTCACTTCATACTTAAAATTTAAATTTTCAAGAAAATTTCGATCTTGGTAAAGAGGGTTGAAATTTATAGGATGGGAAGGGGTTAGTTCCCAATATTGTGTAGTTCAAGCCCAATGAATTGTCACATCTATAACCAAAAAAAAATCTATGGTAATTGGAAAACTAGTAAATTTGGGATCAACAGATTTTGACCTGTGCAATTTATAATCCAAGTAAATATACCTGCGCACTTTCTACTAGACTTATTAATTCATTTTGTTGCTTTACGTCAAAAAAAATTTTTTTTTAATTTTTTACTACATTGTAAAGGATACATTTCGCTCTATTAATTTAGTCGGTAAATGTGATAAGTTTTCGTAAATTTATATAGGTACCTCTTTCATTTATTTTTTTTTTTTTATAAAATGCAAAACTGATGACTGCTTACATTACTTTTTGAATCTACATTAATTGGTTTTGAATGTAGATGCTTTTCTCACATTACTTCGGTTTGCAACTTGTGCTGGTCCAAATTCCGAATTGGTGCAATTGCCATTATAATTTGTACTTGTTGTTGGGAGAAAGTACTTGAAAGTTTTCACAAGGTGTAAATTCAAGGTCCCCCAATTAAAGAAATTTTTTTTTTAATAATCCTTTGTTATTATGATTTCAACAAATAGTAGGTAGCCAATATATTTTAAAATTATTGGTATATGTCTACCACTTTTTGATTTAGTGGTTAAAGAGGTTTTCTAAGATATAAAGATAAGGTTGTTAATATTATATATGATAATATTTTTGTTTTTTTAAAAAATATGATGTATACCAATACCAATTATTTTGATATATTATTTCAAATTTTTCGATTTAGTATAAATATATTTATAAATATGTATGAACTTGTATATTATAATATTATTAATAAGCCACAAAATAAATATATAATATATTTAAATCAAATAAATAAGTTTTAAAACATAAAAAATAATATCATAAATTTTTTATAATATTTTTAAACATTTAATCTGATTATATGATATTTAAATAAGTATTTTTTTCATATAAATATTAAGAAAAAATAACAAGATGAAAAAAATTAATCAAAACTTTATGATTGTTAAACTTTATAAAAAAAAGTATAATTGTTTAAAAAAAAACCTGAAATACTTATAAACTTTGGTTTTAAAAAATAAAGTATAAAATAAAGTTAAAATAAAAATAAAGAAACTCAACTTTTAAGAATTATTTTGTCAATTAATTTTATTTTTATTAGGTTAAAAATAGTTAAATAACAAAATATAAGTTAAAAATTACAAAATATATTTCACATTTACCTATCAATCAAAACATGTTATTCTATCAAAATTCATCAAAATAGGTCAAAATTAATAAAAATAATTGGTATTATCCGATACCAAGTCTAGTGCAAAAAGTTATCATTAGGTGTGTCATATTTTGGTATAACTCAAGCTAATTGGCCGGTGTGATCGGTACTGAAATGAAATTAACAACTATACATAGAGGTCCTAATTTCGAGCCAAAATCTCCTCTCCTTTCTCCCTTGTAAGAGTTATACCTTCCCTTGAACAAAAAAAAAAAATTATTGATATATAGCTATACCATAATACATTCTAAATATGCCAAAATTGAAACTTGAGAAAATATTTATTGCAATGTTAATGTCTAGTTTTTTAGCCAAATTTTGATATGGGGAACCAAATGAAATGTGAGACCACATCCACATGGAATGGAAGAGTCACCATCCTAAGAAACCCTAATTCTCCACAAATATAGTAATTAATAGGGTTTGGTTATGGTTTGGTATTGGGTGTGGCTAGCTAGCTTTGCTTTCTTGAGTCTTGGCTCAGCTTTCTCTCTCTGGTGTGTGGTGTGTCAGGCAGTGGCGTTGATTTGTCTGGTGTGGGCACATAAGGGAAGGGTCGCTATCTCGTAGTTCCTCATCTCTCTTTCCCATTAGGTGGCTTGAAAGCAACCTTGCCTTGCAGAACTCCTGTCTCGAGCCTCCCACTTTGCTCTCACGCACAAATACAAACCGCCATCCTTTCTTTCTCCAGCTGCAACATCTCTATGTATGTATATGCAACATGTTCCCTTGTGGACCAAAAGTTAGATGTCGAGAGTTCATACTTTTCAAACTAAAGCCTTCTTCTAATCATTAAAACTATGCCTCGTTTGGATATATATGCAACTATATCTTATGTACATAACTTTTAAGAAAATTCTAAAGAGTATGAAGAAAATAGTATTATAAGTCTTTTGTTACTTAATCACAATATATTATTTTTAAAGTTTACATTTGATGTATTATTAATATATATTTTATATATTGTAATGAATCATATGATATTACTTTATTAATAAAAAAATTATTTTAAAATTTTAAGTTTTTGTGTATTTATTTTAAGAGCTTGTAAAAATTTATGTTTTTTTATTAATGAAATGGCATCATATTTGGCAACATAGTAATTTCGAGTTTTAACATCTCAAGTTATTGTAGGTGAAAAAAATAATTGTTGTTTCTATCAGCTGCCGACTCCATGGAAAAAGCAAACAACTTCGTTATCATCAGTTATTACATATTGATCATGTGACCCAGCCAACCCTTGAGAAGTGCTTCCATCGCCTATGGAAATTATGCTGAAACATTCCAAATTTTCCTAGAGAAAGCATATATCATTGATTTCAACGACCAACCCCCTCCCCCTTCCTTTATTTGCTCAACTTCAAAAAGGTTTTTTTTTTTTTTGAGGAAACATAATTGTTGTTGATGACAGCTTCATTGATTTAAGCTGTGAAGGTCAGAAAATTAATGTTAAGGAAAGAAAGGTTATCCAGCCATGGGTTATATATAAGCATGATGTCAATGAATTCATTGAGCCAAGACAGTGAGACACTCGAATTTATTTTTTAAGAAGCAGATTCAAAATTTTTATAAAAAAAATCACAATTAAGAGATTAAAAAAAAATTGTAGGTTTTAAAATTTGAATTCTAAATTTATTTAGATAATACTTTTAAGAATAATTATATAAATCAACTGAATTAAATAAATATTTTTTAAAAAACTTAAACAAAGAGCAATTTCTTGGAAGATCACAAATTAATTGAATTTTCACTCTTGTAATTAATGATGATATTAATGAATTTACTATTAAAAACAAAAATAAAGTTCAAATTCAATGATTTAATAACAATAACCAATTGAAGTTAATGCATGAAAGCTGAATGAATAGAGACAAAAGAATGTTATAGAATGGGCTTCCGAATCCGACCATGAAATAAATTATAAGAATATAATTTTTTTTTATACATAACCATTTGACAAGTCAAAAATTATGGACTTCTACATGTCGCATGCTCTTTTTGTATTAAAGAAAAGAGGGAATTCGAATGTTATCTTAAAAAAGAATAATCTTATAATAATTATTCAAGCCAAACTCAACAATTAATTTGTAATAGTTTGGAACTAAATGTGCATGCATTATGATGCATGTTGTCCCATGGTTGTGATAGCTAATTATATTGAGATGTGGAAATTAATGAAGATGAATATGTGAACATGATCAAGAAGAAAAAAAAGGATTTTTTTTTTTTTTGCAGACATTTCCCCATGCTTGGCCCTTTTCATACATGTGACTTCATCACATTCTCATCAACTTGGGAAGCCAAAATTTAATGTTTTTTTAGAGGATTGAACTTGAAGAGAGATATTTTTTCTTAGGCAGATGAGAACAGAACCAGAGAATGTGGATGCCAAAAAACCAATCCATGTGGGGAGAGATAAGAACATGACAGCCCACCATTCTTGTGTTTGCAAGGATAAAGAAAAGGGAAAAGTTTAAGGCAAAACACAAAAAAACAATATGCATGGGGCTGACTGATGATGATATTGATGGGTGTTTTCTACATGTAAAGGACCCTTAACTGTCAATACAAGGATAGCTCTTTGAACTCCTTAAAAGCTTTGGTGGCCATGGTCATTGTTGTCTGAAACTGAGGATTTTGGACCACAATGTGGGCATCTTTTCAGATGTTGCATTTACATTATGGGGTCTGGGGCACCCTTTATATCTAATATTACATATGTCATTTCTTTTTTGTCCTTAATTTTTCCTTAATTTTTTGTAAATTTTAATTAAATAAAAGTAAACATTTCTTCTTATCTAAAATTCATTTTTCACTTAAAATTATTTAAGTAACAGAAGGTAAATCAATTTCATACATAATACATATTTTATTAAAGTCAGGATGCTGTTAAATTGATTGATTAAAATAAATTATGTCTGTTTAATTTATGAACACGAAAGCATCCATCATTAATAATTCATCATCAATGTTAGAACTGATATAGCAACCAAAGCTCTCACGATCAGTTGTTTAATTTTTGAAGAGTTGGGGAATGAATTTGGCTTCAAAATGATATCAAAAGAAATGGGAAATAGTTCACGTGTCCGTTACTAACAATTGTCCAAAATAATTTCAGCATGAATGTAACTCTCATTCCATTATTCCAATTGAATTTTAAAAAAAAAAAAAAAACAAGCAAAGCCCATGTTGTCACTTTCCCTGGATTTTACGTGGATTTTGCTATCATAGATAAAAATTGGTGTCATTTCTGTCCCAAACGGAGAGAGATAAATATAAATAAATATATGTGGTTTTAAATTGTAGAAGAAGATATTATCAATTAGAACTAAACAACTTGCAATGTGATATCCCCTTCGATTATTTCTTTTTCATTATTATTATTATTATTATTATATAAAGATTACAGTTTAAAAATAAGAAAGGAGATTACGATATAACTGTATGAATTAATTAAATTAAATTTAAATTTTATTATTATTATTATTATTATAACATAAGTCAATTTAAGGACAGAGAAAGTTTGTATACCTTGAGTTAGTTGTAGACTTGTAGTTCATGATGTAAAGTCAAGCAGTGATTGGTGGGGTTATGACATATACAGGAAAATGCAAATTCCCCTCAAATAAAGGTGTCATGTACTATTTTATGTTAATGTCATTTTTTTTTAGTTTTAATTTAAAGATCATTAATTCGTTTTCTCCTTTATCGCGGTAGAAAACCAAAAGAATTTCTTTTAATTACATGAAAAAGAATTCTATAATTCAAATTCAAAATTTTACCTAAAACTCTACTTTTAAAGGTGGTACCGTGGTAGATGGTTGAATTAATTGCTAACAATAACAGCGAAACATTTGTAGATTTAATTTGAGAGCATAACAAAAAAAAAAAAAGAAATAAATTTAAATAAATAAAGCATATTTTATAACATCTAAAATGCCCTTTTGATTAATTAAAATTTGTAAAAAAAAAAAATGTTTAATATAATTAGTAGCTAATTACACCTTTTAATAATTTATTTTAATATAGATTAAAAAAAAGAAAAAAATTTAAGTAACAATATTAAAAGCAATAATTTGAAACATTAGTTAATTCAATAGTCGATATATATCTTTATTCAAAGTACAAGATTTGAATTTTTTTTCAAATAAAAAAAAGTGAAAATAATCAAACCAAAATTTTTGTTTAAAAAGGAATTTATCAAAACAATCCTCCCATGCAACTTTTGTTACGGGAGAATTTAAAAATTCGATTTCAAAAATTTTAATTATAAAATATTTAAATTTTACAAAGTGCGTTTAATTATCGTCATGATGACATAATAATAATAAAAAAAAAACAAAGGAATATTATACATATATATGTAATTTTATGTTTATTTGGGTTTGACATTAAATAAGCGGGGAGTCGCAGATCGTAATGTCTGAATTGGGTAGTTGTAAGTTAACGACGATCACATGAATAATGTTCCCTCCCATTTACTTCATTTGCTGAATATTTGGTCCACATCTTTGATTCATGATGTTGACATGAGAGACCGTCATATTCAATGATCCATATTTCATTTCTCCTCCATTTTTCTTTTCCTTTTACCTTAAGTTTTTACTATTTCGTCTTTTTAAAATCCGCTAAGTTTTACTTTAAAATTTCCAATGTAATTCAATTTTTTAGAAAAAAAATAAAAGTTTGTTTTTTTTTTTGTATAAAAAATTTACATTTTAAGGATCGTAAGTTAACTAAAACTTGTAATTAAATTATTAAATATCATATTTTAAAAACAATTGTATGAACTAATGAAATTAAATTTTAGTTTTATAATATCATGTTTTTAAAATGCACAAAAAAAAATTAAAATGCCTAAGAAAATCGTTATTTTTTTTCTTGGATTACTAAAGATTATATAGTTGTATGGCATATTTTCTTTATCAATAACATCTTGAAAAAAATTTTCCTTAATAATAGTAGTAGTTATAATTCATATTCAAATGTTGTTTGTATGAGACAGTTTTGCTAACAAATTTTACCCTATGATAGAAAGAGCTTCTTTCTCCAAGTTGAGTATTCACTTTTCTTGTATTTCTTTTTTCTTTGGCAGAGTAACATGGGGTGATGAATTGACACTTTTTTTTTTTATGTTTGCAGTTGTTCCATGGTACTTTTGCCCTAATAACCAATGCTCTTTGGACAACACAACCTTAAGTGGTCCTAAAACAAGTAATTCTTTCTATATGCATGTCTTGTCCCAAAAAAAAAAAAAAAAAAAACCAAGTACTCTTACTCATGTCTGGTTTTTTTTTTTTTTAATCTTCTTTTGGTTCACTTCCTCCGCAGTCCACATATAAGCTTTCTTGATTTTTCTTTATTACCAATATGAAATAATGTAGGACCCTTGACGGAAACTACTTGATGGAAAGCACATCGACAGCCATATCAGACACCAAATAAATCAATTTTATATGAACATGGTAAAGTACACTATTCACTTGGTCGAGAGTCGTGGCAATTGCAAGTAAATAACTACATGTGAGTGTACTTCACAGTTGCGCAATTCTCGTTAAGAATATTTCATCATGTTTATAATGACATTTGTTATATCCTTTATGACTTTATTTAATTTTTTTTTTTTTTTTTTGGTTATCTAAATTTCTAGATATAATAAAGTGCACAATTCTTTTAGTCGTCAAGATCTAAATTAAAGTCTTATGTGTTTATGTGAATTATGAATTACACAATTCTTGTTACAAATATTCATCGTATTTATGATATTAATTCATTTATGTTTTAATATTTAGAGTTGTCACGAACTAAATTTTTGTTATTGAAACTAATAATCCAACATTTATTAATTAATTACATGACTATCATAATCGTGAACGAAATGGGTAAGTTAGAGTTAAAATTTTATAATCGTGTAATTAATTAGTTTTCCTACATGGAGGAGTAGGATTAATCTAATGGTTTGTATGCTCTCTCCAATATGAAAATCTGTCAATATAAATTCATTGCTGCATTATTAAATTTCCATGGAGTGAAATTGCCATGATCACATGCAAGAAAAATGTTAAATTCAGACAATTCCTCCTTTTTTTTCTCTCTTTTTTTTTTCATTAGCAAATGGGAAAAGAATTTAAAAAACGGCATAGAAAGTCTAATTGGTTGTATAATTTTACTTCCTTATTATAGCATTTCTTAGGTTTTAGAATTCAAATAGGAGGGAAGAAAAAGATAGATCTCCTTTCCCTTTGGTTTTGCTTTAAAAAGATTAGAGGTAGGACATAGGATTGTGGCCAAGTTATGAAAATTGCAACATCTTCTTCAACTGTCATCATCATCACACCACTTGATCACTAAGGGAACTACATCCGTCACAAGTCAAGAGGGGGAAAAGGCTAAATGGGGGAGGGTCCCTTTCCCTTTGATATTGATGGATTCTAGTTGAGAAAATTCCATCATTATTACCTTTTTTTTAGGCATCTATTAGATTTGTAAGATAACCTACATAAAGACTTTGATTGGAAAATTTTAACCAATTTTTTTTATGATTTCATTATTAATGGAACCCTTTACATTACACACTACCCCACATTGGAATTCTCCGTCATATATAGGCTTTAACAGCTGGATTTCAATAGATTTTTTTTTTTTTTTATCAAGAGATATTTATGAAGCCAAGCAAAAAGCTATATGCTACTACTTACCACCAATTATTGACATGGGGTTCATTTTTTTGCTTTAAATGTTTTATCAATGAGGGATCAATTATTTATCATGTTTCAATTTGCAAATTTTTAGGATTGACTTGTCACTTTGTATTTACCATATATATATATAATTATAGATTAATATTTATGAATAGAATCAAATCAAATTAAATCTTATCAAAATTTTAAAATATTACAAATTATTAAAATATCAATAATTAATATTTTTAAATTAACATTAAATTTTATTAATAATTTAATATCCTAAATTAAGTTGCATTTGGTTCTCGAAAATCCCTGTTTAAAGCTCGACTTGAGTTGAATCAGGTCTTCAGTCCTTAGGCAAATTTTTTTTATTTTAATCCAAAGAAAAAAAAAAAGCTGCCATGAAAGAAGTTAATGTTATTAATAAAAATTAACCTAACATATTTATTAATCATATAATAGGAATTGAAGGCAAAAGTTGATGCATTTATATATGTATTTATTGTGTCACATAATTGAATTAATAAATCCTATTTTTTCTAATATTTAAATTTAAAGCATTGATCATATACATCATTACTAGCATGAACAAGCTGGACTGGCAACGAGTCTCCTTGGAATGAAAGAAGCGGCCCAAGAAAAGTCCATAAGGGCCTCTCAGAGTATGATTAATTATTTAATTTAGCATTCCCCTTAGCCCGTTAACTGTTCCAAAAGGGTAATGTTAAACTTAAAAAATTGTAAATTAATCACTTAAATCTTTAGTCAATTTTGATTCTTAACTCAGTGCCTAAAACAAATTTGGTCTGTTCATCTTGTTTTAGGGAAAAAAATATCCATATGTTTTTCGGCTGGATTGATGTTTCAATTTTTTTTTAATTATTTAAGAGTTTAAATTCTTTTGTACAGATTATCAAGCCCTCAAAAGAAGTTGCTCTACAGCTGCTAGAGTCAGGTCGTCAAAATTTTCAAATTAGGAAGCTGGGCTCAGATATGCTGAGACAGCTTTCTTTACATCATGATTATGTGTTGTTACTTGTGCAAGATGGATATTATCTTGAAGCTTTACGTTATGCATGGAAGCATAAGGTAATCCTTTATTAAATAATTGCAGTGGAAAATAAGTTAGTATGTTATTTATTTATCTAAATGCCAGTTTTGTGAATCCAGAACCGGATTCATGATATTTGTTCATTCAGGCATGATTATTAAAGTTTTCTGAGATCTGTAGGCTTTATGACATGGACAAGCAACCTTTTCTTGTTTCACCAAAATGTTGGTAAACTTTGCTTTATGTTTATTGTTTTCCGTTTTCAGATTATCCATGTGTAACTATGCATGTTTCGAACATTAGGTTGCTGCCTAATTTTTACTTGTTTGAAATTGCTGGCAAAAGATAGGTATTTGATGGCATTTCACCAAATGCTGGATGGTTGTGTTCAGCTGTTAGTTTGGTTTGATTAAGTTTGAAGATTTAGTAACAGGGATATTTTTAAACTGTTCAGGTCACTACCATTCGACCCTCGTTATTTCTTGAAGCAGCATTTACCTCCAGTGACTCACAACATCTGGCTGCAGTTTTGAGATTCTTTTCGGATTTTATTCCTGGCTTTCGGAGCACTTCAGATTTCTTTACGTACTACCACATTCTCAGTGAGATGAACTCTTCTGAGATCCAATAAAAAGATGACAACCATGTAATCGCTAGTCATAGTTTTAGCCATGCTACCTGCAAGTTAATTTTGATCACATCTCAATAAAAGCATGCAACTATCCAAATCTGATGGCTGTAGAATGTTAAAATGTGCAGTTAAAGTATCATACTTTTCTTAATTTATATTAAGGGAAAAGAAGAAGCAGAAGAAGTATCATACTTTTCTTAATTTACATTCCTTTTTTTCCCACTTCTGATGAATGATGTTTGTTGATCTCTTTGATTACCTTTTCATGTCCAGACTTTTGTTTGTAGGACTTTTTGGAGACACAACAACAGGAAAAATTCCAGAGTTTCTACAGAACTCGAAAACAACAATCAGTTGTTTCAATTAAGTGTTTTACGGTACTCCCCTTTTCCCCTTTCAGTTGATTTATGCATCGTCTAGAGTTCTACAGAATCTCTGCAATTAATAGCAGTATGTTCTTCAACCTCAATAGTTAGTGAAGATTCTTCCTTTGAGACATCAGGAGCAACAAGAGTAATACTTTCAGAACATTTTTTTTCTCTCTCTTTCTTTTCCTCTCAGTCTCTCCTTTCTCCTGAGCTTTTTCTCTCGTTGTTTTGTTCTTTTCCTCTCCTTGCGTTCTTCTTCTTCACGCTTTTCCTTTTCTTCTTCTTCAAGAAGCTTCATCTGCAGAAATCATGTAGTGTCACTGTGTCGGTAATATTTATCAAAAAATGAGAATAGCCACCTGTATTTACAGATAAGCATAAAGGAAATCTATCCTGAAGTATCATCAATTATTCAAACCTGCTTTTATAACATAATAATTTCCTTGAATGCAACATGAACACGTTCTTCCAGCAGCTTTAGTGCAAGACAAACAAAGATACTGTGTGCATTCGGGCGTGCTGTTTCTTCCCTAAAAGCCTTTTCAACCTGAATATCAAAATGGATAAATTGTTTTAAGTTTGTAACAAGAATTTTAGCATTGATGAGAACACAAACAACGGAAACAGATTGACCTGTATGTTTGCTTTGTCACAACTCCATCACAACCCACAAGAACCACTAAACAAAGTCCCAAGTTTATTCTTACCAAGTTTTAGAAGTATTCAAACTCTTTGTAACTCTTCTCATTCAAAAAAAAAAACTCATTGTTAACTATTGCAATTCAATTAGTTAATATCTTTTAAATTGTTAACTACGTATATAAGCAAACCATTTGTTCGAGTTTTGACAGATATAATGCCAATCACCCATATTAGAATTAAGGACCAAAATACTTAGCCTTAAGTTTGAATGTTTAGCCTTGATTGCAGATGACATCACTTAAATTATAGGTTCTGCATCCTTTCTCACAGCATTTCACTCTGATACTTGGATCAACTCACTCTTCCCCACCAGGCAATCACTGGTGTTCTTCCCTATGATCAAATGCTCTATTGTACTTTCACTCCTTTAGATTGAGTACCACTGCCTACTATTTCTTAAAAATAAGAATCATTTTAGACTACTCATGAAAACATCTTCATTTTAGCCAGAAGAAATGTGCTACTACCTCTATATTGACATGAATTTGAGCAAAGGAGAATAAGGTTGAGCACCTGCATGGGATTTGTTTGACAATTCCAAAACTAACAAGATGGCAGATCAGCATTTGTATCCCAACAAACTTAACAGGATGGACCAAGTTGGCAAGGTTGGCCTAATAATTGACTCAAGATATAAATCATATCATTACTTGCAAAACAAACTAATTGCATTTCCTCTCGCCTGCCAAGTTGCTATAGTATCATGAACATTGCTAATCTTTCTCAAAGTAATTACAATCTTCACAAATTTATGCATCACTCATATAAGTGTTTCCAGGTCATCAAGCTTAAAGCACACACCCTATCCTTCTCAAAGTTTCACCTAAGACAATTTTTCATTTATCATTAGTCCTGCTTCTCTAAAGCACAAAATTCAACAGCAAAAACCATTTTAAACACAGATTCTGTGAAAAACAATGGAATGAAATTCTGGTTAATAACTTGCTTGCCACTAACTATCACATCAAGTCATTAATATAGACCTGATTTTTGTTACCTTCCTACTGATCATATTCTTCTACATACAGAGAGAGGTTCTAATTATCAAATGGAAATGATAGAAACCCACAGATGATATTTTTTATGTAAATAATTAACAAGAATGGCTGGCATTTTGCAAGACTTTAAAGCACAAGAAAGGTGAAGATTTGAACATGCCTGTTCCTTAAAAATAACAGTCGCCGCATCAAGAAGAAACTCTCGAGCGAGTTCAGGACTCTTTGCATGCTTTTGGGGACGAGAGCATTCTCCATCAAGCTCATTTCCTTCCTTGTCCATGGAATAATCATCCTGAAAAGATGAGTTAAACGTTCAACATCACTATTATCCAAACAACTTCTTGGATAAGACTAACAAAGTTTGAACTACCTCTTCGTCCTCGGCCGCTTCAGCATGCTCAAAAAACCTTCTAATACTTTCACCCCTTGTGATTGTAACATAACCATCCCCAACTACAAGTCTGCAATGCATGCATTGTTGGCCCTTTAATGCATGGGCTTTTACAGAAAGGTCAAAGCTGCGGCCATCCAATTTCCAGGCCCTCAGGGTGATATAACATGAACTCAAGCCATCAAGATCCAAGCCATTGACTTGAGCACTCCCATTGATGCCAACATTTTCAAATTCCATAATATCTGATTTTCCTTCCCCAGTTCCAATTGCCCATTCAAAGTGGTGGTAAGTTCCAATAGTGTCAGCAAAAGTTTGGCACCAATCAGCCTGCACTGCACCATCAGAAACCTGGGCGAGTAGTAAAGAAAAATGTTGTGTAAGTCACATATATTTCGGAAATTCTCACAGCAAGCTCAATAACTTATGGCTAAAGTAGTCAGAAATGAAATCTCAGCCATAAAATTTTTAGGAACAATTAGATCAAAAGATGAATATATGATGGTATCGTAACAAAAGTCAGTGCACTAAAAGGTTAAAGATATGGATGAAGCACCTCATATAGAAAGGCTGTATCTGCAACACAAAACGAATTAGTGCATCGAGTTTCTCTACACATGCATTTGAGCTCCTTCAGCTCCTTGAATTCATGGATAACGTTTCTTCTGCAATCTCTGCAAAATCTTTTGCTGTCGAACCTGAGACAAAGATGCAAATGAGAGATATGAGATCCATACAAAACAATAGAGAACAGAAGTCTACAAGCAAGTTGTAAACACTGCAAATCATAAATGGCTAACAACTGAGTACAGTTTTAGCCTAGGCCTAATACTTCTGTATGAAACTCCAGAAAGTACAAAAACAGAGATTTTTGCAACATAAAAATAACATCAATTTTAGCACAAAGCTTTCCGGGAGGAAAAATAATGAATAAGACTACACCATCAAGTTTGCTGGATAACCACCCATAGGGAACCCAATTGTCATTCTGAGAGAGTAAAATGGAGGGAGCCCTGGATGTATGATAATTTTGCCATCCCTTCAACTTATCACCGAGGTAATGAGCAGAAGAGGTGAAAGCAGATGCAAATCCTTTTCAGCCATTCTAGTCTAATAAATGTCTCGTTTTCATTGCTCAAAAGAAATTGTCTCATGTTCATTTTTTCTTACTAAAGGGGATACAAATTTTACTCTCTCAATACCCTCTAAGCATATCCAGCCATCCAACCATTTCAACAGCCTCAATTCATATGTACTTCTCAACAAAGACACCTTTTCAACACCTTCATCTTGTTCTTAGTGACAAATTTCGTTTCAACATTCAACTCCATCATAACAATGAATATTTAAGAATTGAAAAAGTAACAATAAAGATGATAAGCATGACAGAAATCACATAGAGAAAGCAATCTGTTAAAGAAAGTCCACATGATTAAGAAAACAAAAGCAATAAATCTAGAGGCCTTTTTTGGAGAAAAACGGATGCAGACAGTTGTATGCAACCTTCACTACCCAGTATTTCAGGGACTTCAGATTCCAACTCACCCTTCCAGTTCATCTTCAGTAAGAGTCACTTAGAAAGAGGACCATTGAAACAAAGCACACATATTTAGGATACCTTAAAAATATGGGTGATAGCAGGGTGAGTAACATCAATTTCATCAAATATTTTCTCTTGCTTTTCCTTTGATAACAGAACTGGAAAGCCTAAAGCCCTAACGTTGACTATTCAGAGGAAGGAACAAAACAATTTTAAGAGAGGGACAGAGACAAAGACTACTCATTAACCGTTTATAAGTCCAGGTTCTAAGATCATATTGTTTTCATTCTACAAAAGAATCTTAACTTTTCTTTTAATCTCCTTCAACATAGAAAAATTTAGTCTAACATCAGTCATCCCCATTATCCGCCACTTAGTTTCTTGATAAAAAACCACTTATAGAGGTCATTTTTTAGGGTTGACTATCCTCCAAAGGAAGCAGCACTCGCGTATTGCAGGTTTCTTACTGATTTATGCCTTCAAAGCTGCTAGGAATGGATGGTTCTTAAAGCTTTTGCTTTCTGGTCTTAATGGTTTCATATCATGCTTAAAGCGAGAAAAAAAGGATAACTCCCAACTGCTACAGGTCAAAACATGCTTCCAGGAGTACTAGTCACCATATCTTCCAATCGCTAAACTCTGGAGATTGAAGAAGGATTCTTAAAAATGACCAAAACATTTTCACGACAAGGATCTATAGTTACACCCCTGTTCGAAAGAACAAACTCATCGAAAGATGAATAAGAGACTGCTTTAATAATGCTTATGTCATAGTTAAGTCGACCAACAAAAAGAAAAACTCAGTACCTTGTACATTAACATTTTTCAATTATCTCAAATTGTGAATTGTGCATTAAAATAACGTCAATCAATCCTGCTAATTTCGGGAAATACCTTTTTTCCAGTCTGCAGCATGGAGTTTCATTTCCTCGCTTCATGGGCCATCATAAGTTTTATTACAATAATTTTCCATTTAAAAGACTTACACTCTCATAGCTAGGAAATCAGATGCTCCAAAACTAAATTTACTTCACAGGGCTAGTCAGCTGTCAGGTAGGATATGAACACAGAATTCCTGAAGCTTTCAAAAGCACACAAATGAAATTATGAAACTTTTACGTCTTTAATACCATCAAATAAAATTATTGTCCTTTTCATGTCCTGAAACTCCCACCACTATTCTTATATTTCTAGCTCCAATGAGAGCTGCTTGATCAATGAACATTAGACTTCACATTGTTCACCAGCTAACCAATATAGCAAATGAAACACATTCATCCATAGAGAAGGAGCTACAAACACACCTGCACATGAGCCTCTCAATGAAATCCTCTTCCTTCATTCTTAAAAGACTGCCAAGTTTCTTCTCCAAGAGCTGACCAGAAATCCACCAAGGTGTTGCAAGAAAGCCTGGCAGTGTGCAAAGCACACGTTTCTCTTGTTCCATGTCCTCTTCCATAACTGGCAATTCCATGGCTTATCCAACCCCGACTTCCCCCTCCACAAGCATCAGGATAAAGCAATTCATGCTCACGCTCCCTTGCACGTGCACTGTCAAACACCTGATTCAATTGAAACATCAACAACTAGATGAAAAGGGAAAACATAATCAGAGAAAACAATTTGATCAGCACGAACATCTTGGAGACCCTTGAGTGACTTCGAGCACATATAGCAGTCAAGAAGTGTCAGTGACCCATCACGAGTTGTGGTCAAACCTCCCCAAGGGTGGACAGATGGATCTTGAATTTCATCTTGTGACCCATTCATCATACTCAATCCACCATCACTCTGGTTTTTTGAAACTCCTAACCTGTTGTAATGAAGGCTACCAGCTACCATCTCCTGCTGCAAGGATTTTCCATACATGACAATCTGCAAAAAACCTTCAAGCAGTAGCCCATAACATCTGGAGCAGTACATGTTCTTGCGAGCTTGCTCAAGGAGGGTTTGTTTATCAATTCTAAGAAGACCCTGCCAAGCTTGGAATGAAAGCTCACTCCAGAACTGCAACGCAAAAACACAGCTCTTTCTTAGCAACTAATCAGAAATAAAATCAATAAACCATGTATTTATAAAACATATCCATTATTAAATTGCACAATCAACACTATCCCTCTTTTTTGGTACATATGGAGAGTGAAGAACAGAGTGTGGAGACCCACTAGGTCTTGGGCTACACAATGGTTAGGTAGCTCTCACCCATACCATAGACCCTGCCTCCTCTCATCCGAAGGACTTGAACCTACAATCTCAATATTGGAGTTTCACATTCTAACCACTTAGGCGCCCCATTGGATACAGCTATCCTTATTAGCTAATTGCAAACAAGCATCATTCCTCGAATTCCCAATTCCTCAATCACCTCCAACACTTTTGATAGCCAAAAAATAAAAAGACCTTAGACCTCGACGGAATGCCACATTGAACTCAACAATGAGTAAAGAAATTCTTTAAGAACCGACGGTGACGAAGTTAATTAACAAACTTCGAAACTTTATTTCTTTACTCAATTCAAAGCCACGAATAGCACTAAAATATCAGTGCCTTGTCTCTAAACAAAATTTGGCAACAAATGTGTAACGTCTGTAAGCGAAAGGCAGATGTCATTAAACAACAAATCAATACTAGGACCAAAATAGGCACATAATCAAAATTATAATTCTCTAACTGGATCTGGTAAACAATTAAAAAAATTAAAATAAAAATAAATTAAGATCCAATCCAAACTCAAAGTACCCATTAAAATAAACAAAAAACCCAATCCAATCCCAATTCAATAAAAACAATTATATCACCAAAAATTTCAACCAGAAAAAATAATAATAAAGTGAAGAAAACGAAAATCAAATACCTGCTGGAGTTGATTGTAGCTAACATCATCGCTATGCTTAGACTAAAACCCAATTGAGGCATTACTATATTGCTCATTTCTTTGCGCTAATTCTGGCATCCTTTGATTTCTCAAACTCTCTTTGATTTACATCCCCCACCCCTCAATTCCGTTTTGTTTCACCGATCCAAAAAAAAAAAGATTCAATAAAATCGAACCGGATTTGACAAAAAAATACAAAACAAAATAAAATTCAAAGATCCTGAAAATGATGATTGGGGTTTTTTTCCTTTGGGGATCCAAATCGGATTGAATTTGAGAAAGAGATCGAAGCGAGAAGGCAACAAAATTGAATGGGATGGGTTTTGGGAGGTTGATGACGATGATCAGATTTGTTGCTGCATTTCTTTATTTATATCTATAAATATTTGTAAGAGAAAATCAGTGAGAAAGGATTTGAGGCCGCTTTGTTTGGCCATTGGGAAAAAGGGGAAGACGGTTAAAATGGAAACAGACTCTTACTTTACAATTTTTAACTATCTCAGGTAAATAATAATATGTTTTTATTGTTTGTGAGAAATATTTTTGGCCTGAAAATATAAGGTGTTTCAATATTAGTTTAACAATACCAAAAAAAAAAAAAAGTTTAGAGGAAAGTAGAAAGTTATTTTTCAAATAAAATCAATTCGTAATATATTTGTTGTTTTTAGGTGAATAATTAATTATACAATGGAATGGAAATAAGTTTTGACTTATTTTACAGTTTTAATTTTTTTATTTCAATTAATTAGATGGTTAAAAAGGGTTACATTTTGTGAATTAGATTTTACTTATATTTATTTTGCCAGTTTAGCATAGGAAAGAAAAAAAATAATAGTAATACATTAAATTCGAAAATCAACTTAATTATTTTATATAATTATAAATGATATTTAATAAGTATAAATTTTATATTTTATATTATGTTTTTTTTATAAAAAATAATAAAATTACACAATTTGCTCGTTTTCATTTAAAAAGTATAAAATCAAATTCCACTTGAACATAAAAAAAATACAATAAATAATTATAATATTTAGTATATATATGAAATTTAGCTTATCATTTATAATACCGAAGGATATAAACAAAATTATTACTATATATAAACATGATGAAATATGAAATAATGACGACATAAATTTTTTATTTTTATAATTTCAAAAAGAATTGTCCATTTTTATTTATCACACATGAAAATTTTTTATTGACAAAAATGTCCTCAGCTGTGGACAGGTTGCAGTAGATTAACGTGCACGAACCGTTGGGGTCATATTTGGGCAGAAATCGAGAAAAAAAAAGTTTAATCACATAACACATAGTCATATTCCACCCGTAAAAGCCCAGTAAAAAACTGCCACGTATGTCCTTTCAGTATGGGATGGATTTCTGCTAACGTACAAATACGATGGACCCCATCACCTTTTGCTTAATTATATTATTAATTTATTTACCTATTATTGTCTGCGAAATAATAGGAAGTTTGAAGATTTTGCAAGCTAGGGATCTCAAAAGTTTGTTCTTTTTTTTTTCCCTCAATAATTAAAAAAAAAAAAAGAGGGTGTGAATATCAACCATATTAACGGTGCTGATTTTGGTTTCAAATTAGTTTTCATGCTATTAAGGGCATCCTATCTTTTTCCACAATTTTAGATATTATTTTTTAATGATACACAATTTAATATTTATACTATTTATCATGAGTATGATTGAATTTGATATTATATTGGCAAAAAATTTTGATATTACTGATCAAATAACATCAACTTAATTAAAAAAATAGATAAAAATGATAATAAAATAAAATATTTATATTTATATTTATATTTTTTAAATGAAACAATTAAAATAACTATTCACTCATTGAGTTGTTTTTCCAAAACATTTTATTTTTATTATTTTCAATCTTTTTTTTTTTTTTATCAATATGCTTTTAGATTAAAGAGATTAAATAATCATCTGCATTTGATTTAATGATAAATAAATAATTAATGTTTTAAAGGTTAAATCTCAATAAATGGATAAAGAATCAACATGGGAGAGAGATGAATTAACAAAGAACCTAAAAAAATTTCTCATGCACATGTTGTTTGTTCGTTGAGAGTGTTGTCATTTTTTTGGTTCTCTCTAGTTTAGATTAAGGCATGGATGTTTCCATTTTGTTGATAAATGAGACCATACCATCGTTGATTTGAGTTTCTCAGTTAAAAACTTGCAAGTTGGGCTTGACAACGATCCACCGAAAGGGAACCACTTCCATCACAAGTCAAAAGGGGGAAAAGGCTAAATGGCGGAGGGTCCCTTTCCTCCCTTTGATATTGATGGATTCTAGTTGAGAAAATTCCATCATTCCATATATATATATATATATATATATATATATCAATTATTATTAGGTTATAGATTAATATTTATGGATTAAATCAAGTCAAATTAAATCTTATCAAAATTTTAAAATATTAAAAACTATTAAAATATCAATAATTAATATTTTAAATTAACATTAAATTTTATTAATAATTTTAATATCCTAAATTAAGTTGGATTTGGCGTGAGTTGAATCAAATCTTCAGTCCATAAACAAATATTTTTTTATTTTACTCCAAAGAAAAAAAAAAGCTGCCATGAAAGAAGTTAATGTTATTAATAAAAATTAAAGTAACACATTTATTAATCATATAATAGGAATTGAAGGCAAAAGTTGATGCATTTATATATGTATTTATTATAAGTCACACAATTGAATTAATAAATCCTTTTTTTTTTCTGATATTTAAATTGAAAGCATTGATCATATACATCATTGCCAGCATGAACAAGCTGGACTGGCAACGAGTTCCTTGGAAGGAAATTGCGGCCCAAGAAAAGTCCGTAAGGCCTATCAGATTATGATTAATTATTTAATTTAGCAGCCCCTTAGCTCATTAACTACTCCAAAGAGGTAATGTTAAACTTAAAAAATTGTAAATTAATCACTTAAATCTTTAATCAATTTTGATTCTTAACTCAATACCTAAAACAAAATTGGTGTGTTCATCTTGCTTTAGGGAAAAAAAATTGTATTATTTAATAAGTAATTTTTAAATACGTAATAATTGAATTTTTCGTAAACCGATAATAAAAAATAATCCTCTTTCATCATATAAATATTTTGATATTATAATTAGGTCATGATCTTATTTAGGCATAATTGTATTTTTGAAAATTTAAGATTTTATTTTTGAAATTTACAACCCTTTACTAAACTTTAAAAATATTTCACAAATTAAGGTATTCAAGTTTCAATTAGTTATTATTTGTAGAAAATATTTTTAATTATTTATTGTTTTGTCTCTTAAAAACGTTTTTACTAAGAAAAATGTAAATTTAGAAAAACCTTTTGAAAATAAACAAAAATTTAATCTTTGGGCTTTGTTATTGGCCCATGGACATTTGAATTGAACCGGGTCGGCTCAAAAATCTCCCCAAATTCTAAACCCCTGCCCAAAGCAAAAAAGAAAATCCTTGCTTCTTCTTCTTTCCCAAGGGATCCACGCCTGGTGGAAAGGAAAAAACCAGGGAAGGCAAAAGCAAGGAAGAGCTTCCAATGGGTCAAGCGTTGATCAACCATTGCTGGCCTGTTTTTGTTGCTCAATTGTTCCTCAAGGATCTTTAAAAAAAAAAAGGGTTTTTTAAAACTCTTCTAAAATTTCTCTCACGGTAACTTCACATGCTTCATCATAAAGTATAAATTTTTTAAATGTCATTTTATTTAACTATATTATATTTTTTTAACCTTACACTAACACGACCCGCATTTTAGATCCGAAACCCGCGCATATTCATGACCCGATCAGTGCTAATTTTAAATGGTTTTAGATACGTTCAATTGAGTTTCTGAAAACCGGTCCCACTTTGTATTACATTACGTGGCAGGGATTTATTTCTCAAAGCCTAACACATAAGCGGGGGGAATCGTAGACGGTAAGCACATTGCATTGGCGGATGGTCACTAATCACGATCACCGTAGCCCTATTTTTTTTATTCATTTTTTGTTCTCACTTCATCATAGCCGCTGGTATCGCGCCTCCAAGCATGGTTAACGTTCTACTGTTCTAGCGAGACGAGTCCTTTTACCTTCCTTAATTCGTCATACAAAGACCGTTAGTTGTACTCGTAACTCGCTGCAACTATTAAAAAAACAATTCTTTAGTTTCGATCGATAGCAGGAAAGAAAAAAAAAAAAAAAGAACAAAAAACGAGAGCACTAGAATTTTATTCCCTGAGTGAATCTCACAAAAAAAAGATAGATGTTGAATTGCTCAGGTATTTTCTCTTTTCTCTCTTCGATTCTGCTCACTAGCCATTTGGATTTGATTTTTTTTTCTAATTTTTTTATCAATTTAATTGAAAACCCTAATTTCATTAATTCGTGTACAATTCTAACTCCATCGTTAATTCAATTTTTTGAGAATTATGATATTTTATATTCACTTTTTTAATCCTTTCCCCTTTTCAGAGCTGTGGATATGAAAGAAAAGAACGCTATCTCTCCACTTAGGCGCATTTTAGTGAATTGTACGGCACAGGTTAGGCGATCCTAGTTTTTCTCTGTGATTTAGTACTATTCAATTGAAATTTTGGACCTATCTTATTAGAATTATGTTTTAAATTTATGTAAGTAATTTAGGTTGAAAATAAATAAACAAAAATGTGATTTCAGAAAGGCATTTTCTTGAACCTGCTGTTAATTCTGCTTGCGCTTTGCTCATTGTTTCCACAAAAAAGTCGTCTTTGCAGGCGAAAGAATATGGGGCCTGTGTTGCAGCTAAAGTTCCAGAAGTTGAACGTGATATGTGTTTGAAAGAATTTCTTGCACTAAAGACTTGCATGCAGAATACGGTATCCATATTCTAGGATTTCTTTCATTGAATGAACAAAATATATTGTACTGCATAATCCGGTGACAAAGATTTTAGCTTTTTATCTCTTGAAAATGCTATGCCTAACATTAATGTTTTCTCCTTTTTTTGGTTTGTAGCTCCGGAGAAAAGTTTAATATTTGTAGCCTTGAAGGAAGTTGTTTGATATTTGTATAAGACGGTAAATCCAATGAACTTTTTCTTTTACTCTTTGATGCTAGACTTTAAGCACTGATCCATTCTTGCTATTGTGTGCATACTATCCTTTGGTGCTTTAGTAGTGTTATTATCTCCAGCAATTTGGGTTTTGAGGTTTAAAACTTGACATAACATTGGGAAAATG